>KN837103.1:460608-472718 GCA_000827215.1 Sphaerobolus stellatus SS14 | reverse complement strand
GTTGACTTCTCTGGCGGCAGACGGGAAGAAGAACTGGTAGTTGAGGGTGTCCCTGGTGTAAGAATACCTGGTAATAATTGAGCTTGGGTATTTGAAGTTCCCAGGTTATTCAGTGATCTATTTTGTTGGACTCCAGAATCTTCCGATGTTTGTTCCTCGGTGGGCTTACCCTGTTCTTGAGCGACAGACATACTCGTAGTATCTCTAAGTACTTGAATATCAGAGGTACTCGTAGCAGGGATTTGGTACTGAGACATAGGCAAATTTGAAAATTGAACACTTGCTGGCATCTTCCTTGGAATGCTGAGTGACCTGGTAGCTTGGAAATTATGCAGTTCGAGAGAGGGCCGTTCATTCGTCAATTGCAGGGCATTGTCTAGATTTCTCTCTGACTGTGCCGAACTCATACCACTGATTGAAACTCGTCCTGCCATAGTCGAAGAAGTCATTGAATGTGCATCCGAAGGAGAAAGCGACGGTCGGCCCATATCATTGAGAGGATTATTCCCAGGATTGATAGTTTTTGCTATCGTTAACCAGCTTGAGTCTTTGGGAGGAACAGGCGGACGGAATGATTGCTGCCTCGTCACAGAAAAATCCTGATCTTCTAAGACAACCCAATCTTTAGGAGGTGGTGATGGAGTCCGTAGCGCCATCCTTGGAGGGGAGGCATGCACCAAGGTCTCTGAATCTGCCAGCGGATTAGATGGATTCACACGTTACATATAGAAACTTACTGGCTGTCAAAGGTGAAGCTTCCGTGTTGAGCTTATTTGTAAAGAACCGCTCCCGAATACTGGCAGGGGTGACGTAGAGCACTCGCGGACCGGGAGGTTTTCCGTCTGGTAAAATGTTCAATCTTCCGTATAATCTCGCAAGCCGTCGAGACCACCAGAAGTATAGCCCGACAAGCAGACAAGCGAGTAGGCAAATTACCCCCAACACCACGCCGATGATGAGTCTTTCTGTGGCTGAACTAATTTTTGTATTCGCGCCCACTGACGCTACGGTACCGTTATTATTAGTAGGAGAAGGGCTTGCGGCTGGTGTGAGTGTAGAGGGTAATGGGCGTAATGTGGTCGCAGATATTGGTACGTTTGAAGAGGTAGTCAATGTAAATGAATCCACTGTGATAGTACTGAGGTTACCGAAGCGAGGGTCGGGTCTATTTCTTATCACCAATTTGTGAACGGAATTGGAAAGTCCAGTGAGTGAAAATAGTACAGACTAAAAGTGTTATTAGATAAATAATTACTATATCAAAGATACTTACAGGTGGATCACTAGGTTGAGCATTATCATCGTGACCATCCACGGTGATATAACCTTCGTTTTCATCCTCGGGGGAACAGTCAAGACATACTTCATATGCTCCGCCATCTGATTGCTTAAATCCTTGCCAATATACAGCTGTCGCTGGAACTGTTAGATAAAGACATCAATGAGTCTTCGCTGGATCACAAGGTCAAGCACTCACTTGGAAATGTGAAGATAACACTGGCGTTGATGTCTTCGGAAAACATGAAAGTTCCTGCAAAAGCCTGAGGTACTACACCAGACATAAACCAGCTCTCTGAAGGTTGGTAGACAACCCTTGGGTCACGATCATCGAAGGAGGCGTTCATGGAGGAGCTTGAACGTTAAAGTTGAAGAATTACGAAAACCTCTGCAAAGACCCAAAATAATCGAAAGGACCCGTGCCTGGCCCAAGTCTGTGGCCTATGGATTAAAGAGATAGTAAGGTAAGGATGTGCGAGAACAGCACGATTGTTGAATGGTGAGTTAGAAGCGAATAGAGTACGCCCTGGATAACGGATGGTCGATTCGAAGCGAAGGGCTGAGCTAGCCTGGGAAGGGAGATTGCTTCGCAGCTCGATATCAATATATCACGGTCAATCACAGCCATCTCTAGCCGCTTGCAGGGCTATACTAATGCGATGACAGATGTGCTTCGCAATACCCGCTGATTGGTTCCCCGCGACAGTTCCATGAAAACTGTAGGTAGGAAGCTTTGTAGGACTTGAGAAATTGCAAAATGTTCATCATCATCATCATTGCACAGTTCTTTGGTGGAAACTTTGCAAATATTCAGTATAAATCTAAGTCGCTCACTTGGAAGCCATATGCATCATTGATAAAGCTTTCACGCGTTTAGCAAGGCTTGGCTATGAGTAGCCGAGGGTCACGCGAATTGGTCAAGTATTTAAAATAGCGCGGTTACGATGACCGACGTCACCGCCCATATAAGTTGGTTCACTTACATACCTTGCTCTCAATCAATGAATCATGTCAAGACTGACAGATCAGAATATTAAAGGTTAATTTTTCCCGAAAAGGTGTTTTTAGCACCTCATACTATCATTTAAATGAACCCAGGCTCTCTTGAGAGCCACACGGTGTCCGGCGAGGGTCAATTATGGTTGGCCGAACGGTCTAGATATCTCGATAGCGGAAATCGGGTCTTTAGTGCTTTCTCTCGGTTAAATATCTCTATTTTGATAATAAACATTACACTAAATAATCTAAAGCTACAACTAAGTAATACTATAGTATAGAATATGTATCGTTAAACATTGCGTGGGCGATAGTTATTGCATACGAGTGGGAGACCGTCCATCAATTATTAATTATTGAACACAGAAGAATAATACATCAGAATACACTCTTCCACGATAGTATATATTGAGTCTTGTGATGCAACGTCTCTTTGATTGCTGAACAAATCACGGTGGATTATTTGGATCGAGAGATCAGATGTATCCAGGTTTGACCCATAGGACGGCTCCTTGCGCTCTATGGGCAACATTGTCATTATCCCCATTATCGTTGGCAATAGGCATCCCTACCGGCATGTTTGATGCTTTCGGAGCTGGATCAGGAGACGAAAGTAGCGATGCCGCTAAGCTATAACGAGGAGCGCCAGTCTGTTTTCGGATAGTAGGGGTTTCAGCCCTATTTATCGGAGACTTCAAAGATGGTTGACGAGTAGGTGGCAAGACTGCAGAATCTGGACGTGCCCGGGGAGAATTACTCTGTAGGTCCGCGAAAGTACTTGACCAAGCGGACGATACAAGCGAGCCTGAGCTTCGGATATCTGAACCTGGAGGCTCTGTGGGTGTTCCGAATATGCCGAATCCGTCATTAGAATCCGGTATGACCTCTATTTCACAAAAATGTTTGACTTGTAGACCCGTATCCTCTTCTTCTTGAGCCAGATCCTGCGGAGTTGTCGCAAGGGAGCGATTGAGGTGAACGTGAATAGAACTCTGTACAGAATCACTAGATTCCGATGTGATCCTCCTCCTTGCACGTGCAGTTGGAACTACCACAGCTGTTTTGAGAACTTCCAAAGGGCTCACAGCTTTCTCTAAATCATGCAAGGTTACGGTACAGGACTGTTCTGAACCCATAGAGGGATCATCGTCAGCCTGAAGATTAAAGCCTATAGGAATAGCAGTCGAAAATTCCTGGGTCAAGTCTTCACGAAAACGAACTGTATAGCCGTGCTGAATTAAGATTTTATCGTAGAATTTGAAGGAAAACAACATACCAATTTTAGGACTCAAACCTGTCTTAGGTGTCGGTGAATATGAGGGATAATTATGGCTCTGTTTAGTAGGCATCGGATGCTTCTTTCTGCCGAAACAGGCAGCTCTGCGAAACCCACACCACCATACGACGATCCCTAAAATTATGAGGAAAACCGCCAATGAAATAGCCAAAGTTAGAATTATAAGGTACGACGGCAGCCCTTTGCTACCAGAGGCCAAAACAAAGGCGGTGGGAGAAATTGGATCAGGCTGAGTAGTAATCGTCGGCCTAGGGATTTCTGAAGACACGTTGACGATGGTGCCTGGATCCGAAACAGTGATGATGAAAGCATCAAGGGTAATCTGACTCCTTCCCCCGAACCGTTCGTCCTGGCCATTTCGGATTACCAGCATGTGGGTTGTATCCAATAGCCCGGTCACAGCAAACAGGGTCGTCTGAACCACGGAGAGGATTCAATAAATAGATATCTCCGAGAGGACGCATACTCACGGAATTGTCATCAAGACGGACATCATCCTGATGGCCATCCACTAGGATATATTTGGTATAGGGGTCGCTGCTGGAGCAATTGTCCAGGCAGACCCAGTACTGTGCCCCATCGGAGCGCTTGAAGCCTTGCCAGTATATCGCAGAGGATACAACTGGGAGTTAAATTATGCATATTATCAGCTAAATTATAAAGAAAATTTGAATTCAAACTCACAAGGGAGAATAAAGCTGACTGTAGCGTTTGGATCATTCGAAAAGGAAAAGGATCCTCCGACGGTATTCTGACCTTGCTTGGACCGCATCCACGAGCCATTTGGTTGCAATAAAATACCTGGGTTAAGGTCATCAATAGTAATGTTACGTTTTGAAGCAGCTAGACCAGACTGAGCGAAAATAATGAAAATAGAAAGAAGAAATGCGAAGTTAGTGAAGAGCTGCATCCTGTCAACAAGAGAGAAAGGGTATGCTAGTGACCGTTAATGGGAGGGGATAACTCCGGTTCCCTGTGTATGCGGGTTAATAGAGCCTGCCAGTAACCTGTGGAGGGTACAGGATACCTATAGATCTCCATGAATCGTTACCGGACAACTCATGTTACTCCGTATCACCGGATTCATAAGTATAGAAATCAATATAGCTTTGCACTTTTGCTCCACTCTTCCTTTAAAGGCGATTCACACTTCAGGCCTAGAAATTCATCAGTACCGTACTTTGAACGTAGGTAGCTGGTGGAGCCTTACAATTTATAACTCAATGTCAGTGGTGCACGAACGAGGGAAATGGCTCTATGTATTAATATTAATCTGGAAGACATACAGTTACTAGATGAGATGACAGAGTAAATCTAAAAATGCAGGACAATCAACAACATGCAAAACAGGAGAGAAAATCAAGGGAGAGAAAGCACCATGAAAACTCGGAAACGTAGATCAGATATTGGAAGGCCCGGCTATTGCGTTGACCTCTCTTTCTAAACTTGGATCAACATCCATCTTGTCGTTCTCATTCAGAGACTGCCCAAAGAATTCCTCTTCGTCATAATCGAGATGAGGGAACAATACACGGAGCAGGTCATCGGCGCTCTCAACAAAGTCGCCTTTCTGTTTCGAACCCTTCTTGGTTGGAGACTTGGTCTGAGCAGTGGGATTACCCATTGAAAATTCTGAGATATCCATCATATCTTCGGCGTGATCTGCCTTGTATAAAGAGAATCCGTGTTTGGCACCCATACGTAAAATATTTTCTTCGACGGTGTCTAGATCAAGAGGAATCAACATACGAACTATTATATGCTCCCGTTAGCATACCTTTAACGTAATAGCAGAAGACTTCGGTGGCCGCAGTCTGACCCATACGATCTACTCGAGCAATGGCTTGGACTTCGAAGGCATGATTAACAGTTGGTTCTGTGAGTATTAAAAATGAGTAACTTATATCTCATGATCTAAGAAGGAGGAAATACCTAATAGCCAGACTCGTTTGGCACAGGTCAAATTTAGGCCTGCGTTTTCACGTTCCCTATTATCAAATTAATACAACCTTTCCTAGGAAGAGAAAACAACATACCCATGCAATAAGAAGACGATGATACCAGGATTTGTCTTGAACATTTGAGCGGCATTTTGTTTCCCTCTCTGATCGACCCGAATAGAAGTGATCCCATTAGCAGTCAAGGCGTGTTCAATAATAGTCAACGAGTCACTCCACGCAGAGAAGACAACGGACTTCGATCCTGGTTCTTTATCCTGCAAATAAAGAAGGTGACGGATAAGGTGCATAATTTTCGAGCCATAAGATCCATGGGCCTCGAAAGTTTGAATCGCACTGAAAACATTATTAGGCAATGTATTGAAGCGAATAGAGCGGTCCGGTCCCAAATGATCCTGAGTTGGCTTTCGGCCTTTGAGATCTACGGTTGCGTTATTATCGTCAAAGCTAATTCGTTGCAAAGTCGAAGGTTTGAACTTGGCACGGCATACGGGGCAGTCGTTGTGTCTCGCTTTAATCCATTGTAACAAACAACGCTAGGATGAGAGTCAATGTCATTGAAATGAAGAGATAAGACATAGGAATCGAATTTACCTCACAAAATATATGTGCACTGTATTCCCGAATGGTGTCAATGCCGATAGTAATATGTAAAGCATTGAACGGAACTTACCAAGGAGTGATCAAACCTACAGTGAACGTAGATTGACAGAAAGTACATTCCCGTGCTATCAAACGAATGTCAAACACCATTGATAGAGTTTAGAGAAAGGAAACTTACCTTCTTCCATATCTTCTTGTTGCTCCTTCGATATATTTTCGAGATGCCTTCCCTGAGCGCGTTTGAGATTAATATTCGTTACCAATGCGTCTTCTTCTGCCTTGGTCGCATCAATTGCCTCTTGAATATAGCCTTCCCATTCGGCGTCCATAACCGTGTCAGAGAGTTCTTGGAGCTGCCTGAAGTATTGGATCCGATCGTTGAAAACCTTGCGGAAAGAAGCTAGTTCTATTTCAAGTTTCTCCATGAAACCGGCTAATCCAAATATTAAGACGCAAATTTTGAAAAAACAGAGGTATGATACCCACTTTGCTGAGTAATGACCTCTCTCAATCTCTTCCCTTCTTCCTTCGCAATATAATTTTCTTCCGATCGATTGCCAGCGCGATTGCCTATCTCGCTCAACTTTACCATCATGGCCTAATACAATTTATCAGCAAGATACTATCAGAGTAAAATAAGGCGCTCACCTTTAAAGGTTGGGTCTCGTGGCGAGACCGCAACGCTTTCCGTTCATTAGCCAGTTGTTCTTCCAACTCATCGTCTTGAGGAGGCTTTGGTGCATCTTCATCTTCACTATCGTAATAATCAATATGATTTGGAGCCTGAGCCTTCTGGGCGGCCATAGTATGTCTCTCAGCAATTTCCTTGGCTTCATGTGTCGCGAGAGCAGTGCGTTCCGCTGAATAATGTAGATGTGTTTAAGTCAATCTACTAAATCAAAATGCGATTACGCACCTATCAACGCTTCTTTTCGATCAGCAAGGAGCGCAGCATACGCCTTGGAAACAATCAAAATAGAAAAACAAAAGAAAACGAATTTACTATACCTGTAAATACGCCTCCACTTCTCCCTGGGTATCTAAGGATTTTCCATATTCTTCGCCATCAGCCTTGTCTCCGTCATTCGATAATTTATGGGTGAGCAACGTGAAGATACGGGCCCTCCAATTCCACAAGAGTTCGCCTTGCTCACTGAGCAGGTCAAGAATATTATTTGCCTGCTTGAGTATGTCATCTGTGCGAACGCCTCCTTTCCCACAATGATTAGGTCGGAGATTACCGAGACGCAAGTCCGTCAGATTATGGAAGTTATCGGAGAGAGCTTCCATTGAGACACTGGCGGCTTTGTTCGTGAAGTGTAGAAGAGATTTTCGAACGACTTCGGCTTGCTCGTAAGCATCATCTTCAAGCTGTGTTTCACCCAGTACGTGATATACGTCGCCAAGGAAAAAGGTAACTGAACGAAAATGAATAAATGAATCATAAATATGAAAGCGTCGTTGACATACCTTTATGCCTCAAAACATTGATTTCTCTAATGCGAGCTTGCAAGCTTCGCTTCCTAGAACGGTACTCATCACCAGCCCGAGTATCTGGAATATCATCATCATCCAAGTCACCGTCATCGGATGAAGTATCTGGAGACCGTTCGCGTCGCTTTCCCTTGGCATTTTCGCTCATACCGACAGGATCTGAGTTGACCTCGCCATGGGTAACTGCTCTCTCACGGCGAAGTCTAACAGTCTCTTCTTTGAGCTTTCGTCCGCGCTCTTCGTGCTCTTCAAGGGCAGTCTCGATGTCCTCGATCAACTGATGAGTTTCTTCTTGAGCTTGGAGAAGTAACTCTTTCGCTTCTTGATACCGGCCTTCATTCTCTTCGTCCTTTTCTAAAAGCTGGGCGCGTCTGACCATTAATTGTATTCTGTTTCGGCGATCCGCAACAAGAGTTTGCCAATTCTTATCTCGAAGGTCCTACAACCCAGGATTACGTTATTAAAATGATCAGCATAACCAATATAGTAACACACCTGCAATACATCCTGCATTGTTTTGATAGTAGAAGGTTTGCTGACATTACCCCGTTGCAAATGTCCGATCTGAGGGTGTGTACAAATCTGACGAAGTCTTCGGAGCCAACCACGAAGTAAGGTGATATCCATTTCCCAGCCTTCTGAGACAGCCACTCCACGTGCATCTACCCCCAGATCATCTAAAGCTTGCTGCAATGCTTCGTCGTAGATCTATAAAAGCTGAATAAGAGGAAGAAAATTATATATCAGACCGAGAAGACCTACATGTTTCTCGACCCGACCTAAATCAATCCCAACTGCGTAACGTCTCTGTCTGGGGATAGTCAACTCATCCTTTATGCTGGCCTTCAAAGTACGAATCGCGTATTTCTTGAATAATTCCTCGAAAAGATCCCTATAAGGAGGCGTAAGAAGGCGCGCCCAAACTTTAGTTCCTAGCACTTCATCTAAACGCAAGAATCTGGAATGAAAAGCTGTCAAGGATTATTCTCTCAAAATTGCTACAGTGGGCCTTACCTTAACACATGAGACAAATCGGATACTTTTGATTTCGCAGGCGTTCCAGAAACCGCAATCGAGACCTTACGCGGAATAAGAGACACCATTTCACTGAACAACGACGACTTAATAAATAACGAAAGATGCAAAAGACTATGGAAAACTTACGCGGTTTTCCCGCCACCAACTAACTGTACTTCGTCCATAAAGACTCGCGCCCATTCAACGCGAACGAGTGGGCTTCGGGGTTTCTCAACATGGGAATACGATGCAGCCTTGCGCTTTGGACGAATAATTGGAGCTTTGGCTATACCCAGTTCGTCTTGCAAGACCTTGTATGTAACCACAACAACATCGTAACTTTGCAAGAACGTGCACCTGTAACAACGATCAGAAAAATCATATGCATATAGATTGTAAATCTTGTGGTACCAAATACGGTGTGACTTAGGGCCAATTAAACCTTCTTCAGCAGTCTCCATGGATTTCGGCAGTTTGACCTTCTGATAACCCGCATAAAAGAGAACCTTTAACGAGGGCGCATGATTCTCGATTTCATCCACCCATTGTTGCGCAAGAGTAGCCGGCGTCACAATAAGATTGGTCTGGAACGGAGCTCGTAAATATTTCGAAGAAAATAATATCTGAAATAATGTACCTTGACTTCACTAATATGTATTTCCATCTCTTTATTATAGCGAGTTGTGGTGGGGTCACGTCCAATAGCGGGATGCAATAAAATGAGCGCAATGCATTCAAGGGTTTTCCCTACGAATCATGCACTAAGGATTATTTGTCAAATTTTAGAATCGGTAAAACGTACCAAGACCCATCTCTTCACAAAGCATGGCGCCAGCCACATCCGTATACGCAGGTTTCTCTGTCACTAAGTTACCGGTAATGCGATTGAAGTACCACCAGTCATCATCGGATGGTTGCACGAGCGTCTTGCCAGATGCATCAGGGATACCAGTTGGCTTAATTCGTTCCCAGAATAATGGAAGTGAATCCGAGGCTTCTTCTTTCGGAATAATCTCGCCTTGATCATTAATCGTCATTGATTCGTGTTCGAGGAGCCATTTCACACTGTTAATAAGTATAAGAAACAATCTAAGAGAAAATGTTGTTCAAAACACAACTACAGACCTGCGTCTTTGGAATGGAAGAAGAGTTGCTCGAAGTTCTGTAGGCTGCAACGTTTCCATAATGGCTTCATTATCAACGCGTCCAGCGGGGTCCAAAATTGAGTAAAATGTGCGAATCGACATGTCTTCCTGCTTATGCGCTATATATGGTCTTTGAGGGGGATGGAGAATGAATGATAAAAGACGGCGTTTGTTATCCACCATAGAATTTGCGGATGAATGTGGAACATATGGTTGGAATGCGTTAGGAAGTATTAGAGAAACAGTCGCAGTAACATTGATTTGAAATGGGAGTTCTGGGGCTAATGTCCCCGGAATGTAGATGAGATTTGCAGATGCAGTCATGGAAACGTGTCCACTGCGCTGTAACGAGGAACAAATACCCAAAAGGTCCCCTGACTGGCCATCTTCTAGCGATATGTACGGAATTCCAAGGAGATGGCACGCAAAATAATATCTAGCTTTGTCAGAAGATGGTCGTTGTCCATGGAATAATCGAAAATTTCCCCGATTTTCCTCTAGGGTAACTTCACCGAGGTCCCATTGTACAGGTTCTAGGGCACCACCACTTTTCTCAATCAGCGCCTCGACCAGCTCTTGCTCTTCATCTGCCCAACGCAATTCCTGAAGCCTCATATCGCTAATAAACTGTGTTGAAGGATAATACGCAGGATCGCCTTCATGTGCCCTAGTATAACCGAGTTCGAACGTATGTGAATAAAGAGGAGCGCACATGGTGTCCTCGGTGGCTGCTGCTTCTACTTCGATAGTGACAGCCTTCGCGTCTAAAGTCTTCAATCTCTTTTTGCCATTCTCCGAATCGCCCGCTGAACGCTTGTTTCCGTTCTTGATCGGCCTGTCATCTTCATTGTGGTCTTCCTTTGTGGTGTGGCCGTTCTTGAGAATATCGATGAGCTGTTTGATATTGAGCTCATCACGGAGTATAGGCGCGTTATAAGAATTAAATCCATCAAATTTTGCGCGGACAGAGCGGACAGAGCGAGTTGTAGCCGTCCTCAACGGGGAGGACATGGTGGTTGCTGTGGCAGATTAAACGCGCTCAGGAGGCACAAAGTTTGATTGGACAGAGCCTGTCACGCCTGTCACGCGACGCGTTCCAAGTTTGTCAGCATCTCGTGCCCCAAACCAATCTTCACAGAAATCGGCGTACCGGCTTGTTTGTTTTTGGATAAATTATATCGGCGATTCTCAACGCATATTCAAGGAGGCTTAGATCTAATAAAGCAGACTACAATTATACGCAACTGAAAGCTAAGTATTTATGGACATTTATCTTCTAGAATTCTAATCTCTCAAGGAACCTGTAGCGTCACTGGCTAGGTCCAGACATTTTTCATTCACATTACTCTCCACCATTTCGCTAGAGAGCGGGGGAGGATATGAGAAGTGGATCATATCCGTCAATTGAGGCTGACGTCATGTCACGTTGTGATCATCGTCACAGGGGGGAACTGTGGAACACGTCGCCTTTTGAACGCATACCACACTTGCTCCTTCTTCCTCTACTCTATCTACAATCCAGCCAAACGCTCTTCAAGCTTCTTCAACATGACTATCTAGTTTGTAGATTGCTTTTATTGATCCAATAAGAAGCTAATGTTGTCCACTGTCTAGCTACACCCTCACATTCTTCCTGCTCGCCGCAGAGGTACGTACTATCAGGCCCAGTCCAGTTAGCATTTACTGACGGTATTGATTAGATGGCTACATTCTGTGTTACGGTGTTACCGCTTCCCTATGCGGTCCGTAAAAAGGCCTTCACCTTCCTCAGCGAAAGTCCGCTTGTGGCCAAGTTCGCCTATGGACTCAAGATATCATTCATGTACGTCTGATCATGTTTCTAACGATTTTATATCATTTATTAATGTCTACTCCAGATTTGTAGGCGTATTATTTGTAGGCAAGTTCAAATCCACATGTTCCCCACGCACCATCCTTATGTCTTGGCACAGACGCGGTTCAAAGAATGCTCCGCGTCACTGCGGAAGCAGAACAGGCAAAGTCCGGTGGTGGAATGAACGATGTCCGAACGGAAACCAACTTCGCTGCTCGGAAATTCTAGTGAGTCCTGTCCTGGGAAAGTCAGTTAGAATTATTCTGACGCTTTATTATTCAGTGCCCAACGGAATACTTATTTGACCGGATTCTGTCTCTTCCTTTCCTTGATTCTCACCCGCACATTCTACATAATCCTCGACCTTATCCATACCCAGGGTGAATATGCAAAGCTTAAGCAATCTGTACGTGTGCTTCGTTAAGACCCAATATTGTCCCCTGATTCTTGATTATTTAGACTGGATCTCAATCTCGCAAGACGGTTCA
>KN837103.1:433764-459998 GCA_000827215.1 Sphaerobolus stellatus SS14 | reverse complement strand
ATATTTAGTTACCCTATTACGAAGTCTGGAACTGAATACTTACAAGTGCGAACACTTGCACTGCACAAGGAATTCGAAAAGCCTATACTATACACTATACACATATATCGATTTGTCTGCTGTAACAGTAATTTTGACAGTAACAAACTGTAATGAAGCCATCAACTGAAAAGCCACCCGACTTCACTTGCCCAGTCTTTACTCTTGGCAACTACCATTCGCATCTTTACCTCTAACCACCGCCATCCGCTATTTCCCGCCATGTTGGTCCCCCTTCCCCTCCTGTATTTCCTTCCCTTCTTCTCCTTTCTTTATACGGGGTCCGTGTGTATCGATAGTTAGTGTCCGCAACAGCTCCCAGCATCCCATGTTATCCGTACTAGGCAGCGAGCCCAGAACATCGCACCTTTGACTAAGTGCATTTGCCCCCAGCAAGTGTACGATGTGTCTAGGCAAGAGTCAGGCATGACATTGCGAACTCCTGGGAATATCATGGCTAGTATTGTTGCTGGCACTAAACATTGACACAAGGACGGTATTTTCTGCGATATCTCAGTGGACCACGCCAAGTTGTATCTGCACCCAGCAGATGGCAATGGTTTATCTGAACTCTTGGATAACGCGTGGTCTCCACTGAAATATCGCAGAGTCTACTTTACCCATCTTTCATAACTGACAGAATATCTCATTTCCCACCGATCCTTATTTTAATTCACTATTGCTTTTTCTTTTCTTTTCTTTCTCATTGACTTCCACAAGTATCGATTGTCCATTGGCGGAGCTCTGCTCTTTGTGGTAACCACCGGACAACCCCACGTTTTTTGCCTCACTCTGTACCCCATCGTTCTATTAACGAGAGTAAAGATTGAGTAAATGAAATCGGGTGTCTTTACGTTGTACTAACTTCAGAGTTCAATTGATAGGTCCACTACGCGGTTTGATAGCTGTCATCATGATAGCGAACAAATCGATGTGTACATCTTCTCAAGTTCCTTATGTATATTCGCATTTATATTCGGCTCCAGACCTAATAGGGTAAGATGTATATACAGGTAGTTGTAGAATCGTTATTTGGGACCTACGCTAGCTGAGTTTTGCCTATAAAAGCAATGCAGGCGGATACTATTAGCTTCCACCCTCCGCCGAAGTCAACTGCAATAAGTTCGTATGAAATTACTTAGAGGAAAGGCAAGTGTTCGAAAACACAGAAAATCGACTGCTCGCTGATCCTCTCTACTCGACGGTCGACCTCGACCTCACAGTGAATGAACTATATGAATAATTGGTGCACCCCTGTGATCAAACATCATACCACATATCTACAAGGAATAGAAAGTTATAAAGCGGTTTGAGCAAAGGAAGTGGCCGAACAAGATTGATCGAATCCAATGAGAAAATACGAGAGTTTCGTCGGTCGATGAAGGGGAAAACGAAAAGAAAATGTAAAAGTCCCCTATGGAAGAAATGAGACGACTATTTCCAGAGGATATTGCTTTAGCACTTACACGTCAAATCGTCAAACTCTCCTTATCATGTCTTGGGGGTAGGCTCTGCATACTTCTTCAAAACTCCTATTAAATGTCTCGTTCTCGCCCCAAACCTCACAACCGGTCATCTCCACGGACTTTAAGCAGGCCGATCTCCTTCCTTTCAATCTTGTTAATCGACTTCTTAGAATGTTACAGAAAGTGCTCCTAAAAATAATGCACCTTCCTAGCTTCAACGAGATCAACGTAAGGAGGAGGTTATGACTTGGGCGTAAGCTATCAAAAAGTTCTGCCTGTTTCATACCGAAACATGCTTAGCTCCTCCAGTGAATCCAAAGGTTGAAGAATCTTGCGAAACTGTTTCGCAGTAAACGTAATTTTTTTAAAGGAGAGCCGGCGTAGTACTCTTGAACATTTAAATAATTCGGATAAGCAAGAGACCATTTCTGAAGTATGTTGACAGTTGGCATGATTGAGTATGATCTCAAAAGAAGAAAGGGTTGGAGCGTGTATGGAAGCCAGGACACTGGCAGAGGTCGCATATGACATCTCTGCAAGGTAATCTTGACAAATTAGTTCAAACTCACGAAGCTCTGGCGGAGCAACGTGGCAGACGGTCGGGGCATTTCCTGGATCACGAAGACATAACTCTTTCAACGTTGTCGATGTCCCTGTTGATATCCGACTTGTCGGGGAAGGATAATACAGCTGTCCATTGGATACAAAGCCTTTCAGATTGTGTGATACAATCCTTCCAATGTCTTCAGCACGATAAGGATTTGACGAAGCGTAAACGGAATCCATTTCAACGCGTCCATTATGATCTCGGTCCCGAATGAAACGATGAAAGGAGGATATACCTCTGATATGGCTTATTCCGAGACTCGAGAAGGATGTGGCTGTAGTGAGTGAGTAGCCACTTGTCGTTCTTCACAGACGTTCCACAGCTCCGGGAATAAGACCTGTAGATGCGAAGCACCCGATAATTGTACCAGAGTGCCAATGATAATTTTTGGGGCAGAGCATGGAGCGCGTATCATCACGTTTCGCCAACATTCTGCTGTGTCCAGAACAACATTCACTGTAAACTTCTTGCAGACTTGGATCAAATCAACCCCGAATAATGCCTCAGCGGGCTCTTGGTTTTTGCGCTCAGAAAGGATAGGCGAAAAAGGGAGAAAGATATTCAATATACGAGAAAGCAAGTAGTCTGGGAGGCGCAAACTAGGCAAAACTTGAGTCGATGCTGTCGGGTTATTGTGTGTAGATCGTTGCTTAATGGGAGGCGGTATATCACGGATGGATCGATACGTCGATACGTCTTCATCACCGTCATTCTCCCCTTCATAATCTTCATCACGATCGAGGTCCAAGCCGCCGCCAACGTCAGAGTTCTGCGCTTGATTATGCACAGGGATAGTCGGATCTACATCCTCTGGAGCTTTATAATTTTTATTCTCTTGAGATCCAGCTTCGAATACCAATACAGGTTGAGTGGTGATGGGAGTCGCAGCGGCTGCAATATCAACCTCAGAGACTTCCGAAAGAATCTGAGTCCTTTTGCGGAAAAGAGCTCTTCGGGATTAATCTTTGCAGCCTCAACTTGGACATCTTCAATCTTGTCCAGAGAGGGATTGAGCGGAGCATCACTGTCGGCTGAAGGTTGAGAAGTTAATGTCAGAGAATTAGCTTGAAGTGCATCAGAGATCGATATCAATTGAACACGTATAAAATCTTCGGGCATTTGAGATAGAAGGGAGGGTGAGATAGATGGTCCACTGAGGAACGGTCTAGGGTTAACATCGCCGGGCAAATCGCACAATTTCCACAACTCTTCTTGAGGTTCATGTTGTGCTTCAGGTATATGAAGAGAGTCGGTATCGATACATGCGTCATATTCGGCTTCGTTATCGACGTTTACTTCGATATTTGGTTGCATTGGTCACGTTGTTGGTCGCGTGGGGGCAGTCATTAGTATTCATATTTTTGTCAACAGGCGAGACATTATAGTTAATAATAGTTGAAGATCGAATGGGAGTAAATAGACAACAGCGTGCAGAGATGAATGACGATGGCGGTGGTAGGAGGAAAGACGCAATGGGACGACGCGCCAAGCCACAATGTGACCGCCACACCGAAGGCGGAGTGAACCTCTTCGCAACATCGTAGTAGTAGTTCTTGTTTCCTAGCATGTGCATGCATTGAAAGTTCAACTGAACATCCAAATTAATTTGCATTTCGCGGCGATTCCTGCCATGCAGTAATTGATTAACTGTGCCTGTGAAGAAGTACTTATGTACACTTGTAACCCACACGACCACGCCATCACTGTAATATGCACATACAATCGTAATCCCTTCGATATGGCATTGATATCCATATGGATTACTTCAGAATCCGAAGTTGTTGTGGCTGAATGCCGACCATATATCAAGCCCGGAATGTGCTGGTTGACCGCGCCATAGTATTCAATACTGGCCTAAGTGTGAACAGTATGCGATTTGTTGGGATTATGCATCACATCATCATATCCCAATCGAAAGTGTGTTTGTCCAATCCATCCGTCTCCGGCGGTTTCGTCCCGGTACCATACATTCAGTCTCTCCTCCCAATCCGCGAAATTCACCAGAACCAATCGTTGGGCTGAATAGTGACCGTCGATAGATATCCCAGCACAAATGAAGATCTGATTTGAAGCCGGTAGCAGCGAGGAACGAGACTATGTTTCATCCTAAGGTCCCCATCTTTGTAAACAGAAAGCAATAGATGGTCAGCCAATGCTTGTGAAGATGTAGAATCAAAAGAGGAGAGAACGTGGAGTACGGGACAGAAAGAGAATGAGAAAGACATGACAGTGTCCTCTGAACTCTCACTCGGACCGGCTGAATTCAACTGAAGCGAAACCCGCAAAACTCACCTCGACATAATCATAACACATAACCTCCTTTGGCGGGACATCCTTTTATTCAACGGTCTTCCTTTCCTTCCTTCTCATTCGTTCCAGGCTTGAACTTGGAGCTCTTCTGACCAGGAGACACCACCGAGAGGTAATATGGCTGCTGCGTTGACGGACTTCTGCGTATTAGTGTAGGTAGTACGCAATCCTGTAAAGGAGGTATGTGTAAGTAGGGTGTAAACCAAAGCATAGAAAGATAATAACGAGAACAATAATGGCCACGACAACCGCGTGCATCGTGATAATTGTCGAGAGCGAGCTGGGGAATGCACGGTGCTCAGGTTTGTATAGCAAATAGAGGCGAGAAGAGTGGAATATCATTGACGAGTCCGCCAAATAAACGCGAAGAAAAGGAATGAACATATCCAGACGACATACCTAGCTTCGACAATTTTGCCCTTCCCTCGCTTCCAAAGATCCATGCAAATTAAAGGTTGCTTTCTTTCTCACTTTGGTCTCCTGTAAATTCACCATTCATGGCAGTTCTAAACCGCGCTCCAACTGGAATCCTATCCACGCTGCCGGGCCATAGAGTTTCCAGGACGGCCACTGAAGTAAGTCAGGAGGTAGAATTGAGTATAAAAGGCCTGGAGATGAAGGTTTAAGTTATTACTGGAATAAACAAGAAGAAAAGAAAGCGACGTACAGTCCAGGTGTATGCTAGAGACGGATGCCATGCGTGTAGCGCAGATATGGACGTAGGATGAACTAGGCATAAACAACGACCTATTGAATGCCTTCACAAGGACAGCTGCTTCGTCCAATGTTTAACAGGCTATCCGTGGCTTTCGAGTACGAGAGGCAGGACAGACAGTCACAGGTCTGGTGCCGTGCCTCATGGGCCAACGACAAGCAATATCCTGAATCTCTTCAGGTATTTGAGATCCTCGGAGAATTGAGAGTGAGAGGCAAAAGAAACGATAGGAGAGCAGAGACGCGCAGTGAGATCGGTATTAGATGCGAAGACGGGAGATGACTACAATATGGCTGGCGAAGAGGGTGTCCGAGACATCTGCGTTGAATAGGGGCTGTGTTGCGCTAGGCATTCAACTGGTAAATATCAGATACAGCAAGGAAGTGCTTATAGAACATAGCGCATCAGTGCACGACGTTGCGTCACACGAGGAGTGGGTCGATGACAATGCCGTGGCGATGAGCTTGACGGCTTGGCTCGTCGTGTCACACCGAGCGGTCACTCGCCTTTCCCAAGTCTTTCCTCCCGTCTTCTTCTGGAACCGCTTCGATTTTCACGTAGTTTTCAGTTGCGACTATCACAGAGTATGAAAATGATAGCTTGTCTCGAACATCACGTATTTTTATTATTAACTAAGTCCAAAATAAGCCAGAGTACTTATTGAATACTTGACTCATTGAGCAAGTATTCATTTCTTAAAAGAACTCATAGAATACTAAGTACAATTTATGAGGCACTTATTCAATTCATCCTTGTAAAGGGTTTCAATAAATCCAGCTTTCTGTTACTAATTTAAAGTGGGAACATCTTGGTTTATACTTTGAGTACGGGTGATTTTCGACATCTTCGTGGTCACCTGAGTCCCTCCGCCGTTTTAGCTCCCAGTAGCCTCCAACAGTACTGCCATACTCAAAAACTTGAAGGATAAATTAGCCGCGAATGGCTTTGCAATGCGCAGGTCGAAAAGGAAGATAAGAATAGAACATGAAGATAAAAGTAGAACACGAAGATAAAAGTAGGACACGACGATAAAATTACCTAATAAAGGTATATGTTATGTAGTCCTCGACCACGAAGAGGGAATATGAGTGATAAAGAATTTGGGTTGGTTTTTTTTTAAAAAAAGAAAGAAAGAACTTGGATTCCGATTAACAACCTCGAACAGGCTTGAAGGATCTCCATCCGATCTCGCAACTTCGTATGCTGGCATGTTAACCAGGACAACGTTTCTTATGTTCTCCATTGATGTAGTCATTTCGTGATTTCCGGCCGCTGAATAGGAGAAAAAGTATCAGAAACAGTAGAATAAGGAGAGGCGAAAGGCTGATATTACCATTTCGGGCATGATGCATCCCGCTTAGTTGTGTGCATAGACATACAATGCTTCCTCATCCCTAACAGGGATTTACTGGATAGGTCACTGAAATGTCATAGGTTATAAAGATCGAGAAGAATAGCAATGTTCTTTGGATGTACGCACCACTTTTTGCATATAAAACGCGCGCCTAGGCCCAGAAAGTGTTCAGCGGCGATATGATCCATGGCATGGTCCTTAGTGAGCATCTTCTTCGGTTCGAATTTTTTAGAACAGAGGCCGTTACACATCCAGTATTTAGCCAGCTTCCCAGTTTGTGTGTGCAGCAGGCGTGTGGTAGTAATCTCAGGTACAGGCTGCGCCTCGATAATGAGAAGGAATTGCCTCCCTTCTTCTGTCTCGAAAAACATATCCTTGACGGCGACTCCTTCAGGCCATTGCTCCTTGTTGGTGACTCTGGTCGAAGATACGGGGGTCTGAGTAGAACTGTAGTTTTCGAGGACAGTTTCAGAATTGAGCTTGGAGAGATTATTAATAACATATTACACCCTATAGAGACAAGAACTCACGGAGGAGATTGATATGGGGTCTGGTTGCGCTGATCCACCATGAATTCGTAGCTCGGCATCCAAGAAACCTTGACCATACTGTTCCGCAATGCCAATTTCATCTTCAGGGAGCACCGCCGTAAGTTGGCCGAAGTCGATATAACATTCAAATTCGCAAGAATTGGGCACAGGGGCGGCGCTGTGACCAGTGCAGTTGTCACCCGACACTTGCCCGACCTTTGGAGAAACGTAAGCATCTATTGAAAGGTAATATATCTAATACGACTTACCGCTGAATCTTCTGACTGCGGGTTTTGGTGGAGATGAGGATTGGGAGCTGTGAATTGCCTAAGTAAGAAAATGAAATAATGCATAATGAAGAGAACCAACCATAAACATTCGAATAAACCACGTTAGGATTGGCGTCTTGAGTCCCAGATGACGGATAATAGGGCGATACAGGAGTCGCTAAGTCTATGTATATGGTTAAAAAATGCAAATAATTAATATAAGTATCGACTTACCATGGGATCCGTCAGTGGCAGGTGAGAAGGCTGAGTCCCAGTCTTCATCTCGCGGCAAGGTAAACGACGTAGTGATCTCTGTCCGCTACGAATAGGAAATATATTCAATCCATCGAAATATGAGAACCACAGATAACAGACTTACAATTAATAGAAAATTAGAAGGCACACCGTCAACATAGCCATCCGCCAGAGTATGAGTATACTGCTCGGGGATAAAGATTTCTGGGAGCTGAAGGTCTCCGCTGTCGGCTTGAACCATTGGCAGATAGTCCAAACTGGAGGAAAGCTTGCTGTAAGCCTGTACATCGCATCTAATTTATACACCCATTTCGTTTTCGGGGAGGCCGGTTTTCAGGAGCGTATTCTCTTGGTTTTCAGGAAGTGTGAGATCAAATTGGGACTACGAGCAAAACCCATAGAAATCGGGCTGAAAACCGAACTGGCGTAATGTGTAATTCAAGAACAAACGTGAGGAAGGAGGCAGGCGTCATTTCAGGGACAAGATAGTCCTACTCCCAAAATTAGCTGCGGTCTGTTGCCAAGAAAATAACTTTAGCAGATTGATTTGATTATTTTTAACCATGTCGAAAGGAGGACCCAGGCGAGGCTTACCACTCAAATATAGAGGAATGGATCACGGACTGCACGGTAATGCAGATCATCAGCTAGTGGTAATAAGGTTTAATGCAAGCTGGATCCTACCTAGATGTAGAGTTTTGATGGGTTCATGAAGACACACTGCATGATCTGTCTAGATTTAGTATTTAGTATTAAATTTATGGATTCCTTCCCTCACAGGTCTGGCGCCGTGCTCCATGGGCCAACGACAAGCAATCTCCTGAATCTCTTCAGGTATTTGAGATCCTCGGATATTTGAGAGTGAGAGGCAAGAGACACAATAGGAGAGCAGAGACGCGCGGTGAGATCGGTATTATACGCGGAGACAGGAGATGACTACGATATGGCTGGCGAGGAAGGAGTCCGAGACATCTGTGTTGAAAAGGGGCTGTGTTGCGCTAGGCATTCAACTAGTAAATGTCAGGTACGGCGAGGAAGAACTTATAGAACATATCGCATCAGTGCACGACGTTGCGTCACACGAGGAGTGGGTCGATGACAACGCCGTGGCGATGAGCTTGGCAGTTTGGCTCGTCGTGTCACACCGAGCCGTCACTCGCCTTTCCCAAGCCTTTCCTCCCGTCTTCTTCTGGAACCGCTTCGATTTTCACGCATTTTTCAGTTGCGACTATCACAGAGTATAACAACGATAGCTTATCTCAAACATCACGTATTTTTATTATTAAAGTAAGTCAAAAATAAGCCAGAGTACTTATTGAAAATACTTGACTCATTGAACAAGTATTCATTTCTTAAAATAATTCACAGTATACTAAGTACAATTTATGAGGCACTTATTCAATTCATCCCTGTAAAGGCTTTCAATAAATCCAGCTTTCTGTTACTAATTTAAAGTGGGAACGTCTTGGTTTATATTTTGAATATGGGTGATTTTCGACATGTTCGTGGCCGCCTGAGTCCCTCCGCCGTTTTAGCTCCCAGTAACCTCCAACAGTATTGCCATACTCGAAAATTTGAAGGGATAAATTAGCCGTGAATGGCTTTGCAATGCGGACAACTCGAAATTCACAAGTTTAGTACAAGCCAAGAAAGAAACGGTACACATTTCAAACACATTCTGGCAGATTCTAATTGAATCACTGATGGGATTACCAGAACCCATAACACAAAGGACAAGGATTACATCACAATATTTTCAGATGAAAGAAAAGACGAGCTGCTAAATAGAAACACCCTTCGGTAGTATTATTATAAACCATCAACTTTTCATCGAGAGCCGCCGAAGTCCCCACCGTGTTCCAGATATCCTTTACGCGGAGTCTTGATGCTGAGAGTAGAGTCGGGATATGTTCTACGGAATTTATATAAAAGCTGATCCATGTGTTTGCTTGGCCTTGGACGATATCGGGACTTTCCAGGCGGGGCAATGACGTTGCAATCTTTGAACGAAATGTACTCCAAAATATTGCACCTTCCCACAAGGATGCCTTCAGCCACAGGTGAGGTGATCATTGACGACCGAAGCGACAGGAACTTCAAGTGCGGGGAATGATTTGGATGCGTTTCGACATCTAATAGCCTCAACGCATCATGGTTGGAGAAGTAAGCCAACGTAAGTGTTTCTAGTTGAGGGGTTAAGAGAAGCAGACGACATAGAAAATTTGTAGACATCTGGACTCGAATAAATGAGGTTTCGCAAGGAGGGTGGGCTGTTAAAAAGACTTGTTAACAGTTCTTCCGGAAGGTTGTGAACCAATGGCATATCGCTAGTCAAGGGGATGTGAGATTTCAAACTGTTGACGATCAAGTGTAACGAGTTCAATGCCGGCATATCCAACGGTGCCATCAATGGAGATAAGTTGCGGTTGTTGATAACGATAAAACCATCCTCAGAGGACTCCTTGCCGTAGGCTAACCGCACATACTTGAGATTGGGTAAGGAAGTTGTATCAAAATCTTCATTTATCTCGTCCTCAGCAAAAGTGATAAAACACTCTAGATCGCGACGTTAGAGAAAGAAATCTACGAGATCATTGAAGCCGAACTACATCGACGGTAGGAAGATCGACTTCAGCTTGGCTCCGGGATAATTTAAACGGGGCAGTGGAAGACTTGTAGCCGGGGGTTACCAAATTAATTTCCTGCCAACTCGATCGAATTTGAGATGAGGAGAGGAGGAAGAGTGGTGTAACCATCTAGGACCCAGAGAACTTCGAGAATTGAAGCTCCAGAAGATTGAAGAGGGAAAACCTCATGAACGCGAATATCCGAAATGATCAATGATCTAACCCAATCAAAGTGGGCAATCAACGCGTGCGAAAATGTTTTTGACGAATAAGGTGAATGATAAACCCAGTCGGAGACGAGAAGGATATCCAGCGGACGGGTACCGAGTTCTTCAAAAAAAGAGAGTAAGGGGTGTGACATTCTCTCCGAATCCATAATGACGATCTGGGACCAAAGTCGAGTAGTATTCAAAACCACAGCACGCCAATGATGATAGACCTGAGTGAAGAGAAGGGGGGCATGGGTGGAGCGTGTGTTATTGAATTCAACAGGGACCACGTCTAAGTTGGAGGTAAGATAATCGATAGAGTTTGAGAAATCCTTCGAACGGTGCAAAAATATCTCTGTAAGAATTTCATTCGGCAATGCCAAAATCATTGTTGCTAGAGACCAACTACGTTCATCGACTCGGATGTCGGATTCGCCTTGGAGAGCAGTGTAACTGATATTGAAAGAGGTCAATATTTATCGTTTCGTAGGTTGAATACACACGAAGTTTCCCAAGGTTTCCGTAAAACGTAGTCGCGGGAGGCAGTGTCGCAAAATAGTCAAAAGGAAACAAGTTGAAGTCGGGTTCACAGTTGACGCGTCTGTCACGTGCCTTAAAGGACGGGAAAGCGTGACGTCACGCACCACTGTCACGGTGGTCCTTAGTGCTCAGCGCGGGCTTACGCGTTCTTTGAGAAAACTTCTTCATAGCTACCTCTAAGGACGATTTCGGTGTTATAGACCATGCCTTCAATTCCAGTCTCTATTAAACATGCGGGGAAGACGCACCAGTTGCAACTCAATACCGATGCACCGGCGACAGTGTTCAAGCAAGATATCTACCAAGTTACTGGAGTTCCAACAGATCGTATGAAGGTTATGATTAAGGGTGGTATTTTGAAGGTATGTAACTTCATGATCTCAGAATACAGCTACTGATGCATCTCTGAAGGACGATACAGACTGGAGGAAGGTGGCACCAAAGCCGGTATGTACAATTCGACCCTCGGGAAGTCAGGTCAGATGCTAAAGGCCAGTGATAAACGACAGAATCAAGCTTTTATGGTTATCGGAGCTGCCGGGGAACTGCCTAAGGCTCCAGAGAAGCCAGTCGTTTTCCTAGAAGGCAAGTTGTACCTTGTTTTCCTGTCTGCCACAGAACTAACACGTAAATCTAGATATGGATGATACTGAATTGGCAGAGGCTGTGAGTAAAGTATAATCCTTAAGTGTGCAGCATATGCTTATATATGTTTATGTTTATAAGCTTAAAATCCCGGTTGGCTTGACAAAGTATGTCTACATCATTTCGCCACATGGCTAGAAGACTGAGTCTCTGCTCGCAGTTTGGGCAATACATGTTATATGAATGCCACAGTGCAAGCGCTTCGAGCTATCCCGGAATTGCAAGATGCCTTGAAGCAGTGAGTTCGGTATATGTTTCCGTGTCCAGTGCTTTTCTCATGCTTGCACAGATACACTTCTACGGGCGGTCACCAAGCGGACTTGACGAAGGCCATGGCTCAATTATACGATTCCATGGAGCGTACTACTGAAGGATTCGCACCAATGCATTTCCTCAGTGTAGGTCCGTTTCTAGGATGTGTATGGACCGTACTTACGTAGATCATCGCAGGTCCTGCGCCAAGTTGTCCCGCAATTCGCCGAAGTGTCTCGTCAGGGTAGCGTACCGGCTCAGCAAGATGCCGAAGAATGTTGGACGCAGATTGTTAATGCGCTTTCGGTACTACCTGGCAAGTCCGCGGATGGGAGTTCCGCTCAGACGAAATTCGTCGATCAGTACATGGTTGGTGAGATGACGACAGAGTACGTTTTAATTCCCATTATAAGCGTATGCGTATCTCATATATTCTAGGTTGAAATGCCTTGAGGCGCCTGATGAAGCGCCATCCGTTTCCAAAGAGAAGATTATGAAGGTGGCCTGCAACATTAGCAAGGAGACCAATTTCATGACTAACGGTATTATGAGTGTGAGCATTAGGGAATGTTATAACCGATTTGATATTGATACCGTTCTTTGTGCAGAGTCTCGACCAGACCATCGAGAAACATAGCCCCACCCTGGGCCGTGAAGCGGAATATTCACAACATTCTCGAATTTCTCGCCTTCCTTCGAACCTTATGATTCATATGGTTAGATTTCATTGGCGGAGAGATATCAATAAGAAAGCCAAGATCATGGTATTATTGCATCTGCCTTGAACCGTTATCGCCTGTCTAATTATCTTTTAGCGGAAAGTCAAATTCCCATTCGAGCTCGATGCAATGGATATGGTTTCAGATGATCTCAAGCGTAAACTTGCCAACGCCAATGGCAAGATTAAAGAGATTGAACGTGAACGTGCCGAGCGCCGTAAGGTGAGGAAAAAGACGAAGGCCGCTGCAGCACCTGGGACTTCTGCGTCCACCTCCACTGCGACTCCTGCCGCCGCTGGTGAAGACGTCACTATGGAGGATGCTAGCAAGGCCAAGGCACCAGGCGAGTTAGAGGATGAGGATGTCATTCGCCAGCGAGAATTGAAGGACTTTGAGGCCTCCATTGATCCGGATTTGAAAGGCGATATCGGTGCGAGTCTTACTGGTTTGTTCGAACTTTGTGGTATGTGTTGTCGATGCAATATCTGTCGAATGTCGAGCTCATTCGAGTAATACTCTTTAGCGATCGTCACACATAAAGGCGCCTCGGCAGATTCGGGACATTACATCGGATTTGTGAAGAAAGATGCCTTCCATAAGCCTAACACTTATCTAGAGGAAGCTGACCAAGAATGTAAGTCGACGTCAGTGACATCGGATGGCATTGCTAATGATACCGTAAACAGGGTACCAGTTCGATGATGAGAAAGTCTCAATAGTGTCCCATGAGAAAGTTTCTACGTTGGACGGCGGAGGAGAGTCTGCCAGTGCCTACATTCTTTTATATAGGGAGAAACGACTCTAATATTATATAGCAATGAGGATGTGTAAGAGACCATTGAGTATATGATTGTATGTAGTTACAACATGTGCTGATCTATGCAAAAGTGAGGCGGTTACCGAGGGCATTAAGAATGAGACATGGCCGCATAGTTAAATCTTCCGAATTCAGCCGCTGTTCTTCGTGATACACGCAGCTAAGAGTAGTCTTCTTCTAGGTGACCACTGGCACAGAAAATCCAGAAGTATTATTGAAAGTGCCCTCGGTGTTGCCTCAGTATCAACTTTATTAATATTTAGGCGGACCGGAAGTAGACTCGAACCACAGTACGCACCCTCTACGCAGTATAGACTCGCGAGCCAGTCCCGTTCCACCGACATGGAAGGTAGACTCGCAGAGGCGCGACGCGTCAAGGCGTGGGACTGTGGTTCGAGTCTACCTGGAAGATAGTCTCGAACCCAGGTCTCTCACACTGCGCGGTGTCCGAGAGACTGGTGGCACTTTATCACGACTTGGCTTACCGGAACTAGCGGTTTGTGGACTTAGCAAAATCGCGCGTCCTCTCACTGCGTCTACCTACCAGCACGCGGTCTACACCGCGCACACACTCTTATCGTCCCCAGAGTACCTTCAAACTAATCAATAGTAAGTATCTCATGTGTTCCTCCGTGTAATCTGTTACTAATTATGTTCAACTATGAAGGCTCAACCACAACAGTGAACACCACCGCCTCTTATACATGAGCTTCAGGACGGCTCAAAACCTTGTATTAGTGCGCTACTAGTATACAACATCTATTCACATGTTACAGACCTAATTCCAATTTCCGAATGGATCCCTTCTCTGGCCCTCTCGCCAGCAGATTCGGAGTGCGCTCACGACCTTCCAAGTTAGTCTGTGTCAGTGCTGAAAGCTCTTCGGTCTTTGGAGATTCCGACCCGATGGATATTGATGAGCACGTTCAGCCTCCGGACAACCATAGCCTACCTAATCCCAGCACGTCATTATCAAATGTTTCCTCCCAGAGACCGTGAGCACTGACATCCATGAGGAGATCCTCACCAGTGTGGCCTGCAGGTATATCCCAGGGCATATGTAGTGTGTAGTACGGTAGAGAAAGGCTGTTGCAAGTACAGGCACCAGAATTCTTTTTAGTAAGCTTTGCTCTGAGATGTGAGATGGCCAAGATGCACTACCCGTACTGGCCATTCATGGTCATCATGTAGGATGAATAATGGTCGGAATTGTAATGTTAACGGGATATATTTCCCTATTAATAGCCCATTTGTTACAAATACTACCCTATTTAACTATACCTGAGTTGAGTGCAGATGCGGAATTGAGTACGTTGAAATTTTCCGAGTCCACAAAACGGAGACGGGCGTTAATTACCGTAGGCCAAGGCGTGATAAAGTGCCTCCAGTCTCTCGGACACCGTCTCTCGGACACCGCGTTAGCGTGAGAGACTGGGAACGAGTCTAAGTACCTGGAAGGCGTTCCGTGATAATATATTCACGTGATGCCTAATTATGACATAACATTTAGGATGATTATTAATAGACTAGTGACATCATACAGGATGATATTTGGCTTATCCCCCTTCAAAGTACTTCATGGCTACAGATCTAAACCAGTCCTCCTCGAAGCGATATCTCCAATATGCCAACTTGAACGGAATTACTTGGAATCGTCCTGTTGCAGAGCCAGACTACCGAAATGGTGGATTCTTTCGAGTTGGTGATATACTATTCGAATCCGAGGGTGGCACGAACCTCGATCGCGTTGTGAATGCCTGTGTTTCTCATGATCATGCTCTTAACCAAGAGAATTCCGTGGCTGCACCCGAGTTCAATTATTTGGAGAATTTGCGGACAGACGTCCTTGTTGACGATGTTCCCGGTCCCGTAGCATCGCTACAAACAAAATATACATTCACTAGCGAAACAAAGATGAACGTGAATAGGTAAATCAGATTATTTACTTATTTATTCGACGACGCTGATTCTTGGCACTTTGACGATGCTTAGGACGAAGATCGAGTACGAAACAAGTATTAATATCCCAAGAACTAAACATCGCGGCGCTGTTCTCATTTATGAACCTCGTGAAGCTCCAGAATTCACTCTTAAAAACCTCGATTCATTTTACACATGGATTCTGGAAAACCTGACTTGGGTTGAAACACATGCCAAACGCTGTGGATTTCATCCTAAAATGGAGGGCGATGGCCTTCGTTTTCTTACTGGTATCGTCCATGCGGAGAAATGGGCATGGGTCACCTGGAAGAAGCTCAACCAAAACATAGAACTGAATTTAGGCAGTAACCCGAAGGTTTCTGGCGAGGGGGAAGAGCCTTTCCGGAAGGACCAGGCATTGTTCATCAAAATGGGGCCCTTACCTCAGACTCCTGATACTATAGGTTCTACCGGGCCTCAAGGTGTAGTGGATGCAAATAGGATCAGAAATCATGATAATTCTGGACAAAAAAAATCAGAGAGTGGTAGTGAGGCATACACTTCATTCTTTGTTTCGTCACTGACGGAGACACCTTTCATGCAGATTATCCCGTTATGCAGCACGGTTTCGCCCGACCGCAGACCATCCTATTCTCTGGTTTCAAAGTGAAGCGACGGACCGGAATTTATGAAAATATTTATTTGTTGCCCGAGCATCAGCGTAAGAAAAGAAGCAAGGAATCATCTGGCTCGCCGACGGATCTAAATATGAGTTGGACTGTCATCTCTTTTGAAGACATCACAAATGGTTCCGATGAAGAAGAGAGCGATTCAGAAGAAAGCGAAAGCGATGATAGTGATGCAGATTCAAGTTCTAGCATTTCTTCGTCGTCGTCGGATAGTCACAGAATGAGACGCAGAGCAAACCGTAGTGTAAACATTCCAACTGATAAGGTAAGTCATATTTTTATAAGATTTATAAAATAATGCAAACCGACACAAGCATTTCAGCTCAGTGACCCGGACGATATCATTCTCCGATATTTATTAGGAGTGAGCCAGTTATCATCTCTGTTTGGTCTTTCTCATTCAATTGTGCAGATGTCTCCAGCGGATGTTACTCACGCTATTATTCACTCGGACTGCCATACACGAAAAATCCAGCAGGTGAATCAATCTTATAGAACACATTGGTAGATTTGGTCCTATGGCTAATACACCGCTCACTCTTAGCTTTCCTCCAGGGATGGATATGAAAATGCAATCGGGGCATGGCTAGTACATTATCAGCCCGAGATATTTGTCAGAGAAGGTGTTAATGGTAAGTGACTTTTAATTGTACCTCTGATGTTAATTTCCTCGTTAATATTATGTAGTGAAAATCGCTTGCATGAGTGGCCGTGCTTTCTTGCCTGCTTATCTTTATGGAGAGGAAGAAGAAGAAGAAGAAGAAGAAAGCTACTATTCCGATGAATTCAGCTCCAAAGACTCCGAAGAGCCACCAGAATCCGAGATTGATCCCATCTCAGAGGACATCCAAGTTGGAAGTCAGTAGATGCGTGAAGGGGATTTGATGGTATTGCCTTAAAATTGCTTACTGCACTGGCAGACTCCTTACCCAGTGTAAACTCGAATGGGAAAATTCAGGAGGGGAAAGACATCTCTGTCTCGCCT
This sequence comes from Sphaerobolus stellatus SS14, assembly GCA_000827215.1. NCBI lineage: Eukaryota > Fungi > Basidiomycota > Agaricomycetes > Geastrales > Sphaerobolaceae > Sphaerobolus > Sphaerobolus stellatus. Next base: position 443,050 of record KN837103.1, on the reverse strand, counting down.
TTGCATCATTCTATTATATTGGCCCTATCCTATCTGTGCTTCATTTAAATGATTTAATTTGATTATCATCAAAACTCAATCCTTCGGCGGACCCATATAATTTTGATCCCCTTCTCCTCCGTCTTCGCCTGCGCCGTTATCGTCGTTCCCGCACACCCCACCCTCTTCGCCGTTTCCACCTTCGCCGGTCTCGTCGGCCTCGCCTTTGCCGGTCTCGTCGGCCTCGCCTTTGCCGGTCTCGTCGGCCTCGCCTTCGCCGTTCCCGCCGGATCCACCCTCTTTGCCGTTCCTACCCTCTCCACCGTTCCCGCCATTTCCACCGTTCCCGTCATTTCCACCGTTCCCACCATTTCCACCGTTCCCGCCATTTCCACCGTTCCCGCCTCTTCTAGCCGAAGGAGGCGTGGTATTGGCACCCAACTCGGGACCATCCTCATCACCAGGGTAGATGTAGGCCCACCACAGGCAATCCTTGCGGTCAAACTCTTCTTTACGCCTGCCCTTGACTTGGCGGCGGGTGAAAGGTATCGGTTTGAAAAATAAACCATTTCGTCGTTTAGGTTTAAATCCCTTAAATAAGACAGTCTGTGGACTTTCAAACTTGTAGGTAACCTTTTTGTCGGATTCAGCTGCAGAAAAGAAAATCATCAGTAATAATGCACGAGAGACAACTGGACGCATTACCATCAGTCCGCAACGTCTCTGTTGCAACCACAGTTGCGTTGTTATTTTCAGGGTCGATATCTACTTGAGGGACAACTTCAGGACCCGGGCCACAGCGGGAATGGACACCCTTGTTCTCCTTGGAAGACTTGAGGCCCGCCTCCACCCTAACGACATTGCCATCTACGCCTATCCTAAGCTCATAATCTTTCTCGACCCGGTCCCATACCGCGTACGCCCATCGTTCCGCATGCACCACCTCTGTGACGAATCGGAGCCCTCCGGAGTCCCCAACAGCACCATCACCAGAGTAAAGCTGGAAGCCGCTGCTCTTTGCAAACAACTCTATCCAACTCAGATTCTTCAACAGCCACTGATATAACCTCGAGCGGTCTTTCATCCAATATCGCGGTGCCTCGGAAGGTTCAAACACCAAAACAGCTCCCTTTTGGTTTGTTCGACAAATAGATACTCCAGCACCCAACCTCACGCCCGTGCTAAGTATTGAGGTATCAGAACTTGTTCAAAAATAGGGTAATAATTAGAGAATTCACCCCGGCACATCGATACTTGCTCCCAATGTACCGCCGCTCGCGTGAGCTTTAGAACTCCAGACCGGGTTTGGAACAGAGTCTTCATGAATATCTTGGCGAGCAAGATCCAAAGGTATATACTCTGGAGGGCCTGGTAGGTTCTCTTTGTTGATCGCATGTCCGCTTGGAAGACACGCATTGAGAAGTCTGGTGAGCTTGTCGCCGCCTTCCGTCTCGAACAGAATATCGCATAATCTGACGTGTTGACCTTTGTAATTAGGTTGGGAGATTGGGTGACCGAAATCTGCCTTGACGAGCTGTTTGATGTACCGTCTTGGCCATGCATGTTCGTGACTCTCTTTCATTTTGCGGGGGTTTGGAAAGCAAAGGGACAATGAGTTAGGCGCTCATGACGTGACCTTGTGTTGAGGTACTTACGCCATGACCGACTGGCAGTACTAACACCGTGCTTCACTTTGACTGTGATAATAATATTCTGGACAATCATACCGTAGTCACAGCACCTATTAGTAATGAGTTGCTTAAGGAACTACCTTATAAAGAAAAGACTACGTTTCTTTGAAGAACTGGTGTTTGATACCATAGTTTTTTGTCGATAGACTAATCGGAATGGTTACATGGCTCCAAATCCAAGGACGTTTGTTCCCCCTACTCACACAGAATTATAAGCAGTAGGATACGATAAGATAAGGATATGCATCTGCAGAGGAGTCTCTATGTCTGGGCCGCACGGTTCCATGGGCTTGTCCGCTCCATGAATGCACAATTCTCGCGAAGGGTTGAAAATTCCAACGCGCTTTCTAATGTTGACACTTGCGCTATTCAATAGCGGCAATATCTGCACTTGGCGAGATTGTGTAGAGAACTATGAGCCTGTCGTCATGAATAAAACACATATGAGCATAGATATAAAGACGGAATGACATGAAAACACTTACGTTTCCTCCTCGATGCTTCTTATCCCCCGGAATGTGCGTAGCCAACTTTTCGCTCTTGAAGAAGCATTATCTGGGTCTATGCATGAAGCAATAGAATTCTTGCCTCTCATACAACGCTGATCGAGATAGCTTCTTATCAGCAAGCTCCTTACATAGACCCTTCTTCGATGGTGTGACGGCACCGATATCACCGTGCCTCCTCAAGAATAAATATTTCCTATGGAATCCTGCTCTTCTTGCACAACGAAGAAGATGGCAAACAATCTTCATCGCTGGTCGGCTTGGACGTTATTCCACATGTAGGGTTGACGGAATGCGTTTGGATGACGGGATATTTGGGATAGATACGGGTGCGGGCATAGGAGCGGTTGGTGAATGGAGCGGGTAGGAATGCGGGGGCGTTGGACGTACGGGAAAAGGGTGAGGTGCATGGATAACGCCACATATTCTACAGGATATAAATGCCAGTCCTCCTATATTGGCTGCTGATATCCAAGTGACTACCTTCAAAGCTGCTGGACTGAGGATATAAGTCGATCTGGAAGCGATAGAATTCTGTGCATGCTCGAAGTCGGGAAGGACGTTCGTTGGCGGAGTCGGATATACGTGGCGCGCAGAAGAATCTCCTCACTTGGATGATATATGGTGAGCTTCTCTTTCACACTTCTTTGACTAGCCTGGAAGGAGCGATAGCATGTTGAGATACGGCAAAGGACGTAGTGACCGCTGAGTTTGCGATACGGCGGATGTAGCCGCTGGGATTGCAAAATGATCCGCGGTCGAAATCGATACCAATGATGGGACCAGAATCTCCGAACCGTTGAACATCTGTGGAGGATGATGCTTCAAGAGTCTGAGCAGCCAGGGAAGAGAATAGTCAGAAGAAGCGTATAAAAGATCGAGTAATCTATACTTACCCGAGCTCCACCGTCGTGCCTTTGCATCGTTAAAGAAAAGGGCATCATTAAACGCTACATTGATCTGTAAGGAGGAAATTCAGATGCCAAATATCGCTGAAGGACAGAAAAGTTACTTACTGAGGTGTAGTTGGAAAGACGTTCTCCTCAGCCGTTCTCTAAGCCAAATCTCGAGCTCGCCATGATCATCGACATTTTACTTAACATTAGCGCCATTTTTGTAAGGTGAAAGAGTTCCTGGATGAGTCGCTGGGACCATAGTTCACGCCGAGCTATGTAGGCGTCTACGGTGGTGTCCACCGCTTAAAATAACAGCCTGATTTGAGGCTGATTCTAAACTCGTCCGCTGCCGAATCTTGACCGAATCTTCCGGAGTTGACGAGTTTTGATGGTAATGAGAGAAAAGTGCGTTGTGCAGTATCAACACAAATGTTCAAAAAAACTCACTCTTGTCAATATTACTTACAAATTAACTTGTTGCACGAGGTCTCGGGACTTTAGGAAGCAGGCTCATGAAAGATAAGAGTTAGTTACATTGTTGGGAGTTCACCCCATCAAACTGGCTAGTAAGACAATGGTGGCTGACTAGAAAGTCAAATCAAATACTCCAAGAAAGACATAGACAAACTCATGCTTACTGAAAGGGATCTGTGCATAACAGCGGGTATATGCCCTGAACGAATATCAAGAGACGCATCACATACGAGTGATAGTTATTACTTGTGACTCCACTCGTTCAACGCATAAAAAAGGATCCGCCGTCTTTTTTTTTTCTTTTTTTAAACATAAAATGCCCGGCTTATAGTAAGCATCGCGATATATCTGGAATCTCCGGTCTTAATAAGCGGACATTGTTGCAAAACAATAATTTTCTTTGGAAAGGGGTTTATGAAATTCGCCAGCAAGGATCAAGTTTACTCACCGAGGAGAAATTACTACTAGTAGGCGAAGCGGAATTTGTATTTTATGTCTCGGCGATGATCTAATTTGCGGTCCTATGACCAAGGCAAACAAAAATGATAATAATAAAAGAGAAGTAATCAACAACAAATCACCTGCCAACCACTGTCGCTAAGAGGATTTCTGAGGGAGGTTAACGTTTTGATTGAGTGGAAGATACTACCTTCGCGTTATTGAACACGTTAGATGTTCGTTGAGGAGAATGGAAGGTAGTCTGCCAGATTCGCACTGTACTCGTATTAATTAGCATTGCGTCGCCTTTAGAAAACAGGACTGCACCGCCGGGATCAATTGAGTACACTCCTTCAATAACGATTCAAATCGTCACTGTTTAAACCTCATATCACACAGCTTGGTGGCTTCTACTACTCCTCACAGTCAGAATATCGAAATATTCGGTGTCTTTACTAGTCATTGTGAAAAAGACTTCGTAGACTCTTCTTTATTGCTTGAGCTGTAGATTTGCTGGAGTGCCGCGACGATAATGTTGGAGCCAGCGAAAGTTAGATATGTCCTGAGAAAAGATCAAAACATCAACATAATCGTGTGCTTATAATTACTAGGAGTGAGGAAGATGGGTGCTTACAGAGAATGTGCTGAGCATCATATTATAATAGATTTAATTCCGATTGATACTATGAAGTTGGCGCCTCCGTAGTACAAACTGCTTGACGGGACAAATTATTTATTCCTCTTATCAAATGACAGAGATTTTGAACGGACTGGTAGCTATTTGTTTCGCCGATCGGCTTAAAGCAAAGCAATTTAAGCTACCCACTGCGATTTAATCAATACTAAGAACCTGAGGTAGTCCAAGATTAAAATGCTGAGTTTCAGTTGGGATAGGGCATGGTGATTGTCCAAAAACAGGTTTCACGAGACCACTTGTACAGAGTTCACCGCCAGTCACTGCCGATTAGCCTGATGAGATGCGTGCTTAGAAATCAAGGAATAGGTTATGTTCAGCCTTGAAGTGCCTTTAACGCAGACGAACTAGTTAGTAAAGCACCATTTTCGATTTCAAGATATTTATCCCACCAAAAAAAGACCGTTAGGATTCTCTTCCGGCGACATACCATCTCTTTGGTTATATGACATATGTAGCCATGCTTCAAGTTTGCCACAGGTGCCTTGCTTGATTTCAAGAACCAAATTGAAGATATCGATTTTGCCTTCTGCTGAAAAATGGGCCAAAGCGAGGAATTACTGATCTTTCCAGGTTGAATGAAGATTCTGCAGATATATGTACCGGTTGACAACAACGGTAGTGGACCGTGGGAGAGTTGGCTAAACAAATCTTGCGAGAGCATATCCACTTCGGTCCAATTTACAACAATTAAGGGTGAGCTATCATGAGTCTTATAACACAGATCTTCAACTATATATTCATCTCTTTACTCTTGAGTATGGACATATAGTTGTACTTAATTCCGTAATCAAATGAGTCTTGCAACCATCGCCAAGCAAAGAAACCATATAATTCTAGAAGTGAAGAAACACATTCAATTTTAAAAGATACAACGAATTAAGGAACGAGAGATAAAGGCTTTAACAAGGGGAGTTTAATATCGAGCATCTGATCTGAGTTTTGATAATAATCGGATAAATGATTTAAATGAAGCACAGGTAAGATAGGGCCAATAGAATGATGCAAAAGTGAGACAGAGATGTCTTTTCCCCTCCTAAAATTTCCCATTCGAGTCTAATCAATGCCGTATTGCGCCGTAGATCCACGTAACCCGCCAAAGAAGTATCGCACTTTGCTCTGAAGTTGCTAAATCTCCTGTGGATTGCGCAGTCACAGCACATCGGCGAACAAATGACCTATTATAAGTATAACATACAAATCATTTCAGTACTTTCTTACAATACCATCATCTCCCGTCGTCCATATGCTTTTCCCCGAAACCTTGATATTCCGCACCGAATCGCAATTATAGCCAACGAGCTCGTCCACCACTCGAGGTCCATCTGGGCGTATCGACGCCACGTACGGCAGCCCATCCGCGGACGCAATGCCGAGACGTACTTCGACAAGGTCGTTCATTGATGTTAATTTGGAGCCTCATTTTCTCTTCTAGGTGGAAGTCTTTATTATGAAAAAAAAGCTGGCAGTGTACTGACCTTAAAAGAGGAACCATATTTTGCTAGGCGAAGCCACGGATTACTTTGCAATATTGAGGCCGCACTCGGTCACGAGTAGACGCTAACGAAGCAAGTCTTGACATTCGAACTCCGCTCGGCCGTTTGTTGATTGTTCCGTCACCAGCCACTGAACTACTCCTGACTACCCATCCATAAATAACTATGGCCGAAGCAATCCCGCTACCCCCGGCTCCAACGCTACGCATCAGACGACTTTCTGCACCTACTGTACCTCCAAGCCACCGGGACGTGGTCAGGGCGCACGATTATGTTAGGGAAGTGCGCTTGGCGAGGTGTAAGTTCGTCGTTCTCTTGCTCAGAATGCAGCGTTAGTCATACATTTTCAGATGATGGTTTTGCAAGCGGCAAAGACGAAAATTTTGGCATGGAGGATTATGCGGAGGCCATTCGTTACGAAGCCAGACTTCTTGCTAATACGGAGGGTAAGCATTTATCGGAATCGTCCTTGGGATTTACTCATCTGTTTTGTTTCATAGATGGCCAGCCTGCTTGGTTTGCTGCCGCACTGGCCCCGCTGCAAGCGCAGGTTGCTCTTCTGCTAAATAGTCAGGAGGAGATGAAGGGTAGTCAGGAGGCGATGAAGGGTAGTCTAGAGGAGCTTAAGGGTGGTCAGGGGGAGATTAAGGACCAACTGAAGGTCCTGACCAAGAGGCAAGCAGCCTTGGCGCGAGCATTTGCTAAGGTGTGTTTGCATAATGTTTGTTAACTCTCTGATGCTCACTTTTGTTCTAGCATTCAAACTACGACAGGAGCCACTCACTTGATGGTGCTTTGCAAATTGTGCCGTTTCCTGATGGCCAATACCCCTCTGACGTGAGATCCCCTACTATTTGCAATTGATTAGTATATGACCTTTTCCATAGTATGAACTACCTGCATTGGATACATTAGCTGCTGTTGAAAACCTTTCCACACAACATCGCAACGACTACCTGCGTTATTATTATCCTGATCAGGCTCCTAGAGGGACAACTGCAGAGAGGAAAAAGTTACTCTTGAAAGCTCTTGGCTGTAACCCTATGTGAGAAATAAGCTGTTTTAATCTTTGTATTTTTCTTTTTGTACTCTTGTCTCAGTCAATATCTGTAAATAGTAATAATGCCAATTGAAGTTAAGTTCGTCATCGGATGGTGAATCACATGACAACCCGTTTTGTGATTGGGGTTCAAGTCCCGCCTTGCGTATTTTTTTTACTCGCTGAATTTCTCTTCCATAAATCGAAGTCACATACACACATCGTTCATATATTTAATATTTTAGTATTTGTGGTTGGGGGTTCAACTCCATCCTTGCGAATTTTTTTTAACGGTTTGTACTACGGAAGTGCCAATTTCATAGTATCAATCGGAATTAAATCTATTATAATATGATGCTCAACACATTCTCTGTAAGCACCCATCTTCCTCACTCCTAGTAATTATAAGTACACAATTATGTCGATGTTTTGATCCTTTCTCAGGACATATCTAACTTTCGCTGGCTCGACATTGCGGACATTGAGCGGCTCACCCATCCACGCCAGAAACCACCCTGAGACCCGCGAAAGCCCCGCCAGATCACGAATCCTGATAGCGCAAAGACCCGTCCCATTTCCGCAGGTTGTCGGCGCCGGTAATGATCTACTTGTAAGACCTCAATACGGCACCAATGTCCTGTTTGAGGGCAAATTGAGCATTGGGTATCACCGGTAGTCCCAAGCCGCACTCAAACAATGTTGAACTCCGTGCGCGAGTATCTCACTGTGTACATGCAGATGGAAAGGGTGTTTGTCTTCCGTATTCGGTCGCTTTGACATGTAAATGAAGCTCCTAGAAAGGATCGCGGCTGAAGCTGGGCTTGACAAATCGCTATCATAGACAAAGTGTCAGCGATTAGCTTTCGGAGCTCACCAATCTCAACATAGCTTGTCCAGGAAGGGTGCCATAGGCTGCAATCACCTTGCGGAGAATGGTAGTGCGCGTCGATAGCCCGAAAGCCGTTATAGTTCACTTGGTGTAGGTCGTCATAGGATGGTAATCAATCCTGGATTGCGTCGCAGATAAGGCTTCCTTGAATCAAGGCGATGATAGACGGGGCGTCAGCAATAAGCCTCCGGCTCGCCGACTTCGCCAGAGCTTACCCAGCCGGACACATCCAAAGCACCCAACGGACCTGCCGACGAGTCAATAATGTTCTATACACCGCATGGAAGAACTCACCTAACCATCTCCAGACGTGTTGACTTATCTCCCTCCGTAAGTGGCATGTCTAGACCGAGCATCGAATGGGATATACTTGATCCGGGCCTGGCAACAGGTTATCGTCTACATTAGATCAGAATAGGACGCAAAGAGCGATGCCGTGGCTTGTTATCATCTTGCAGAGAGCGGTAGTCATCGTCGATAGCTTGCTATAGTCCACTTGGACAGGTCGCCGCATTACAGTAATGAATCTTGCATCGCGCGGTAGAGGGTAGCCCGCCAAAGAAAAAAGTATCGGCTTGAACCTCCACATTGATGCATCAATAGTAAGCTTCAGCGTTAACTAGCTTCAATGAGTTTGTCCAGCCAGAGCAGCCAACGGACCTACACACGAGTCAACGTCGGTCTATAAAAGCTATATCACATACCATCTCTAGACTTATCAGCGTCCAGCTTAACGAGGCCACACCGATATGTCGAAGATGGTCGCGTATCTGATCCAGTGGATTGAGCCCGAACATAGCATATCCTGACAACTGCTTGAGGACGAGAAGAGGGAGGGGATGGACTTTCAATCATCTCCCGGAGATGGTTAGTTGCGTCAATAGCTTTGAAGCTGTTACAGCCCTCTTAGAGACCAGGTTGCCAGAAGACAGTAATCAATGCCGTATTGCGCCGTAGATTCACGTAACCCGCCAAAGAAGTATCGCATTTTGCTCTGAAGTTGCTAAATCTCCTGTGGATCGCGCAGTCACAGCACATCGGCGAACAAATGACCTATTATAAGTACAACATACAAAACATTTCAGTACCTTCTTACAATACCATCATCTCCCGTCGTCCATATGCTTTTCCCCGAAACCTTGATATTCCGCACCGAATCGCAATTATAGCCAACGAGCTCGTCC
>KN837103.1:387007-432964 GCA_000827215.1 Sphaerobolus stellatus SS14 | reverse complement strand
TTGCCGTGACCGCTTGTTGAGGATACGCGCAGGTTGCCGTTTCCGTCACCAGTGGCATATAAGGAGCCGTCTGGGGCGACGTCGAACGCAGAGATTTGGGTCGGCTGAATGCTATTAAATATATTATTTGATATCGTTTGCGAGACATACCTTTGCTGTTTCTTCGCCAATATTTTGGCGGGGGCCGCGTAACCGCGTCGGGGGGACATTTAGGGAAGGACAGGCTGCTGTATACACGCCCTGCTCTTACTTAGCGTGGACACGAAACGGGATCGTTACACATACATGCTCGCCTTTCAGCAGCTCGATGCCCTGTGGAGTGAGCTCGACGCCGCCGCCCGGCTTGCGCCACACGTTGACCTTGGCATGCACACTCGGACTGTTCTCTTTGTAGCACGAGACCCAGAAGGGCTCCTCTGGAATCGTCCCATCTTGGACATCGGCAATGACATTGAGAAAGTCGTGCTGGACAGTGAGCTGAGGGAGAATGATGCTCATGGCTGTGACCGAATCACGTCCGCGGTAATCAAAGACTATCTGAGACTATGGAGCGCCCACAGACACCCTCTCCGACTGGCCTCACGCTGAAGGCCCTTAAGCCATCCAGCCACCACACCACTGCTGCTTATAGCCTCTTATAGGTCTCTTATTATTTGTTGCTATCCCCTTCTACGACGTGCTGGTCGACGCGCAGCTCATATCCCAAATGCACCATGGCCACTGAAGAACCCCAACCCTCGTCTAGCTCCAGCAACCCCATGCCTTCAACCACTTTCTCCTTCACGGCCCCATTGCCAGTTCGCGCCCCGGGCGTAGTCTCTGCAAAGCAAAGACGGGTTTCTTTGCCCTCGTCCCCGCGCTTCTCCCCGGTCCCCAGCTGGTCATTCCGCGATGAAATGGGTCTCGAGGCCATGTCCGCAAACACAACCTCTTCTGTCGCTCCTGATAAGGCAGCTAAGCCACCAAAGGACGAAATCCTGGCCTTGGATCCCAATAGAGCAGACGTCATCCCCTCCGTAGCGGAGAAGAAGCCTCGCAAGAAATGGACAGAGGAGGAGACACAGATGTTGGTCGAAGGCTGCAATCGCGTATGTTCGCCTTCATAACACATGCTAACACGCGGATTTACCATATTATTGATAGTGGGGTGTCGGAAACTGGAAGATCATCCTAAATGATCCAACGCTAAGATTTGATAATCGGTCGCCAGTCGACCTCAAGGATAGGTTAGTGGTCGAGTAGCTCGCTTCGATGCTTCATCGCTGACCATCTCCCTCAGATTTCGCACATTCTTCCCCGACGCGTACAAACAACACTATCCTAATGCCAAGACGCACCTTTCCTCCAAAGTCCGTGCCGCTCTCCCAGACGGCACCTCCATCTTCGAGAAGACTCGAAGCAAAAAGCGACGTCCGTTTACTCCAGAGGAAGATGAGGCTTTAAAGCGAGGCTATGACAAGGTATGTCCCTTTACCAATGCCTTTTTTTGCCCTATTCATGAATGAAACCAGCATGGCACATTATGGGCGTCCATATTGAAAGACCCTATCTTCCAGGCCAAGAACCGTCGTTCCACCGACCTGAGAGATAGGTTCAGGAACGCGTTTCCTGATTTATACGAAGCAGCTGGGTACAAACCCCGTAATAATGCAAAGAAGAAGAAATCCATGGAAGGGCAAGCCGTCCCCGTTACGTCTACCCCCACACCTGCAGAACCTGCTCAGGAGGATGGGAAGGAGTTAAAGGTTATGCCTCGGCGTAAACGAGCGAGCACCGCACCGGCATCACGGATAGGTCGTGCAAGGCGCGCCATGCCGTCGAGTACGACATGTTCAGATTCCGAAGAGAATTCGAGTGGCGAAGAGGAAGAAATCAGCAGAGGAAGAACGACTTCGAGTGGAACATCGAATAGCCGATTACGGAGAGGACATAGTGAAGTCACACCCCAACCCGTCGAAATGGGCGAAAGAGACACATCAACGGATATGGTAATTGCAGATGCAGATCAGAATATCGCGGAATCCTCCGCAATGGCATCATGCAGTCTATCGACAGAGTCGTCATTGACTTCTACTTCCTTGCCTGAGCTTGTGGAATCATCGACGTCTCAAGCATGGCCAGGATGGGGTGCCCTTCAGTCTTCGCCTTCCCGCCGCGCCTCTGACGTCTTCCTCTCCTCTCAAACCTCTCCTACGTCCATATTCGGCCGTCGAAATACCGAACAAACGATCATCGGCAAGTCTGCATGGGTCACCGAGGACTGGCTTTCTCCCAATCCACGATTAGAATCCTCTCTCCCCGACTCCAGCAGCTCCTCCTTCATCAGCGGCCCTTCCCCCGTCCCGTCCTCTCCCTTCTCGTTCTCCCTCTCCGCCCAAGGGGTAATGGATAGATATGATTTATTCCCCTCCAACTTTGGCACGCACAACCACGATTACACGGCCGCCTCCGAAATAGGTTATGGCGATCGTGACACGCATTCTGCATTCTCCGAAGCCGACATGTTTAATCCCGCTACGGCGAGCTACCGTGGCTTTACGCATCATTCGAATTCAGCTGGTGACCTGATCTTTGCCGTTGGGAGAGGCCAGCCTTCCCATCATTTCGGCGGTATTCTTGGCCTGCATGACAGAGGGGGGTCGGATTCCTTGGACGGGTTGAGTGGACGACGGATGGGGCTTGTTACGCATTCGGGATTACCGGGGATCGACGAGATTCCCTTCGGCTCGATTAGACTACATGATCGTGGATCCTCTGTGGACGCCGACATGGATGAATCGGACATCGTAAATTCGACGTCGCCGCCAGATGAGGAGATGTCTATGGTCCCGCCAGATTTAGACTTCCATAATTTGCCTCCTTTGACGGGGGAGATCCTCGCTTCTACGCCTACTTCACTCACTAATCCCATGTCGTCTCCCATCGAGCTCGACCTGCAATCTTCATCCATTAGCAACCCCAAGCCACGGCCTTCCTCGCATCACCATTTTGGCTCGGCTTCCCAATCCCAATCGCAATTCAGATCATTCTCCCAGCCTCCAACCGAACACCGTCATCACCCCGGTCCACTTCTCCACGCCCACTCCAATCCCTTCCCTACGTCCCGGTCTCATGGCATCTTGGACGTACCTTCCGCCTCCGCCTCCTTTACGTCAAACGACCCATGGAGACCTAATGACCTCACCGACCTTCCCTTCCTCGACTTGCATTACTACACCAATAATGCGGCGCATGCACAGACGATGGCATTACTGCAAGACCCGGTCGTCGAATCCGCGCAGGCTCTGGACCTAGCGGGGTGGGGCCACGCCACGCACAGCTCCAGCAATAACAACAACCCTGCCCCGTCAATGGGCATCTCGCCCGCCCTCTTACACACTATGCACAATGGGAGCCCGTCCGAACACCACTCGATCGCGCAAGCGCAGCTGCAAAATCCCGTCTCGTCGCCTTCTCCCCACCCCCACCTCCCAGCAGCGCACAATCGCCCGAGCTACATGCACCACCACCGTGTCCAATCGGCCGTCTCGCCTGAAGACCTACTCTTAAAGAAGAACGATAATAAGCGCAAGAGGGCAAGCTGGGATGGGGGCGCTGCGTCTTAATCCATCATCCCTATCCCTAATCAAGAGCTCATCATCTACGTCAGATGACTAAATGGCTGTTTTAAGTTATTTCGTTATCGATTTGGGTCTGGGATTCACTCCGAGTCGCTGGGATCGAGCCTGAGGTGTCGATATTACATATATTATACGTAATCAGTGGTTGGGTTTTGACTTCGGGCATGTCAATTGAGCTTTGTATCCTTCCATCTATCCATCTATCCATCCGTTCTCCATGTTCTTCATGTCCATCTATTGCATCATGCATACTGACTGCACATCATGTTTCCGTGTCTCGTTGTTCCCTTTTCACTTCGTTCTTCGTTCTATAGCTAGCTTTTACTTTTACTCTTACGTTTCCTTTTGCTTTCTTTTGGTCGTTGGTTTTCTTTTGGTTGTTGCTGGTTGTTGGTCGTTGCTTTTTTTCTTTGGCTGTTGGTCGTTGCTTTCCAGTGCTATTGTCGTTTCATTTGTTTGCGCATCATACTCTTCTCCTCATTCAATCCAAATCATGTCTTGTTCATACACACTCATTACCATTCTTGCACATATAATACATATGCATTGACTTTTATAATGTCGCTTGGGGTGACCTTCGCGATGCATTTGACCGAAAATAATGAAAGGAGAGAAAGAGATATTTTAGATATATTCATTAGCCTACACTAAACCACCCCAGCCATCAACAATCCGCAAACATCGGATATCTATCCTCAAGCATTAGCAAATAGCTCCGGTGTCGTCTGGCTTACAAAGCCTTCCAACTTGTTCAACTTGTCGCACCAGGCCGTCAATCTGTCTGCCAACTGTCCAATTTGTGGGCGAGACAAGACGCGGGGTTGCACCCAGGTGATAGAGGCTTTCTCGTCGACTTGGTCGATGGATCCGCGGATGAGTTTCAAGCTGTATGAGGAGAATATGCGTGAGTTTAGGATCTAGTTAAGGATAGTGTGGGGGGTGAAAACACACACCTGAGAGCTTTCATTAAGAGATGTTCGACCTCGTCGACGGGTAACCGTGTTTCGTGAGCGATGGCTTCGAACGTCATGGTGCGATCTTCGGCGGGACGCTTGAAGACGGATTCGATGAGTGCCATCAGGCAGATCTTCTGCCGTAAGAAGGGGTAGTTTTCTTGCAAGATGGGCTAGATTAAATATTTATTATTAGAGAATGTCGAGATGTTATAAGATAGAAGATGCAGGGCATACCTCCTTAGGGAACAACGGTGCCAAAGACTCGAACTTTCCAATGTTGCCCTCGTTGAAGGTGAACAGCAACTTCTTGATCCAGTCGTACTCGGTGTTATCCAGGGAGTCGAGGATAGGATGCATGAGCTAATGCAATTAGTTAGTCTCATCATCTGGTTGACGGAGTGAAGACAAGTAACGCACAAGTTCACCAAAGTTGTATATCGTATCGCCCAAGAATGCCGAAACACCAAGATCATGAGCCCGCTGCAGGCGTTCGGCGGGAGTAAGGTCCACATTCACATCTATGCAGGCAAGGTATAGGAGAGAGTTCTTGTAATATGGGGCATATTCAGCTCGGGCCTAGGGGGGAAATAAAACATGGTTAGCGATCGGGAGTCTGTGGTGGCAGAGCGCGAATGGAGGCATACCTTGTAGTAATCGGCGGAAACACTGTAATAAGCCGCGTTAACGGAGGTGTCCACGCTATCGAGATCATCAAGGGTCTGAAAGAGAGGGCATAAGTTGTAAGTCTTTGGAGTACGACGCAAACTATTACCTTCCCCGCCTCATCTATATCCGTCTTCGTACCCAGCAAATCGCCATATAATAACTTCGCATGGGCCAATGTTGATAATACAAGAACATAAGCTTCTGGAGACTCGGTCTTATTGATGCGAGAAAGAAGGGAAGTGAGGAAGTTAAGGTGGGTGGTAGGGTCTGAGGTCAAATAAAGTCATTTAGCATCCAATGCATAATAGTTAAAAGTGAATCTTTCATACCTTCAAATTCTCTCGATACTTTCGCACCCATCTGCACCAAAGTAAGCTGGTTTATGTGGCTCTCGAACTCCCTAACGAAGAGCGTGAAGACATCCACCCGGAAGGGTTTCGACGCTGAGTGGTCGATGAACTCCGAGACGGCCTGGGTAAGCTGATGCCATAATCTGGAAAATAATGAATTAACAGACCAGAAGTATACGGAAAAGGAAGAGCGTACTTTCTGTGGTGAAGCTTGCCAAAGGATTCCACCAAGGCTTGGAGCTCTGGTGGGACAGTTGAGTAGAGACCGGAGACATAGGCGTCGACGTCAATCTTGGGAGCAGTGTCGACTTGCATTTGGGAACTTTCTCCGCTCATAGCTGTAGGTAGATGGATAAGTGTTTCAGTTAAGGAGACTTGACGCGCAGACTACAGTTACGAGGCCGCGTCACCTTCTGTCACGCGTCGTCCTTTGGTCACGAACCCCTTCTCCCTATCCAAAAGCCTGCCACGAAAATATGCAAATATATCAACATTCAATCTCTTACACTGTTACCGAATACGGAATATACATAGGGATTTTGCATATTTTTAAAGAATATATGCTACCGGATTTCACGTTTCAAGCTTCAGGGCCCAGGCTTTCATGATTACTACTTCATGTATACTATTACGGAGTTATTACCGATATTTAATGGCAGATGGTAATGGAGGAAGAAATCACCAGGCTCTTATTCGGTCTGGAACGTTTAAAGAGTATTCATTAGGGAACTGAATGAGTCAGAGGGACTAAGTATTTGCAGTGATCAGGCAAGTATTAGTCCTAATCATAAAAAGACGGTTTATTCGAAGCAGGTACAGTGAATTATAATATGATACAGGAGGGTTGAGGATACAGATAGTTATAAATGCAAAGTTGTACGATGTGAACGAAGGCATCAACAAGGACACCGCGGCCTGCATGGTGTTCTTGAATCATTGTGGAGGCGAATGCGTCGAAGTAGTCATTGGTATCATGTAGTGGGTCGTGGTATAAGATAGAGTTATATGTATATGAAGCACTGTTCAAAAGGTCATTGAGTCAAAGAAGAGGGACAACGTGGCATTTGAGCTCACCTTCATGCTACCACACACCACGAATTGCCCCATGCATTCGATGAGTCTGAGTCAACGGGGTATTCCTCGTCGCTTTGAGGATTTTGCATGGCCCCAGGAGCAGAAAGAGTAAAGAATGTATCCATTGCAGGTAGATAGGTGGGTAGGTATTGCTGGCGATTGATGTGCAGAAAGAATTCAAAAAATTGAGAGGCGAAGGTCAAAACTGAGGGGCTTTGACCTGGTCCCAGCTTCATATAGGAATTGCCCGGGAAAGCGTACAAAGGCAATTTACGAACAATGGACTGGGACACAATGGGTTTTTGAAGAGAGTTTGCAGCTGTCCCTGATATCAACGCTCTTGAGGAGAGGACAACGTGGTGTTTTGATCGATTATCTTCCCGGACCTCTTCAGATGATGTATCGTGTCATTCTAAATCTTTCTTCATGACGACCCAGGCTGACTTTGGAGGAGATAGGGCGAATTACACAAAGTTGAAGGGAAACACAAACACTAAGCAAACTCCGACCGCACAAGCGCCCGTATGCTTCATTGTCCTCAAAGCACGCATTGTCCTGACTCCCGATTATCGATTATCGCCGAATTCGATCAAATATGGTTCACAAGTTCTACCACAATGCGTATAGTTTATTGCTTCAGTCGATGCCACGTACCGCAGCAGTAACCTACCAGCACCAGCCCTTTATACTAATTCATAAGTAGTAGTTATATTCAAATGACCACGATACGTATACTCTTCCTTCGCTTTCATCGCCAGTTTCTCAGTTTAACATTGAGTCCCATTCAAAAGCCGATTCCTCGTTACAAAGAATAATTTTATCAGAAGCACACATGAGGTCTCACGACAATCGAAGGATTCAGTGCAAAGACAGTGCTATGAAGAAAACCAGTTTCTTCGGAAGAATATAATTTCATAATGGTATGGAGAAGATACAGTGGATATAAAGTAATAAGCAATACATAATGGAACGTGCAACAGGGCTACAGGTGAATGAACGAAACGGGCGAATGAGGATCATTAACCGCTACGATAGCAGGTATAGTATAGATACAGTTCTGAGACGAAATTATGTCAGCTAACTGCTCACGAATGAAAACAGGTGCATACCTCGAAATGTAAGAATCAGACTACAACACAGAAACTGTTATAGGCTTGTGCGGAGTCGGAATCGACTGGAATTTGAGGGTCGTTGTCCGTTTGGAAGATGAAAAGCGAAACTTCGGCAAACGAATCCATGTCAAAGAGTGTATGAAGTGCGTATGCGTATAGCAAAGCGGAAAGCCAAGGTGGGCCTGAGGATTTGAACGTCGATAATTTGGAATGGGCAAAGCGCGGGGATATGCTCATGGTTTTATGCTCTATCGTCTCCATTGTTCCTGGATAATGCTTATGAGAACAATGGCTCAGCATTCAGGCAAATTTCCTAGTCTAAAAAGGAAACCTGGATCGCTTAGCTTTCGCTAAGTAGCTCGAAAGCACCATTGTCCTCTTGATCAATAACCCAGATATTGGGCGCGTCCACGAATCCAGCCGCTTGGGATAGAATTCCCAGCAGCTTAAATTGGAATAAAAATCATGTATAATCTAAGTATTGAGAGAACACTTTCAAATGCTATGGGATATACCAAGAGAGTTGGTTGAGAGTCGACCGTACTTAATTGAAGAAAACAAGAAGACTATCCAACCGTGGCTTTTGTTCCGATTTGGAATATGTAAATGGTCCTTGTGGTACATGTGGTCTCGTTTAGCAGACCATCATATTCCAGATCTACCAAACTGCGCAAGTCCGCTCCCCTTTGTCGCGTAACTGATTGACCTGATCAACTTGAAGCTGAGTCGCACTTGCATTGCGCTCGATATGGCTCGAAACTCGATGAGATACCCATGAGGAGGGTACCTATGGAGTCGGGTGTGAGCGGGCACCATCAAAAGGAAAATAATAGGAGACGATCGGAATAAGTATAGCGTGCACACTGCACCTTTAATTTTCCGACTGACTCCGAGTCGTTTCCAACCACTTGTTGAGTGATGAAGTCAATTATTTTAAACTAATTCTAGATATTTAGCCACCATAGCCAACACCGATAACAGTCCGAAATAGTACTTCAGGGGTTATATGGTAAGATATATGCCACATAAATATTATATACTAGATGAATTGCTCAGTATAGTGAGACTCAAAAAAAGGGTATCCCTTTTATATCTATCTCTGGACGGTTTTACCACAAGGACTGGTCAAAATCGTATTGTACTACCTAAGAGCAGACATGATAAATCAGGTAAGATTAAGTACTTAATGGCGACTAGCACTCTTTTAGAGTCATCTAAGCAACAGTGTATTACTACCTTATGCAGTATTAATCTTAGAGGTTGAAACCTCGGATTTTCGTTTTTATATGCGTTCTATTTTTTCCGTTGTCTATTATAATTAGTATTTAAGGCCTATTACATTGACCGTCTCTATATCTCCCTTTGCTTAGGGATATTCCTACTAATAAACCCAATTAAAACCTCGAGGCCAGTCTATTTCTGATTAAATCGGTAGGGCCATATGTGGGAGCATGTAGGTGGAACCCTTCAGGTCATCTAATACTATTAATAACTAGCGTATGGCTGAAATTTCGCAGAAAAAAAAAAACTCCCGGGGCCCTCTGGGTTATTATTATGTGCTGTGGTTACATATGTTATTATTATGTGCTGTGGTTACATATATATGGCTTAGCATTGATTGCTCCTATGAGCGTAACGCGTTTCTATCCGGAATTCCTCACTGAACCTGCAGTGCCCGCGGCGCCTAGCAAAGGCCAGTCTGAGATTGCGGCGTCGACTTCCTACCAGGTCAGGCAGGGATATCATAAAATTACTCAAAGCGAAACTATTTAGGAATTGTATGACGAGAACAATAGCAGGCTAAAAGACTACGGAGAGTCCGGATTAAAGTCTGCTATTGTCTTCCTAGATAGGTCTGCCTCCGCCGCCTTCTGTGCCGCATCAGATTAATCGCTAGGACGTGACACTCGTAAAACTTATTTATTAATATTTATTCCTTTACAGTAATAATTTTTATGGCTCCGAGTTGTCTGACTGTATCAACAATAAGGGTGTCTACTTGTTGAACTCGCAGGAATCTGGTGGAAACTTAAGTACTAGTACTGAAGTTACAACTGCAATCTCCAGATATGCTTAGCGCTGTGATATGATCGGTTACAATCTCTCCGCGGAACGTTTGATACAGAGTTTTCTTCGTTTGCCTAACTGGGATGCCAGGCAATAGGTCGGAGTTTGAAAGTCAAGGACAATGAGCAAGCTGCTTATTATTCTCCTGTCGACGCGTTGCTCTGCTTCCTGGTATATAAGAACCATGGTTTGGGATACCGATAGCGTTCTGCACGTTCTCCTGCTTGCCTTGCTACGTGACCTTACGACCTTCCCTTAATCCGCCCAGTTAGCTTGCACCATGCGTCATCCAGAGTTCCCCATAGTATCGTTTCTTCTTCTGCCTCTTATATTGGCATCGTTACCTTCACATATCAGGGTGTGTAACGATTTACTCTTCGTTCCTACTTAGTGCTGAAGCCACGCCTTTAGTCCCGCAGCATCCCCATGATTTCTCTATCCCTATGGCTGGCGCTGTTAAATATCATTCGAGGCGTTAATGCAATCGCATGGGCAGGCAACGTTGATATTAAGCTTTTGGTTTGGTGCGACATTAGTAAGTTTATCTAATTCAACGTTCCCTTCTAGCCCTCATCTCGATCCCTAGCCACCAAGCTGGTAATCGGCTTTACCTTTGCTGTTCCTCTCTCCGCTCTGTGCATCTGTCGGCAACTTGAATATGTCTCCTCCACCCGTCAGGTCATGCTGGATCATCGTGACAAACGACGAAGAAATATCTTTGATGCTATTTTATGCTTTGGTGTTCCCACGATATTCATGGCTTTACGTTCGTCCTATCCCTCTTTTTAAAAGGTTCACTGCGCTAATGACCCATAATGTAGATTACATTGTTCAAGGCCATCGATTCGATATCATTGAAGACATTGGCTGCAATCCCACTACTTACATATCCTTGCCCGCTGTTCTACTTATGTGGGTTCCGCCCCTATTTATCTCCTTGATTTCAATGGGCTACGCGCGTAAGTAATTTCATATTTCAATTAATATTTATGATCTCTGAAATTTACTGTTTGTGCAGTGGCTGCATTTCATCATTTCCTGAAACGGCGTATCGAGTTTGCCTCTGTATTGAGGAGCTCCAATTCTGCAATCAGTCCCAGTCGTTACTTCCGCCTCATGACTTTGGCTATTTTTGAGATCCTTTGGGACACTGGAAACAACATTTATATCCTTTGGTTTAATACCTTCACCGGGCTCCGCCCATGGGTCAGCTGGGACTATGTGCATTTAGACTTCTCCCGCGTTGGTCAATACCCCTTATTCCTCATTCCGGTATCCTTCCAAATTCAAGCGATCTGGCAGTGGTGGATCATTCCTATCTCTTCATTCGCATATTTCTTTTTCTTTGGCTTCGGTGCCGAAGCCATGTCCGATTATCGTGCAGGCCTCCAATGGATTCGTCGAACCATCTTCCACATTCAAGACAAACCCGTAATGCCTGCAATTTTACCTCTTCATAGGTGTGTCCTTTTGTCAACATTCTTTCCACCGTGACTCATCTTATTTTGTTATAGGTCCCGCTTTGTTTCCAAGACCACTCTTTCTCCCGCTCTGCCTCCGTACCAACCACCCGATTCCCCTAAGAAGGATGCTTGGGCTGAATCCTTGGGTTCAGTTGTGCAATACATGCCTCAAAGTAGCGAATCGACACTAGGACAGGAACCTCGCGATTCTGCCATTTATCGGTTATCTTCCCTCAACCTGGACAAGTTCTCTCCCCTTCCCCCTTCCCGATCCTCTTCTCTCTCCCACCGACAATCTGACCAAATTTCGGTCACCGCCTGCTCCACGACAGAATCTGATCCACAGTCGCCCAAGACTATCGATCGTCCTTCACCTTCCGAAGGACTTACTCCTCCCGGCGAATCTCATGATCACCCTACCGAGGCTCCTTTGGACGGACATATGGATTCCGAGTCTTTCATTCAGACAGCGGACTCCGGTCTTAATAAATCTGAAAATCATGGTGTAAATCATGGCGTTTCTGTGTTTCGCCTCAGCTTTGAGAACGGACCTCGCGCTCTTTAGACTCTTATGATTTCACTCACTCCTCATTGATTCAATAGTTCATTGATATAACGCTCCTTATGTATTTTTTAGTTTCTACTCGTTACATATGTATAATTTACTAAAACAAAACGAAGTGCTCGAGTAATTCAACGTTTTCTTATGCCATTCCCGAATTAATACCGGAAAACGATTATTAAGCGATAATGAACATAGAAAATATACTGATGCTCTAAATGTTAGCATGTGGTATACTTGTTCGTGCATAGCTTGCTTAAAGTATATTAAATTATCCACTTTTCACTAAATGTAAGAATAGTAGTGGTATTAATATTGGAACAATTCAGGACCTGGATTACTATAGCCTCGAAAAGCTCACAAAATTCCTATTCGTATACAATGTAATGTAAGGGACAATGATAATGACTTAAATGCGGAAAAGATCAAGTGCTATATTTTTCAGTAGGATCGTCAACGTGGTTATTACAGGAAAGAGAATCTATATATTCGCTTGGCGAATTTGTGGAAGAATCATCAGGAAATTGTGCGACAGCAGGGGAAGTACTGCAGTCCGAGTCAACAGAATCTATATGTGGGCTTGATGTTTTTGTGGAAGAATCGTTCGAAAGTTGTGCGGAAGGAGGAGTACTGCATTCGGTAATGTAATCTTGTTCTTTTGGGGCTCTTGTGGAAGAATCGTCCGAAAGGTCTACGACAGTTGGGGAAGAACTGCACTCGTCAACGACCTTGGAAGGACTGTCGGAAGAGCTGACTGAGATAGAATAATCGGATATTGATTGTCTTTTCATTCCACTATCAAGAGGGAAAAGATCGATGGACAATTCGTCCAAATGTTTAGTGGAGCCAGGTTTCGTCGCAGGTCGGGTGGAAATGGCAGCTGCAGCCCGATGAGGTGTACTGTGACCATAAGATAAGGATAGTTTTTAAATGCACCGAAAATCAACTTACTAAATAGGCAATAGTACGGCCTTCGAGGGTTTTGTCCGAAATGGATCACGTCGGAATATAGTACGGCAAACCCATGATATTCCAGTTCGATAATCAGCCAAAGCCTCCCCGCTAAAGCCAAAGAATATGAAGAAGAAAACGCAAGAAACTGGAAGGATCCACCATTGAAGTATGTATTGCTGCCAGAGCGAATCGGGGAGAAGAAATCGGGGGAACCGGCCAATACGAGAGAAATTGGAATGAACGTCATCCCAATTCGTCCAGGGTCTCAAACCCCCAGAGATATTGAACCATAATACGTAAATGTTCATCCCAGTATCCCAAGTTATTTCTATGATAGCAAGGGCCATCAAACGAAAATATCGATTGGGACTTATGGCTGACTGAGAATTGCGTAAATGACTTGCAAAGGATATTCTATGGCGCAGGAAATGGCGCAGAACGAGAACTAGTCGCAAATCAGGCATGGCTTAACAAATATGAAACGTGAACACATACTGGCATAAATCATAGTTATGCACGAGATTATGAGGGGAGGGACCCAAAGCAAGACAACGGCCGGAATAGAAATGTAAATCGCAGGAGAACATCCCAAATCTTCAACAATGTCAAATCGATGTCCCTGAACGATGTATGCTGAAAGTAACTTTAGTTAAAGTGGCAATTCCCATATATTAATCTACTCACAAAGAGCAATGAGGATAATCGGTAAACCAAAACACATGATAATTTCGAAAATTTGGCGATTGCGCTTCTCACGTATGCCATAGTGGACACTACGAATTGATGCAACTGCCTCTAGATGACGCAAAATGCATAGTGCTGATGCAGGCACTGCTAGAGTGAACCCGATAACAATTCGAACCGCTAAAATAGAGTTTCAGACTATGCAGAGAATGGAACAGGATAAACTCACTTATATCGCACCATACGACAAGTTTTATATCAGAATTTCCTGCCCACGCAATTGAATCTACTCCGCGGATTATTGACAGCGAAGTAAGCCAGACTATGAGGGAAATAATGCTAACACTGCCAGCCTACAGAATATCAGACGGGTCGCTTCAGGGACGAATGCATAAAGAGAAACGTACCCGTATATGAGAAGGCAATGAACACAACACCAATGGAACGGAAAGGAAGGAAACGATCGGAAATGCAAGATAATGCATCATTGGGAATTATAGTAAGAGAGTGAGGAGGACGAAGTTGGAATGTATAAGCTTGCACCAAGGCGAAAGAGGGCGATCGTCGTAACAGCCGGGTGATAATACCATTTGCAACATTATAAACATGCGAGAGCCCCTGAAAACGGCGAGAACAATGGTGTCGTTTGCACAAAGCTAGGTCCTGAGGACAATTGATTTCGAACTCCGCTCGCGCCCTGCAAACACCCGTCACGATTCCTATTTACACCAGTTACTCCATTGTCTCTAAATCTTCGATACCTAATGTTCGCGTATGAATATTTCTGTATCTATTAGTTACCTAACTTGAGCTATTCATGTATATCATATTATCAGCGACGCCAGTGACTGGCACTGATCAAGTACCGAGTACTGAGTCCTGACAACCAGGGAACAATAAGCACGAAATAAGATTCGTGCTTTTGACAATCTGGAATTGTTAAGCGCCTCAAAAACCTTGGCGGAAGTGAAATCTATTGTCCTTTGAACTATGATATTGGCGAATACTTATAACCATTTGGGCGTGGGTGGGCGCCGCCGGGCCGCACTGAGGGTTACGTGCTATGACCCTCCTCATTGAGATAACTTTGAAACGCTACGATCTCCGTTTTATATATGAGTGAATTCATTCGTCTTCAATTAGACTTTGCAAACGAGTAGCAGGGTGGAGATATTTTTGGGTAAAGGCAGAAAATCAGGTTCGCAGTGTTTAAATTATTGGCAGTAAAATACACGAGGGAAGAAATGATGGTGTTCGTAGCAGCAAAGAATTAATCAATACAGAATGATGCAAATTGGAAGGTGTGAAGTGAGGCAAGGTGTTTGCATGCTGAGTGAGAAACGAAAACCAATGTCGCTAGGACAGAAGAGAAGGATGAGGCATCATATAGAAGTATCAGGAGAATGAGAAGGGCTTTCCCTCACGATCGTTTGGAGATTCGGTAGAATTTCTTCTGCTAGGCGGAGTCGAATCTTCGACTGTCACGGCCGTCAACGTCAGAGAAGATCTTGGGGTACTTGAGAGGCAACTATCGCGTTGATCCAGGGGCCATGAATTACGGTGTGTATCCAGAAGGATATCAGAAATGACAATATAATCGATGGGAAGGGAATAGCGTTGTGGTAGAGTCGTTGAATCATTGATTGCAAGACCCGAGGGCGCCGGGGAATTCGACTCTTTGTACGCTGGCTCGGCTGAATTCTCCTTGTAGGAGGGAGCAATTGATTGCGCGTCGTCGGTCAGCTCAATGCTAGCAAGGGAGATTTCATCCCAAGGCTTTTTGTACGAGATAGAACTCTTCGAGGTCTCGCCACAGTCCGTAGTACATTTAGGAGAAAAGGGAGCCTGACTGATAGAGCTGCCAAAAATGTCATTAGATTTTGCGACACAGGAAGGACGAAAAAGACATACTGGATAGGCAGAATACCGTTTTCTTTGGATTCTGAACGACGGAAGACATGGAGAGATATCCAAGCGATCCCAGCACGATAGTTACGCATAGCTTCTTCGCCTGTTCCAAAGAATAGGAAGAAGAAGATGCAGGAAATAGGAATGATCCACCATTGGAAAATAAAGTTATGGATGACGTCGATGGGAACCAAAAAATTCGGGAAGCGACCAACTCGAGAGAAATTAGAGTGAACATTGGTCCAAGTCGTCCATGGTCTGAGTCCGCCGATGATATTATAGTAAAGGATATAAATGTTCGTCCCGGTGTCCCAAGTGATTTCAACAATGGCGAGAGCCATCAAGCGGAAGTACCGGCTAGGGCTAATCGCCGATTGAGAATTACGCAGATGCGTCGCGAATGAGATGCGATGGCGAAGAAAGTGACGTAAAACGAATACTGGAAAGAAAACCTGAGTTAAAATAAAGAAAATGGAGATAGCGAACCGGACATACTGGCATAAACCATACTTATGGTTGAGATCATCAAGGGAGGGACCCATAAAATAAATACCGCAGGTATAGATATATAAACGGCAGGGGCACAGCCCAAGTCCTCTGCAACATCGAAGCGATGTCCCTGGACAACATAGTCTGCAGTCTGAAATCAGTTCATTGAAGAAGGGTAGAGAAAGAAACGAACGCACGCAGAGCCATGAAGATTACAGGCAAACCAAAACACATAACAGCGTCGAAGATCTGGCGACGACGCTTGTCATTCTGACCGCTTGTGACATATCGCGTAGACGCGACGGACTCCAAATGCCTCAGAATGCACAGGGCTGAAGCAGGAACGGCGAATACGAAGCCGATGGTAATCTTCGTCGCTGCACGAAGGTGAGAGTTTGCCACCACGGAAGCTTTTGAACGAACGTACTGATATCACACCATACCAACAATTTCGCGTCAACGTTGCCAGCCCAAGCAATGGAGTTAACGCCGCGAATGATGCTCATCGTCGTAAGCCAGACAACTAAGGATATTGTGGGCACATTTCCCCCCTGTTCGGTGAAGATGATCAACAAATATTTCGACGGACAAATTCACTAATGGCTTACCCGTATATGAGAAGGTAGAGACGATAGAACCAAGGGGACGCAAAGAAAAGAGAGGATGGGGAACTCTGGGTGCCTCATGGTTATTGGGACCGTCGACAAGGTTAAGAAGAGAATATCGAAAGTGGGGAAGAAAAGGTGCGCCAGGCATGTCCTTTAGAAGGATCGGAGGACAATGAGCAATTTGGCGGCTATTACCAAATCGGGAAATACAACCTTGACACCGCGCTTCCAGCGCCGTTTGCTCACACTTTCAAAATCCGCATCGCAGTCTCTTTGTTTGTCTCTATTACGGCTTTATTATAAAGATTTTTTTTAAATCTGACAAGATTCTGTCTCCCTTATAGCTTTGGCGCCACGTCCCCGCGACGATTACATAAGCATAATAAGAGAGTAAGTAGTCGCTCTTTGATTTGCACCTTGCCGCTTCTGAGAACAATAAGCTTCTTGCCAACAATGCATTATGGTCTATTGGTTCTATGGGAACCTTTTCCCACGTGCCACAGGCAATAAACTTTCACTGCCTGTTGTCGACTGGGTCCCTCGGTCTTCCTCGCCGCACACCATTCCCGCATATCCCACCCGCTAAGGTTGTACGCTACATTCCACTAATTCTAATATCCAGCATTACCGATACAGTATTTCTCTGCTTCGCTTTCATTGGCTTGGTGCTTGTCCTTATTCCCCTCCCTTGGCACCTTCATGCTTGGAACTCTGGCACATGTTTATTTATCATATGGACCGCAGTTGGCTGTCTCATCCACTTCGTAGACGGTGTAATATGGGCGGATAATGTCAGAGTTCCCTCCAAGTTTGGTGTGACATCGGTCAGTCCATAGCTTGAATCCTGTTATTGATACCTACTAATACTGATGTGTTTCTAGCCACTAAACTGATCGTAGGACTGAGTGTTGGCCTTCCTTGCTCCTCCCTTTGCATCAATAGACGACTATATAAAATTTCAACTGTTTCGCAAGCCATGTCTACTCGCGCTGAAGTACGCTCGTGCCGACTCTTGAGCCAATGCATAATTTACATATTGTATTTCTCGAATTACGTGCCGTCTTCGTTGACTTGGCGATTGGTGTATGAATTCCTTGCCTCGTGATGGCCTCACGTTAGTCAATTATCCTACGTTATTTTTGATTTTTTTTTTACTAATCTTCGGTGCAGATTACATTGTTCAAGGTCACCGTTTCGATGTCATTGAAGGCGTGGGCTGCTGGCCTAGTACCGTCAACACGTTACTATCCTATTTCCTTGTACGGATATGGCCCATTCTTATTGGTCTCATTTCGATGGTTTATTGCTGTAAGTATTTATATTTTTATCTCTTAAACTATATCCATTTTAATAACCCGTGGCAGGTCTGTCGAGCATTCTGGAAGCACCGGATAGAGTTTAATGAATTACTGGCTGCGAACCACAAGAAATTGGTCAATCGCTATTTCAGGCTTATGGCATTACCCTCCGCCGATATTATCTGCACCACTCCTTTCGCGATGTATTTCATGTATCTCAACCTGACGACTGAATCCCTCGCGCCGTGGGTCAGCTGGTCTGACACAAAATGGGGCTTCAGTCGTGTTGAAACCTACCCGGCTTGGGTGCTCGCACTTAGCCCAGAAATTAAATCAAGTTTAGATTTAAACATCTGGCTTTTCCCTTCCTGTGCTTTCCTTTTCTTTGCGTTCTTTGGCCTTGCACAGGAAGCACGTCGTAATTATACAACTTGGTCCTATTTCATTGACAAGCCATGTGGAATTAGACCGAAGCAACGGTATGCTTTGACATTTTTTTAGTTCGATATCACATTGATTAGTCTCTTAGATATACATACGTACCCAATCCATATCGTGTCGATATTACTAAGGAACCATCATCGAAGCTGGACACTCTTATCAAGAAAAAGTGGAATTGGGATACTATGTCTTTCGATATGACTCTCTTTGAACCAACAAACCCTGGTATTATTGAAAAGGAGATCGAGACTTCTACGGCGCACGACCTTATTATTTCGGAGCCGGCTTCCCCTGTCAGTGCTATATCCGAGTCTATATCTTCTTCCTGCCGTCATTCTACCCTCGTCCCAGAAGTCGACCCGCATTTTTCATCCGATGCAACCGGCGAATCGGCGAGCATCGTCCAGACTGAACGCAGGAATTCGAATATTAGCGTTTCGTCGACTATGGCATCCCTACTAGCACCCCACCCCACGGCAATCGATATTACCGAGACTTTGCAGCCTCATATTCATCTCGTAATATTTCTCTGTCGCATGACAAGGTCATCAAAGGAGACGATATTGTTTGAAGCTAGCATTTTTTCACGAGTCTGCACTGTTCCTTTTCTTCGATCCATAGTATTCTTCATATCTCGTTTCATCTGGTGCCTTTCACGTGTCAAATTGGATTACTTATATATCTATGTATTGTCCTTAAGTAAATCTCGTAACGACCATATGTCAAGATATGATAGCAAAGATGTGCATTCAGAGTTGATAACGTACCTCGTCAAATACTCGTAGCTCCTGCCCAAGGAAATTTTATACGTTTATACCATGCTAATTGTCCAGTCAATCCTGCAGAAAGATAGGCAATATTAGTACTACAGATCGAACAATCCCTGCCTTGCGAATGGGCGCATATTAGCCGAATATTTTGAACAATGGCCAAGTTGACTGAACCCGAGCGTGATGACAAGCCTCTCGGACGGCATAGCAGGCACGAGGATATTTATACTCTACACAGGGATGGTAAACCTAGAACCCGGACCTAAGGATAATAGCAACTTTATCTTGGCCAGGAAATGCAACATACCACGCAATAATCAACTTCACGCGCTGATCAGGAAACAAAGGAAAGTGCAGTTTGTAGGCACGAATCTTTCGAAATATACTAATATCAAACGAACATCAAACTAAACACTCGAATGGCTCCCTTTGACCGCAGGGAATTTGTAGTATTATTTTGGGCTAGTAATAAAAAAGGTCTGATCTGTCCTACCTTGCAACTTTATTGATCCGAATATAATAAAATTCACGTTGTTTGATTCGAAAGATTGTGCATTGTGTTCAAATTGTGTTGCTGTCGCCTGCGAACGATCGATCAACCACATCGCTACTTCAAGTGGTTCAGCCACGTTTTGACCTTAAGCATTTCTGGATATGAACCACTGCTTTAGCATTGCTGTGCTGGATATCTTCGATGTTATAACGATCCCAAGCAAGAGGAAAAAGTATAGCTATAGCAGGAGGTGCAGTAAGAATAACCTGGGAACAGATCCGTCGGAGTTTGAAAATTGCCAAATTAGCTTCCTCCCATTGTCCTCGGCTAGCACAATGGACTTTTGCAAACTTTCACCTCGGCTTTGTTGCTGCCCAGCATATAAGTACTGGGATACTGCAAAGCTTTGACACTACATTCAGTTATTGTCCGCTTTACCCACTTTCTGCCGTCTGGACGCTTTGCTTTGCCTTTGAGCATCCCTCTTCGACTTAATCACTCTCAAAGCATTACCTAATCCCGTCGATACCATAACATCTGCAATAATATCTACACCAATGGATTCATTTATCGTCGAATTTGTGGTCTCCGTGCCCTCTGAGGACGTTAACGTTGACTTCCCAGTCGAGGAGGATGCCCCAAGTAACATGGGACACTACTGCATCATTGTATAACAATTGTGAGTTAGTTTATAAGTCATAGATAACATAACATCTCATTTTCTCTCTCTCTCTCTCTCTCTCTCTCTCTCAGGATCCGCACTATACCAATCGTCATCTACCCTATACCCTCCTCCACCATTCGCACTTATAATTTCGTTCTCTTTCATTCATGCACTCTTATTACTGTATCGATATCCTTATTTCTATTGAGATTCTAAAGAATGTATAAGATCAGACTACTATTGCCAGACATTGTTCGACCATCGCGTCGCTGGATTAAAACAATGTCTGGCACATCACGAATATTACGGTTTTGTATTGGTATATATTATATCAGGCGTGAATTTGAGGAAAACAATACCAGCGACGTTCTATGTCGAAGCTTTTAGACTTACTTACCTCGAAAAACCATGCCAGTCCGGCCTATCGACTAGCAGCTGATTGCGCAAGTGTACTTCCTTAACATCCATCATGCGGTCAAATACAAATCCAGAAAATCCATTGCAATATCTATACTGTAAATATGCTGAAAATAGGGATACATTTTGGGATAAAATAATCATGATGCGGGGTGAATGGAGATGGTAGATGGTACGCCGAATGAATAGCCGTAGAAGTCATGGATCCCATCGTAATATGGTCAGCTGCAGAGTAACAGTAAGAAATTTAGGTTACAGCCGTTATCATTACTTAAGGCGGGCGCCATTTCACGTTGCATTACGGACGTAGAACGCAACCAATGACAGCGTGACAGGATGTGACACACTCATACCGAAGCTTCGTCAGTGCCCAAGGAAATTCTCCGTGTACATTTGCTTAGTTAAAAATAATACCATATGCGAAGCATAGCCTACCATTATTAGGACGGGATGTACGTTCGTGGGAGCGGTGTTTCAATATGTCCTGTTCTTGCCGCATTGTAGGAACTCAAAGCAACTACAGAAAGGATGATTCAAGTAATTATATAATAATTAATGCGTAACATAATTCTGGTCTAATATTAATTAAAGAACATACCAAATAACACATGCAGCGGATATCTAAGCATGGGAGTAATAGTTGAGAGTTGAGCCCAAGAGCATATAGCGATGCTCTGAAACCTAGAGAAAACTTTTCAACCTTTTAATTACATGAAAATATAGCTAACGTATACCTAAATATGCTACTGAAATATCTGAGGCATTTCGAGTCCAACTGTGGTTGCATTTAAGGGTTAAGTAAATTAAATGGGTGATAAGAGCCTCGCTACTTAAATTTAAGGCTCAATTTAAGCCCTTAAATTGAGACCAAAAAAAAATTATATGAAATCCTGAAGCCCAAATTTCGAGACTTTTATGTTACTTAGGGATTTTATAACATATTATACAGCATTTCTAGGCTTCGGCTGCCTTCTGGAATAAGTGTACGTTAAATATATCTACCAGAGATGGGTTATTAGCACTTGTTTCACGGTTTTATCCTTCAGTGGTTAATAACGACTAAATTTTTCGAGCTAATCTACTCCGTAATTCATACAATAATGCTTTCCTGTATTTATTTAAATTTTTCTAGCCTAAAAAAGCAAAAATAAATCTCGCACGCGCGGCTGAGTCTTCTTCTGAGGTCTGGGCCACTTACTGGCTTTTCCGGATGTAGAATCCCTTGCTACTACGCTACTCTCACAGGTTTGTAGAGCGTGAAAATACTCAGAGAGATATGTTAGTGTTAAACCTAAATAAATGTATGTTGATGGAACCTATTTAATCCCGAAACTTGAAAGTGACCCTTGTATTCACCACTAATCATCGTATCGGATACATAGTTCCCCAATAAATATTCCTGTAGAGTTAATTTAGGATAATAAATGGTGGTCAATTGAGGGCTCTTTTCTGTCAACTCATTATCCAGCTTCGATCTGAAATGAAACGAAACCGCAGAAAGGATATAATTCGAAAATTGATGCCATTTGTAGCATGATCCAAACTAAATATCTTTAGGCATAAATCCCGCCTCCACTGCCCGCCTTCACCTTGTAAGGAAATGGTACGGATTTTGCTCGAGTATCCTAAGACACAGGCGAGTTCGCCGAGCGCGGAATACATGCCGGGTTGATCCCGGATTTAGTTAAATCGCTAGATAAACATACTTCTCACTTCAAGGCTATCTGAGAGATAATGAGTCCTATATTTGCTCTAATATGCAGATCTACAGTTGGAATGGAAAATATGTGTGAAGTTTTCAAGCAGTAGGATGGATTCAATAGGGACGATTCGCAATTAGATTATCTATAGATTCTCCACATATATTGGTGGTAGGGCCTTAGACGAGCTTAGCCGACTAGATAATCTCGTTGCGAATCGTCCCTAATATATCCTTAAAGCCAATGGCTCTAGCCGGCGGAAACCGCTCTAATGCGGCTCGGCTCCAAAGCCTAGCCAATTCGACCCGGCTTCTTAAAACCGGCTTCGGTTGGCTTAAAATCGTTGCCGCTGTCGGCTTAGCCGCAGTCGAGCCAAGCCGTGGGCAACACTAGGTGTGACTTCTAAACACTGGGCGCTTGTCACACATCTGTTCATCTCCACCTCGTATGCATTGTGGAATCGCACGAAGACAGTGATGCTTTTCTAAGTTTGACACGTTGCTACGTAACACAAATCATGAAGGATCCGGAAGACCATGACGGTTGACCCCGTCCCGGTGACACCACAGCGTTTCTTCGTCTAAGTAGCGGGCACTGGTAAACTCAGCTGACCGAGCTTGCCTTGTCCTTTCCTATACGAGATCTTGAATCGTGAGCGCTATTGCTCAGGTATCTTTCTTATCGATTGTTCGTCCCCATTCTGATTTATTACATCCCAACCAGAGACTTACCGCCTTTCGAAACCCCGGATCCTTCAGCCTAACTGACGAAGCATCGGGACAACCCCTAAAACGCGATAATTCTTTAGGCGATGTGCATTTGTGTCTTCATGAATGACATCTCATCTAAAATCTACACACATAAATAAATCAAGCTCAATTCACAGCCTATGATAGCAATGATACCCGGACTGTAATCCCTAGTTATCTCTGTTAAATTCGCTCGGATGACTATCCTTGAGATTCAAATGGTAATGTGGCGTTATAGGTACAGTTCTTTAAACATTTCATTTCCAATTCAAGATTCATAAGCTGTTCTTCTCGCAGTGCCACACAATATCTTGCCATTCTTTCTGCCGTCGAGCGCCTGAAGATCTCTGTTTGGTTAACGAATTCATTATAATTCGAGGTCTTTTCCAATAAATGAATTGGATCTTTTTAATCCGGTAAATACACAGCATAAGAACCATCCATGTTCATCGATTTCTCAGCATACGCTGTGCAGCAAGATGGCCACTGCATCTCCTTTTCAATGACAGCTCTCTAGTCTCACGTGAAGAAGTGAGTTATGCGTATCTAGAACCTTTAAGAACCCTGGACTATATCCCCTTGCCATAACACTAACTAGCCCAGGACCTGGCACACATCTTCATCCGAGATCCCTTGGCATCTAGTAGTATTTTATCTATTTATGATATTGGTTATAGGTAGGTAAGATTTCACGCGATTTTAATTATATTACTATAGCTAAGGGTGCCTTGCATAGTTCTCCAATCTGTCCTCTGATAATGCGATGGCACCAACTTCGGGCTGATGTAGCTCACGAAACAGTATATCCTCTTCTTGGTTTTTATTCTCGAACACTCCTTTCGATGACTGTCAAAAATAACCAGATAATGACATCTTTTGGCACCAGCCACGGCTAATTTTAGCTGTTTATTCGAAATGGGACTATCCTATCCTTATCTAATGTTTTTTTTCAGGCAACATGAGACTTGCATTTCTTCTCCCATTTATCGGCCCTCCATTACGCCGGTTGGACTTCCAGTAAACCCAACTTCTCTGGGTTTTGGCCGTAATCCCAACTCTCGCACGATTCCCCATACGCCAACTCAAAAACCAACTGAGGCTTCAATTAGTACAAAAAGCGGAATGCGGTGTACTTCTCTGGTCATGGCTGAAGCTGGCGACCATCAAGTAAACTTTGACGTCGAACAGTTTTCCAACCCTAATGATCCTGGCTACCTTCGTAACACTGCGTCTTCCAATTCTCTATCAATCGTAAGTCTGCTATCTTTGGTTCTCATTGTATTTCGATGTATTGAATATATTTCCTATTTGCAGTGGACGGAAAACGGTACTCAGTCGCAGACTTTTTCAGGTGGAGACTGGGGCCTCTCACCCTCCACTGAAGGTTCCAATGGCAAGTCGCGAGTTAGCTTGATTATTTGCATTATTCACGGAGATACATAGGCTTATGGACTCCTACGTCGCCTCATTATTATCCGCCCTCCGGAGTTCAAGAACTTCAAGACTCCAACAATAACTCCATCTATTTGAATACCCAAGGATACGTCTATCGTGGGTTCTCTTTCGTCACTCTTCCAATGATTGCTTACATATCTCAAGAGCTGCCACTGGCAGGGCCTATGATAGGTCCTGGTGACTGCAATGATCATAGCACTGTCCCTGTCTCCAACACATACGAATCTAAAGACTATCTCGGCCTAGACCAGTTTATGCCTGGAGATGAAGTTGAAATTGCAGAGCATCCTGAGTACGGTCAAGATCTCATGGATGTCGAGGTGAGAACCGAGGATGCATCAGTTACTTTGTACCAGCCGGCCTCCATGGCAAACCTTCCAACGGTCAGTTAAGTTGTCTTGAAAGAGTATATGCTGTTCTAACTGGCTTCTTCCAGCTCAAACCTGGAGTCCTCCCCGCTGCTTACGCGCATACTATCATCAATTCTTTTGTGTCTCCGGCCAGGACCACAGACAGGGACCTTTGGCCTAAAGAAGTCGCTATAAAGGAGATGTACATCGAGACCGAGGAAGAAAAGCGAATTTGTTCTGAACTCGAGGCGCAAGTTACTACCAAACATCTCCTACACCCCAAAACTAAGAAGCGCACGAAATACTGGATATGCAACGGCCAGTGTCCCAAAGGATCCAAAACTATGTCTACTAAAGAGCACGCCATGGACCATGTCGCCGCAGAGCATCTTCCCAACATGGGCCCGCGATTCCAATGCAAAAAGTGGTGCGTAAATCTATAACATATCGGCGTTCTTCTAGATCTTAACCTTGTGTCCAATAGTCCTACTGCAAGTAAATCCCTGTTAGCGATAAAGAAACATTGCATTTCAATACATACAACGAAGCGTGATGCCTTATGTCTCCAATGGTAATATCAACGTTTCTTCTTTGCTCGTTCTACTGTTCTAATCGGCTTTTATCCCGTTCAGTGGCCGGAAAGGCCGAAACGACTATATAAAAGGAGAGCATCAGCAACATTGCCCGCAACGTGGAATGGCTTGAAGGATATTAAACCCGGGAGTTGGACAATCAATGCAAGCTCCTTTAGTTTGACTTTATACTGGCATGCTCACTTGATTACCCTCCTATTGTCCGTTTCCGCTAACTTGAAATGAGGAGACTGCGTAGCTTACCTTCTGTTGTCCGTTTATCTGTCTTCTTCTACTGAGTTTGCTTTAGGTATATACCTGTGGGTTTTGGTTGTGAATGAGAGATGTGGATTTCCTTCACGGTCTCCTACCAATGAAGATTGATACTTGTCTGGTTAGTTCGCGTTCAGGCTCGTATACCTATACCCTCAGGCACAGGTAAGCCTAGCCTGGCACTAGAAGACAAAGTTTGACATTGGAAGACATGGTTTGGCATGGGAATTGAAAGCGCTGTCACTCTCGATAGCAATATATCCTGGACTCGGCGTGCCTTTGTATTTCTGACTTATACGCAGCCCTTCCCCTTATTCAAAACCTGTCTTCTGCGAGCCTGAGCCGAGCCTCCGACCTCTTCTCAGTTAGCTTTTGGATCGACGTCAATGCGATATCTGCCATATTTGACATTCAATTCTAGCACGGAGCAAGGCATCTGCGTCATCTCTAGGCGAATGCTCCATCCTTACAGTTCTTCTTTGCAAAATAGCCATCAAGCAGTAATATTAATAGCAAGACAATTTAGATAATTTCTCCCCATTCCGACATATCTAGTAGACATGGTCGACTCTTGGATGGTCCCGCCTCACATAGAAAGCTGCCAGCCGTAAGACCCACCGGTATCGATTCTATAGAGAAATAGTAAGTAGCCGTTTCGGGATCTTTCACCGATGTTCTGTCTGTATTTGAGGAATTGATATTGCTCATTGGGAGTATATATGCCATCCGCCTAACGATATTTTTCTTTCTGGAGAAGAATTGCAGCCGCAAGTTGTTTTTCTCAAAAAACTCAAGTTCAGTTAATAATTCATTGGATGATTCGACAAATGGCTCGAAGTCTTGAATGGCAGTAAGCTACGCTTGGATTTGCGACATCCCGGTGGCATCTGACTCAGAGGTGTGCGGCATCGACATATGTTCACGGAAGGGCTTCCCGATCTCACTGAGGGTGAATTATTCGATACTCTGCCAGTTACTGTGTTTATAGGTTTCATATGGTCTATAATAAAATAATAAATTTGTTCACTTTGAATCAACATAAATTCAAATGTGGATCTCGCTCGGAGTCGATACTACCTTAGTACTATTAGGCTACCATCATGCGACTCATTTTATTCCAGCTGTACCTACACCTGGCAAGCCTACATCGTACATATCAGACAGCGCATCTGCCATGACCCACTATTCCTCGAATTTTTGTCAGCTGCATAAAAATGAACAAAAAATCAGAAACCAATTCAAGTTAGGACTTATCAGTGTTTCCAAGTGAAGAAGGAAGAGGAGTACAACAGCACTGGCAACCTTATACGCAACTTGCACGTTGGGCGTCTGGAAGGGAACCGCTAATTAAGAAAAGAAATCGACATTTGTTGCAGCTAGTACTTACCAGAGCACTGAGGCCAAGGAAGTACAAGGTCGCCGACCTAATGAATTCAAATATCGCGGCCTTGCGATTCCGTTTCCAGCAGTCTGACGCTCTCGGCACGAAACTATATATATACTCCGCCGTCACGATCACGATGATGTCACGCCCTGTCACGCCTCATCCTCAAACTTCAATATCCTCCTCCTCCCCGTCACACCCGCCACAGGTATGACGATAGCGTGGCGAGAAATATTGACGAAATTTGGCTATATTTACGGCTCCATGTGAGAGAATCATTCACTAAGTCTGTCGAAACCAAATTACTTACTAGGTGC
The DNA here is from genome assembly GCA_000827215.1 of Sphaerobolus stellatus SS14. Taxonomy (NCBI): domain Eukaryota; kingdom Fungi; phylum Basidiomycota; class Agaricomycetes; order Geastrales; family Sphaerobolaceae; genus Sphaerobolus; species Sphaerobolus stellatus. Next base: position 405,568 of record KN837103.1, on the reverse strand, counting down.
GTGCCAGATCTGATCCGCAGTGATCCCCGAAGCTCCTTAATCGTAGTATATCGCCAGATATGTTTACCCCTTGAAGATATCCATCGTTATTATATGAAGGCAATACAACAATAATTATTGCATTGTTACTGGGTTGCCAGGGAGACTCGTCCAGTTCGGTTACACGACTTATGTCTCCCGGTGAGTGCTCTATAAGACTATATCATCTCGGACCTCTTTCCTGTTCCGCTTATACACATTTTTGATACACCGCATCGGTAGAAACATCCGTTCTTCAGTATCTTTATGGTCGTGTCGGCTATGTTCTTCCCTTTCATCGCCTCTTGAGGCTACCGGTACCTAATTACCACTTACTGTACGATGGGTCCGAGAAATGATGCATGTTCACGAGGAAGCATGAAAACCTTAAATTCAGAGACCTAAGTTGACATCAAATTCGATCTCTTTGGGACACGGTCAAAGAGGTTGGGTCTACTAGTATGACGTTGACCTTCCAAGGATGGGTTCTGTGCGTAAAGCCCTCGGTACACCGACGTTCTAGGTTGGATAGGTTTTTGCGAGGATACATAATAGGAGGTGCCACTGGTCTCCGTTGTCTCTTGGATCCTGTCTATAACCATTATGATTGATGTTCAGGTGAGTGCATGCTGCTCCGAGTCAACTTATCGCTTACAAGTTATAACCTTCAGGACATGCAATGTTCTTCCGTAATTTTACATCCCCTCCCGGGTCCCCGCAATGAAAAGAAATACAAAATCGACAACGATCTGCATCAATACCTCCGACAGAGAGTCGATTCCCCCTCGTGACCACCGCTCACTAAACAGTATGATACCGGGCCTGACAGGTACTTAGTTTTAACTGGCGATGTATTTCGGCACCCCAATCAAACGGAAGAAATGGCCACGTGGGTTTATTAGCCAGGCTGTCCCGTGAATTACTGGCCTTCATGAAAATACCCAAGTAAGGTCGTTTCTGCAAACGCAAGATTAGCCGGATATCAGCACAAAGTATGCAGTTGATAAATAATTAAATACATAGCTGGTATGCTCTAACTTGAGTTCCATGAACTGACCGATCCAGCATCTTCCCCAGTCCTCTTTTATTGGCTTTAACTTTGGACAGGCTGTATTCCGAGTCCTTACGATTCCAAGTGACTCAAGAGGATCAACGATTGCCGAGCTGGTCGTCATTTTGGTGCCTACCCGGGGTTACCTGAAAATGCCATGCGTAACACCAGGGACCCTTAACTTCTCTCGCTCAAAATCTCTCCTTACTTGCCCAGTTCTTAAGCTGTCCAGAATTCTTGGATATAAAGGAGGGAAATGCATAAAGTATGCGGAGGCGGCTGATGATTGATGAAGCGGGTTCATCTGAGATGAGGTAGGATTCGGAGGGGGAAGGTATTGTGAAGGCTGTGGCTGACTTTGCGTCCTCGAGTTGGTATCTTATAGGGACCAATAGGATACTAACCATCAGAAACGGTGCCATGGCGGAGGTCTTAGTAACACGTTTTTAGCCAAGGATCGTGTCGAAAAGTAAGTTAATCGAAATATTGGGCTGTCGCTTGATTATTTTGATGGCCGCTTGACGTTGATTTATTCATTTTTTTTGCCCATATATTTGTAGTGTCACAATAATCAACGTCACACAATACTTGATTTTTAAGTCAACAAAGGTCCCGTCAGTTCCTTCCCACCATGAGGCGACCCCCAGCAGCCTACGCCCATCTAGGGACCCTGAAACGCCGCCGCAGCTCGTTGGTCTACTGGGGACCGAGAACCTTCTTCAAAACCCACTCCGAACACCCTAAAGAAACCCAACAAGACCACTCTAATTTATTATAGCAGTATATAAGCATTGCTATGTCTCTGGCGTTTCAGTGGGTACCCTTCTCTTTTCTTCGAGTTCATGGACGGTCAACGGTCTCTTGCCCCACCATCGGGGGATATTTTTACAGCCGAGGACGTTTTACTCCTAGATGCTCGAGTCACTGGTTGTTACATCGAGAATGGAGAGCTTAGAAGCCCCACCCAGGTGATATATATCATCACTTTTTTTTCAATATTCACTGACTCTTTTTCTTCTAATTTATAGAACTCACATGTTTCTTCGATCTGGGGATCTTCTCCAATACTTGTATATACTTCCTCCCCGGCGTCTTTTGGTTCTCCGTGTAAGTCGCAGTTTCATTCGTTATTTATTTAGCTCATCTAGTAATGAACTTGAAAGCTTTGCAGTCACCCTCATCTTCCACCTCTTATCATTTTAGGCGGGCTCAATTCAGTACCCCAAGTTCACCTACCCCGCGCTCCCATCGTTTGTAAATTCTCTCTTATGATGTTCCTCTTGTTAAAGCGATTTACAGCCTCGTATGGTCCTAGTTCGTTGCAAACCTTTATTCCGGCAAACACTGTAATTATATATTTTATTTATTATCTTTAGATCCTCATCACTAACCTGTCTCTCAGGTAAGGCAAAATGGACACAGGTCTAGAGAGGACTGTTCACCGGCTGTCAGAAACCTCGATCAATCACCTACGATACAAGGCTATTATGGTGGAGGCCAATCTGGAGTACAATCTGGAATGCAATTAGGACAAAGCACCCAAAGCAGTGGACCTTGGTCGCCAACTTCATTGGCATCACCTAGCCACCCCGGTTCTCCCTACGGTTCTTCGGTGAGTGGTATACCAAGTAATATTTAATCTACCCATACTTATTTCTAAATTAATACAAAGCCTAACACATATGTATCTGATTACTTCTCTCCTGCTGGTAGCTCCTCGTCGGGAGACAACGTACCCTCGACCCCGGCCAGTCCCATGTCGTCCAGCAGTACATCGCGCCTGTATGCATTCACCCCAGTATCTGATCAATACCTTCAATATGTCCTAAGTCAGATCCAGGAAATACATCTCCACGATTCGAAGAAGAAAACTTGGAGATGCATGCTCTGTGACAAGACTATGATGACTATCATGCACGCGAAAGACCACGTCTATACCGCACACCTTGGGAGCAACGTTCCGATCCGTCTAGAGTGCAAGTGTTGGTGAGTGGCTGGCGCAAAATACTCTATAAGAGATCTAATAAACTTTTGACCAGCGATTTCACCAATCAATCTGAGTCATCCATGCAGAAACACTGCAGCTCCAGGCACACCGGTACCAGAAATGCAACCTGTGAATGGTACGTATTACGTTCTACGAAGAGGCAACCGATGCTGATTTTTTCTTTCTTGTCCAGTGGTCAAAAAGGACGCAAAGACTATCTCAGAGGGAAACATCGCGAATACTGTCCGATACACAAACATGAGCCTCGCGCTCCCAAACGTTCCAAGCCGGATGTTCCCAAGCTTGAGATCCCCGACTATTACAAGAACGGTGGCAGATGACTTGTTTGATACACATGGCTCTAGTTCACATCCTGCGATATTCCTATAACTCACTCATTCCAACTCTTCGACTTCCACATATCCCTCTTTTTTTTCGATTTCGTTCTTTCGTGCGCATAGTTCGCTTTCTACTAACGCTAGAGTATGCTGCTATCAGGGGCAGCTTTCGTTCAAACGCTAGCAAATAGGTACTGGAATACTTATATGAAGCTGTATTCTTCTTCGTTCTTTGTTCTTCCCTTTATGAGACCTGGCTTTTTCCCACGAATACATCGAGTTTGCAACGTTCGCATTTCCACGGTCCTGAGAAGAGCTTAGGTCCACACCTGCCTCTTAATACATCCTACAAGAACTTTCCCTACACAAAATTTCTCAACAGAAATGCATTGGGAAACGAATGCCAGAAACTGTTATGATAATTTTCACGGATATCGGATGCCTGTCACCCGTGAATCCTCTAATTATAAGTAGTCCGCGAACTTTTTCTATCAATTTCACAAACTGGAGCCTATTCAAATTTACCCATTAAAACCACAAACTGAAAAGTTATAATTATCGCATTCTTTTATCCGTCTTGCGTCTGTTTATGTAAAGCGAAAGCGTAACAGCCCAGAACAGCTCTACCTTTTTGTAGTCACATTCCTGCACTTTCCCACCCGACGTTTGTTGTCTGTTGGCACCGGGATTCATTTAAGATCTCCGTCTTTCTCCGTCTTGATGGCAAAGCTCGATCCATGTCCAAAGATTGATGGCAGATTTGTCGTACCCTTGTTCCATTCCACTATCTAATCGATGATTATCTCACGCGAGGAAACTGGACGTCTCAGGGCCAAACATACCATTCTTGCGTGTCGTTAGGTGTCGTTGTGTATCTTCGTCGTGGACATCCCGTTAGCATGATCGAGCAGCTTTGGGTATGTTAGATAATTAAATATAGATAATACGGGGCTAGAAAAAGAAACAAAAAGCACACTTCATCCTAGTACGCTCCTGGCTGAGCTTTGTTCGAGTGAGTGACGTGGCTCTCTGTACCATGATTTATGACATTCTGAGGATCAGGCACATTATAATAATGAAAAGATATATCTGTATTTTCGCGTTTGACGAGATTTAAGGGAGCTTCGATAGCATATATGCACTTTCTATAACTTTAAGTCGTGGTACCCTAACAAGCGCCAGAGTCGTTAGGCTCCCGGATGTTAGCGGGTCAGTAAAGGGCTCATCAACTCATTGCGAAAAGTTGACATAGAAAGTTAGTATTAGGTGTACTAAAAGGTGAATGAGAAGGTAAGTGGTCAGTTTCTTAACGGTACTCTTAGTAATTAATTGCAACTCTGGTAGCCCATTGTGATGGGCCTGTGAGCGTTTGATAGAAAGATAGACTGTCGAAAGGTTAAATAGTTAGATTATTTACCTTAAGAAGCATTTTTCTTGAAAATCGCATTGGCAATTGGCAGAACTCTGAATGAGATCATCATAAAAACCACTGTGCCTCTCCTCCGACCAGGTGACATTGAAGTAAATCGAAATTCCAGCGGCTAAACGGTCAGGAAAAAAGTGGGCTAGAGAGTCTATCCGAGGAAGTGAGTATTTTATTAAGAAAGTCAGGGACCGTCCTAGATTCTTTTTTAACAGTGCTAGAAAACTTCTGGCATAAGTAAACAAATACTTACTACTGAGCTTGACTTTCTCTCGATTCTCCGAGACTCCATTTGGACTGGATATAAAGTGTGAGGCTATAGTATTCTCATATAAAAAGCGTTGGAATGAGACTCGCTCGTGGGCACGTACGGTCAATGCCATTTGGAAGCCTCGCCGAAGCTGCTAAAGGGAAGTGCTTACCTCCATAATTTAAACCCTTAAGATAAGGATATCAAAACTTTTGCAGCCAGCAACCAGCTATAAGCATAAATACCGAACTCGAACGCTTTGACCACCCATGGATTCTTGATAGGACAAGGGTCGCATATTGTCGCATAGTACCAAGGATAAGCTGAAGGGGCGATCGATCACCTGACGATTCTAATAATACAACTCCAAAGGGTTGAAGGAAAGGACAACTTGGGATTAAAGGGAGTCACTACATAGTACTTGCCTACTGCCAAGCATGAATACTTGTATTACCTTCAATAATTATAACCTAGGAAACGCCGCGGAGATGAAGGTCAAGGCCATTGCATAGCTATAGCTTTAGAAGAAGGCCCAGATTCGACATTCCCATCGAATTAGTGTCTACCCTTTATAATTTCTCGCCATCATCAGAATCTCTTGCTATCAATTATATCTATCATCAAGACCGCAGCGCTACGTAGTCGCATAGCTTCAATATTGGCGACGCCTTTACAGCGATCATGAAATAATGGCTATCGGTGGGTGGTATTACTAGCGGCGTTCTCAACGATGGCCAACCTAGATGCGGGCATCTCTACTAGCCCCTCCCAGTTAGTGAATACCTTGTAACGTCTAGTGAATTAGCTTGACGATGAATAGTCAAGATTTTGGACAGGCGCTCCAGATCCTAGGTATTGAGTTCCATGGAAATAGCTGAAGCAGTTTCTATGGGACTGAAACAGGGTGCAAGTACAGGGATAACAATTTGAGAAGCTCAGAAAGCGGTTTGAGGGGAGTACACAGGAATTTTGGATTCTAAACTGTTCCTACTAGAATTCCTCCGGTCATACTTAGGATTCCCTAGGTATAACAAGAGGGAAATATAAGTCATCATGCTACAGTCAGGGCAACAAGGACTCTTCTCCCCTTTAACCATCCACATTCTATGTTCCTTGAACACTTTGAACAGCCAATTGAAAAGGGGGACAGTCTTTACTATGTTGAGGTGAAAGGGAGTATATGCCGCCAGCTAATTTGGAAGGCATCATGATACTAAATTCTACACGGACCGTCTGCCGAAATACCTGCTATTTACGGCGTAATTCGAAATGATGAAGAGGCACCTACTTCGATGCCAATGTATAGAAGCTAATGACGTTACGGTGGTTTACGTGGTTCACACACTCACACAGGGATCCTCGCATGGCGGAAATTCTCAAGAACACAGGACTGTGGGCCGAGGGAACAGGAAAGAACCGGCATGGGAGAAATCCCGCTCAAATTCTCTGGCGTGTGATTGCAGGGTCGGCGGCACAACGATGGTGGGAGAGGATCGTTGCGCCTGTCTGTTTTGTGGGCAAGGACGTTTAGGAGGCTAGTCTGTACATTTTTGTACATTGCGCATGAGATCCGGGAGCGTCAGCAAGTGACGAGGAATTTCGGTGAGCCAATGTTGGTTGAAAGGCTCTCCAGGTGCCCCCAAGCGGGGAAATCAGAGATGAATTTTCTGGCGAAGCGATATCTAAATTAGCAATCCTCTTCGACAGGTTTCCTGTTTTGGTAAAGCTTAAAAGAAAGCTCATCCTGAAAATAGATTTCTACCACTCGATCATCGAAGAAATTAAAAGCAAGGGCCACCTGTGAGCCACCTTGAACCATGCGCATGATGAGCTTGCGAAATGGAGCGGAATAGGAAAGACGGCCTATAAACCAGGGACTCTTTCCCAGACCAGGATGATAGTAGGGTATGCGCATATCAGTCCTAGTTCGTCGATGTGCTTAGGCTAGCATCATAAGGTATCGATCTACCTTGTTTTCTCTTCAAGCCGAACATCTCCTTACCTCTAAACACTCCCTCAAAATGCGGGGAGTTTTCAGAAGTTCGAAACAACATAATATTAGCTCGCTATTCTTTTCAGAAGCGAAATGAAGGATGTGGTGCTCCAGAGTCTAGAAATTTGCAACCGAGTGATCTAAGCGCTGACCATCACCGGAGCTCCTGGGGATTTTTCCCAGGCGATGTCAATCATCGCAGGAGATAATCTAAACTTTATCTATTAATGATCGCGATATCAGCTGGTCGATAGTCTGGTTATATTAAATATGACCTTCTAAGCTCAACTACAGATAGAGAGACTACGTCTTGACCAAGAGTTGGCCCACACTTTGTTCTGTCACTGATGAGCGGCAGATGATGCGCAAAGTCTATCATGCAACCATCCTCGTGGCAGTGGCTGGGTGTTTGGAGTTTACTTGCCTCGAGGCTCCCCTAGGGTCCCGGATACGCAGGTATCCTAATCAGGCAAGAGCTTGCATACTCGATCAGAATTCGGTAGACGCCCAGGAACCGCAATCTTCGACCACATGAGCCGATGCGGAACGAACCTTGGCCTTTACCACTCAAACCACTAGCTCAATTGTCCTAATTACACCACCGGATCACTGATCGACTGATTACTTCCTCGACTATGCCTTTTGGTCGGGTTTTTACGACTTCTCAGTCCGTCAAACGTGCAAAAAGCTAAAAGGTAGAAAACTTGCAGTGACATTTCGGGTGTCATATGTCAAGGCGGTGGTCACACGCCACCGGATGCACTGAAGCGAATTGCCACAGATTGCCACCGCCACTTTTGAGGACTGGACCTACAAAGGGCTGACAGGCTTGAAGTGTCCCGGTATCGGCTACAGCAAGGATTGATAACGATCCTCGAAATAGTCCCGTATATTCGCATTCTAACTGGCTGGTGTATTTTTTCGGATCGAAGACCGGATACCAAGGTTCTACACGTGAGAACAAAGGGATATGACGATTTACTCATCGCGGACAGCTACCCTCTTCCTCAGTCGATCTCATAGAGGTGTTCATTACAGCTCGCTTTCGATCTCGTTCAAAAAACGTGGGTAACGATCTTCTCAATTTTCACTTGTGAGTTCGCCAGATACGTGGTAAGAGTCATGGAATACTTCGGCAGACTTTTCAACTGAGGTCGTTTCCGCAGTGGATGGAAAGGGACAGTTCCTTAGCCCTTTGACAGGTGCTAATAGGTATAGTGCTTTAGAAGAGGACGGGCATTGGTCAAGGAGATGCAAGGGATACCCGTGTATATCGTTCGCTAAAGACAATCGGGCGTTTACTAAGATAATCGGGGAAGTGCGGAGTTTGAACCCAGAATGCAGGTGAGCAGCCGAATGCGCTTCTAGCTGCCTAGATTCCCTTACGCAGGCGTCCCTTTGTCAAACCTTGTAGAAAGTCGTATATATGCGTCGATTTTTTTTCCCTGTCCCCCTACCACATCCACCACATCCACCACATCCACCCCTTCTTACCCCTTCTCCCCTCTCCCCTCCTCCTCCTCTCCTTTCCCCTCGTCAGTGGTCTAAATGGTTCATCCGGAACTCGGCCCCATTTCTATTATTTGCTCGACTCTCGCTTTGGTCGCTTTGCCGGCTCAAATCAGGGTAGGTCAAGCTGTTGCCTCTTCTGCTATTTTAACTCATCTCAAATATTAAAAAACAGGCTCGCAGCATTCCTACTATCGCTCTATCGCTTTGGCTATTCGTAGCAGCGTTTACTAGGGGAATTAATGCAATTGTTTGGAGCTCGAATGTGGACATCAAACTTTTAGTTTGGTGCGATATCAGTAAGCTCGAATTTCGTTAGAAAGAGAAATACTTCATCTGAACATTGTCTTAATAGCAACTCGAATTCACCATGCTTTTGTCTATGGGGTACCCGGTGCTGCTCTTTGCATCATGATTCAACTTGAATCGATTGCCTCTACTCGCGCTGCAAGGATGACCATACAGGACAAGAGGCGTAGGAAGATGATAGAAGTATTCATGTGCTTCATCCTCCCCCTCTTGATGATCGTCATATGTATGTTATTTTATTTTTTCACGATTGAGACTTCTTACTGATGCTTCTTGTTTTAGACTACATCGACGAAGGTCACCGATTTGATATTTACGAAGGATTAGGCTGCTACCCCACCTACTACGGCTCCTGGGTCTCCGTCATCTTCACTTGGCTTGCTCCCTTGTTCATGTCCCTCATCTCGTTGGCTTTGGGCAGCAAGGTTCTCTATCACTTCATCCGCCATCGCATCACCTTCATGCAGTATCTCAACACTTGCCCTTCGTCGATCAGCATGTCCCGCTATGTCCGTCTGATGGCGCTTTCGTCGATTGAGGTGTTCTGGGAAATCGCTGCCAACGTTTACGTCATACATTATGACTTGGCGACCTTTGGTATCAGGCCGTATGTGAGCTGGGACTTTGTTCACTTCGGCTTCAGCCGTGTTGGTCAATTCCCGCGGTTCCTCCTCCTCGATAGCCAATTCCAAGCGGTCTTGATTCAGTGGTGGATCATCCCCGCTGCATGCATGGCATTCTTCTTGTTCTTCGGAACCGGAGAGGAAGCAATGAAGGATTACGCTACCGTCGGGAACTGGATCAAGAAGTATATCTTCCGCCAGACCATCGTCCCCAAGCACTCTCAATTCGGTTCTCTGCCTTCCTAGTACGTGTTTGTTTACTCGGTCACATATCAACAACCTGACTTTCTTTATCTTCTAGCTCTACATCCAGCCGTGGTACTGTCCAGACTGCTGTTTCCCCCATGCACGACAAGTACTCCAGAGACGGACGCAAGCCATGGGACGACATTGAGATCAATTTGCCCGAGTTCAAAGATCCAGAGTCCCCAACTGACTCTCTTGCTCCCTCGTACAAGAAAGACCCCACTGTTCCAATGCCCATCACAGTCACTATTACCCCTGTCGCAGAGGACGAGACTGAACCCTCCATCAACACCAGTCGATTCTCCACAGGCTCCGACTTGGGTATCGCTATCTCGGAGATCTCAACAGACTCAAGACCCGAGTGGCCACCATCTCCTTCGTCCCCGACAGCTCCCGCTCAGCTTGCTCCATCACGGTTCGCTTCTGCGTCAGCGGGCGGTATTCGGGTAACGATTGAGAAGGACTCCGACGACATCGTCTAAGCGATTTAGATGCCAAAGCGAGGCGACTCCCCGAAGCCATACCCCAAAACCCTCCCCTCTCTATTCGATACCCTCACCGAACACTCGACGCCGCCCACCTTTATACATTCCTTTTCAACCCGCCTCCCATTTCAGAATTCACTGTCGATATTTGATATCTTTTCTCTCCTTCTGTCTATTTCTGTTGTTGTGGGATCTAGTGGAAACTCGTGTGTTTGTGACTCGGATTTGGTCCAGGATTTTTTATTCTGTATTTTTAACATTTTTTCTCCTGTTACTAGTAGGTCTTATAGAGATCGCCGCTACATGCTAGATGTGCGGTTGGAAATGCTTTGTAGTATTAGTCGACTTGTAGTGTACTTATAAATACATGCCATTACTATGCATAATATTGTGGGAGGTTCGAGTCTGCTGCCTGAAGGCCTCGCTGAAATTTAATATCGATCTTATTTATGCTACGTCAAAAAAATTCCTCAGCACCGTCTATGTCAGTGTCTTAACTCAAAGCCTCGGCCTTGAATTATCCGCCGTCTTAATCGCAAAGTAAAAATAAAAATAAAAACTGTAGATCTAAAGCGTCTCCAGAAATCCGGACCAATGATGACAAGGATCTATGGGTGTACGAAGAGCTCAGTAAATCAAATGCGGCTCGACTCGTGAATCTCCGAGTCCTTGTCATACTTCGTCTCGTCTCAAACACTTGATGGGCTCCAGGGTCTGCTTGAACGAGCGGTCCGGGACTGTTTCAACCAGCATTATTGAAATAATTCTCAGAGAATATAGCTGGCCAATTATAAGGCATTTCACGGCCTCATGCCCTTGTTTTTCACTACAAGGCAAATCATTTTCCAGATCCGCAGACGAAGAAGCGCTTTTGCTATAAAATTGTCGGCGCTCGTTAGAACTGGTCCCACGTCTCTTGCTTTGCATCCTCTCTCCAAGGCTGCGATATTTGCCCCGAACAAGATATCTCTTCGTATAGCATATCTTCCTTTGCAAATAAGATCAGTCTGGATCTTCCTTTATACTCTCTTCGTCCCTATTCGGAGTATTTGGTCGTTGAAGCCTCTCTGGAAGGTTGAGACTAGCTCGATAACGACGTCGAAGATGGATATGGCGACTCTTTTAGACACAATTGGAATACATGCATGGCAGTTCTTCACGACTTCTATGTCTCCTACGGAGACTGGGGCTTTATGGCTCTGATAAGGCTTGGGGGATATGAACCACAACTTGCACAAAAAAGGTTACTAAGTATTAGTAACCTTGTACAAGGCTTGTCTAGACGTTGAATCGTCTATTGAATGAGGGCTGAGCACGCTCAACCCTCGACCTAGTCGGTCTAGTTGTCCTCTAGGCTAGGCAGAGAAGAACGTACGAGGGGAATTTAGTACCTATTACGACGTTTCAGTGTCGAGAAATCGACCAGCTGGACCCTCTGGCACAGAGTATTGACTTACCCTGATTTCATCGACAGACGCCGATGCCATTTTCGTTCGACTGCCAGAAGTCGAAATAACTTCTGTCTTTCGGGCCCATCAGAAGAAGAAACGGTTGAATGTCATCGGAGTTTCCTTTTCAGCGGAAAGAGGTCGCATTCAGAAGAAAATCGCAGCTCACGCTCGGCGTGAACCATGTGTCAGATTGCAACTTGAAAGAGGATGCAGCTTTAATTTTTGGAAAATTTTCAGGGGCTTCGCGCTCCTTTTCATTTATTCTCGACACACGTAGGATCTATGGGGGACCAAGCATACTTTCAGAAAGTAAAGCGAATGGATCGAAGACTATCTACGCTAAGTACTCCAGATTAAGCCCGATGAAGGAAAACTACTAATATTATTTTTATACTATTACAGAATATATTTTATTCTACTGATATAAGCGTCCGATTAGGCTATGAATGAATGCCAGGAGGAATGATCAGGAATCAGCGTCGCGATCCATGAAATACTTGAAAAAAGTATCGAATAATATCATGTGTATGGTCATAAATATATTTAATAATTAGGATCTAACGTTGTATTGAAATCGCTGGTTTTATGCAAAGACGAATAAACAGTGATGAACGATATAGAACGCCACTGCTCGCCGTTGGTACTACTGGGACAATAGTGTAGGACCCAGAGGCAGCTAGAGCCCACCCGCCATATGTATACAATTATTTTCGTCCTCTTCTGATTCTATTGACTCATTGAGTTCTTTTTCGTTCAATATATCTTTGACCGGCATCTGTCCTGTGCAATCACGTAGCTGGATCGTCTGCTTTGCAGAATGTTTGACGAATGTTTGACGAGGACGGTTAGGGTTGGGGTTACTTAGGGCTTAGACGCGAACTTTTGAGAGGGATGGTCTAATCTCAGCATAGTCAGTAGCAAATACAGTATACTATGTCCGCAAATTGGCATATGTATAGTAATATCCATTTAAGTAATTGTTCTCGAGGTTCGGCGTTCGTTTTCAGTGGTTATTACAATTAAATAATAGAGGTGCCCTGTTAAACCTCACAGAGCGGTACGGCCTCATAAATAACGTATATGTAACTAAAAGCTGACACCCTAGCTTCGCGATCTAAGTGGTCTCCAATCTCTATGTAAAGTGACCACTATGAGACCACAACATGGTCATAGTGGAAGAACTATAAACATATCTGTATCGAAGAATTTTCAATGTCTTCATTCACGGAAACTCCGAATTTATAATAGGTAAAGTGAGTATAAGGATTGTTTTTAAAATATTTTAGAACTTTAGCTATTAGTATTTGCCTCCGCTGAGCGACCCGAATAGGAAATCCGAAACGACTATCATCTTGCCGATATCCACAAGAATACTTTTTTAACCTTTTGCAGTTGTTGAAGTCTTGCTTGAGTCTTAGTGATATTTCCGCTAGTTGAAAAACTCCTCTCTGGGGCTGTGATCTGCCACAGCAAACTCGGTACCAGATGTGGATCATTATACCGTGTAGAGCGTTATCGAAGGTCAATCTCAGGCTTAGAATGGTTGTAACGGTTTGACTTGATCACTGTCAACTAGAGCAAAGGTGAGGATTTCAAAACTCTCACAGTTGCATCCTGCATGTCAACACAGCGCTTACACACCGGCAAGCATTTATAATCTGCCACCGTCAACACGTTGTTTATACTTACATCGCCACTCTGGAAATGGATACACAAAGGGCATCAAAGGACTTTAGTGTGAGGATTAACAACAATCCGAATGGTTGACGACTTCCTTTTTCAGATCGAATACCGAATATCCAGGCCCAGGATTGGCCCAGGACGCCCGCGTGAGAATTTGAACAAAGGGCTCCAGGCTAGGGGCAGGCTCTTCAAGGTCGGGCGTCTGCCAGCCACCATCACCAAGCTGAACCTAGCTGTGGGCCTGTGGCTCATCGATGTCGTCTGCGCCGCGCCAACGTCAACAATAATCTTCTCGTTTACCTGTCATTGTAGGAAGTTATTCGATTTTATGGTAAACAAATACACTCATGATACTTTGGCAGAGATTGAACGGAAATTCATCAAGTGCTCTAAAATGGACAGTTCCTAAGCCCTTTGAGTCTTGACAGCTGGTAAAATAAGGATTGAACAAAGGGATACAAGGGATACCCGACGGTAACGAGCATAGAAACAGCGGACTTCGAATCGAAATATGCACGACTCGAGCAGCCATCTGCTTACTGCTTCAAGTTAGGATTCCCTTTCGTAGGTGTCCCCTTGTCAAACCTAGCAGAATGTTGTATAAATGCCTCGTATTTTGCCCCCTTCCCCTTCCCTGTGCCCTTCTGCCCCACAAGTCTTCCACCGGTTCTACCCATTTCCTTCCTCTCCCTTCGACGCTGGTCTAAATGGTTCATCCGGAACTCGGTCCAATTTCGATTATTTGCTCAGCTCTTCCCTTGATTGCTTTACCGGCTCAAATCAGGGTCAGTCAAGCTGTTACCTCCTGCCATTTTAACTCATATCAAATGAAACACAGGCTCGCAGCATCCCTACTATCGCTCTGTCGATATGGCTATTCTTAACAGCCTTTACTAGGGGAATTAATGCAATTGTTTGGAGCTCGAATGTGGACATCAAACTCGTAGCTTGGTGTGAAATCAGTATGTTCGAATTTAATTAAAAGAGAAAATAATTCTAATCTCAACAATGTCTTATAGCAACTCGAATCCATCATATGTTTGTTTATGGAGTGCCAGGCGCTGCTCTATGTATCATGATTCAACTGGAGTCCATTGCCTCTACTCGTACTGCAAGTATGACTATGGAAGACAAGAGACGTAGGAAGATGGTAGAACTATTCATGTGCCTCATCCTTCCACTTATAATGCTCCCCATATGTACGTCTTTGCTTTTTTTCTTGTACTGTCAACGAATTTTTCTGATTATTCTTGTTTTAGACTACATTGATCAAGGTCATCGATATGATCTGTACGAAGGTTTAGGCTGCTACCCGACATACTATGGCTCCTGGGTCTCCCTCATATTTGTTTGGCTTGCTCCATTGTTCATGTCCCTCATCTCGTTGGCTTTGGGCATGAAGGTTCTCTATCACTTCCTCCGCCATCGCATCACCTTCGTGTCGTACCTCAACACTTGTCCTTTGTCGATCAGCATATCGCGGTATATTCGACTGATGGCGCTTTCATCTATTGAAGTGGTCTGGGAAATCGCTGCCAACCTTTACGTCATAATATTCGACTTGACACGCTTTGGTCTCCAGCCGTACGTGAGCTGGACATTTGTTCACTTCGACTTCAACCGTATTGGTCAATTCCCGCGGTTCCTCATCCCCGATAGCCAATTCCAAGCGGTCTTGGTACAGTGGTGGATTGTCCCCGCTGCATGCATGGCATTCTTCTTGTTCTTCGGAACCGGAGAGGAAGCAATGAAAGATTACGCTACTGTCGGGAACTGGATCAAGAAGTACATCTTCCGCCAGACGATCGTTCCCAAGCCTCACTCTCAATTTGGTTCTCTACCTAGCTAGTCCGTGATTCCTTCCTTGGTCTCATTTCAACGAACTAACTCTCTTTACTTTCTAGTTCCACATCCAGCCGCGGTACCGTCAAGACTGCCGTTTCCCCCATGTACAACGACAAGTACTCTAAAGGCAGCGGACGCGAGCCATGGGATGACCTCGAAATCCAATTGCCCGAGTTGGCGTCCCCGAAGTATACCGTTGCCCTCCCTCAGCTACTCAAGGCGAACCCTACTGTACCTACGCCGATCGCAGTCACCGTCACCCCTGTCGAAGAGGATGAGCTCCAACGCTCCATCGCCAGTAGATTTTCTACAGGATCGGACTTGGGTATAACGGTTTCTGAGTTGCGAAGAGACTCATCACCAGAATGGCCATCTGACATCTCAACGCGTTCGTACGCAACATCACCTGTTCAGCTTGCTCCATCGCGGTTCGCTTCTGCGTCAACGGGTGGCATTCGCGTAACGATAGAGAAAGAGACTCTTTAAGCGAATCGGATAAAGCGAGGATAGGAAGCGCGGCGTCATCGAAATCATATTCAATTCCAATATTTCTTTCTTTCTTATTCCCGACCATAATCATTTCCTCGACAGTGTCGACGTCGCCCATCCATTTATACCAACAGTACATCTTTTCATTCATATTCTACTCTCCCCTCTCCTCGCTCTTTTTCTCTTTATCGATGATCTTAAACCATTGCGCAGTTGCGAATTGGTCCAGGACATTTATTCTGTATTTTTACACACTCGCTCATCGTGACCTCCGCGACACACGTGTTAGATGCGCGGCTGGAATGCTTCCCTTAGGCAACTTACTGTATCGTTAGTCGATTTTAATGTAATAATACTTGGTAATTCACCTTCATTATTGTGAAATCTTGAGCCTGAGTACTCGAGTATCGACAGAAATATTATCTTCGTTTTGGCTCAAATAAAATCTCGTCCAAAGATAATCAACAACGTTACCGGCAACGGGCACCGATACCAATACGCCTTATCATTATAAGTAACCGTCCAACATGCTCACAACTACGCCTGAATTAATTAAAGAGGTTCAAGTCCAGGCTAGGGTCATCATAGAGGTGTCAATTTCGTTCAGAAATATTCCGAAAATAGTCCTATTGCAGTTGACACTCAAGTTAGTATTCTTGTGTCTGCAAACTGTTCTATATGCAGGAGATATAGACACGTACAAATTTCGGCGGCCATCGAGTCTTATTAAAGCTTGCTGGGCAGATCCTCAGAGCGACGGTAGTGCAAGGCCCAGTTGATCCTACAGGAGTAAAACAAGAAAATTATCATAATCTAATCTAGGTGATTTAAACAGGATGTAAGTCGCCTGAAATATGTAAGATGGTCGGATGAGTATATTAACCGGACTTTTAGTACGATATTGAAATCTGCCGCTCAGTCCAAAGAAATATAGCGCGTTTTGCAACGGTCTTGCTTCGAAAATAATTTAGCTTTGACCTGTTGCATTAAACTTGAAGTCATGGTCATTGGACGTATTTCTTTATATACAATTTGTACAGTACTGAATACTAGACTCGAAGTCATGGTCATTGGACGTATTTCTTTATATACAATTTGTACAGTACTGAATACTAGCTGAGTGTGGAGAGGGAGAGAAGGAGAGGTACGTTGGGGAACACGAGAATTATAGCACAAGAGTAGTGAGAAGATACGGCATACTCTAAAGATGGCGAGCAGGGAGGCTATGGTATGGTACAAGTGAAAATAAGGGGGGTGATGGGTGCATTTCGAAGATTGAGGGATACTTAATTATCAGGTGATGATGTAGATAGCGTGGGATTTTGGAATTCGAAGATAATAGTAGCTGACTTGTTAGGCCGTAAGAAGTTAGGCGGTAGGAATGTCGATCGCCAGCGGGCAATGGTTCGCCTTGTGTACTTTTATATAATCCCGACGGGCATACGAGTGTTTGCTAAAAAATGAAGATTGGTTAGTTTTTCGATCGCATCAATGAATAATAGTATACCATTTCGGACAAGTAACAGGCTTCTTCTTCAGGAAGCTCTTGACATGACGTTTAGCGGAACATTCGTCGCGGAACTTTTGACCACTAAGGATAAAAAGAAAAGACTAGTTCAAATTAAATATAACTTCTGAAATACCTCAAACTTACCATCTCGAACTGATGCAGCGATAATTCTTGAAGCGTCCCAGATGATCGACGCGTATATGAGTTTCCGCGTTGACCTTGTTTCCGAAAGGAGCCTGCTTGCAAGCACGAGGTCCTCCCCAATGGCAAGCCCACTTGTATTTTTGTCCCACCCTGATCCTGAAGATACTTTTCTTGATTTTTGCAAGCATCTTCTCGTCATCATGGAAAATAGCAGCATAAACGTGGATCGCGGGCTCGTCGTCCACCTCAGTGGCTTCGACGGCCCCTGGTACCCTTGGAGGTTCTGCTTTGACTATGATTTCCTGGCTTTTACTTCAGTCGAAATTTGATAAATCTTTTGACTTACTCACCTTCTTGGTTTCAGCGGTCGATTTTATCATCACCACAAGCTTTTCGTAGTCGTATTCGGGAGACATGGGAGCTGCGCGAGGGAGAGATAAGTGATCTATTTAATTACGGAGCAGACAGAATCTTTACCGTCATAGTAATCTGCAGAAAAGTTATCATTTTTAGGTGTAGTAGGTGAGAGGGAGACTGCGAACTGATGTTAGGGCAAAAATGAGGGCAACAAGAACTTCACGGTGAGTACCGTCTGAACCCTGCCATTCGTACTCCAACTCTCCGCTGACAACCTGAGTTTTAGTCGCGAATCCATCGAAACCCTTTACGTTTTCTTGCTGTCCTCCTTGGAGAGCGATGGTCGACGGGTCTATGGCGGCAGGATATGGATATTCCAACGACATCTCTTGATACATTCCTGTCTGCGGAAGACTCGAAAAGGTTGAGGACTCGAATGTGGATTGCGACGCGAAGTAGGATGCTGTCTGATCTCCATAGTCGACGAAGGCAACTGTGAGGTAAAAGTTAGTGACGCCTTCTCCAACTTAGTGGTACGCGTACCCTTGTCGCCATAATCATTGACATACTCGGAAAGGAGCAGAGGTTGCTGAGGGTACATGGATGGTGGGGGTACTTTGCAAAGTAGAGTTAGGAAACTTTATCGAAGCTCTCTTAAAATACGCCAACCTTCTTCAGCTTGACGGGCTACGTTGACTGTCGGGAAGGAAGTCAAGGGAGAAAGTGGAGAAGAAGAGCGTGGCCTTGGCGTCCAATGAAACGGTACTTGCAAGTACCTCGCCTTTCCCAGTTGGACGATGAATAGCGATCTGAAAAAATATTATTTATTTTAATTAACCAGCAGAATTCG
>KN837103.1:301314-325806 GCA_000827215.1 Sphaerobolus stellatus SS14 | reverse complement strand
GTAGGCGAGAGGACTATGGGACGCGTGCTACGGTCCCACGTGTTCTCGAAGTCAGAATCACGGATGTAAAGAGATGTTGAGGGACGTCTTTGAGAGCGGGGTGAGGAGGATGTGCCCCGTCGAGCGTAGCGGTTGCTGTCGCTGCTGTTATGACCGGGGCGAAGGGCACGGTCGCGCCTGCGAGTTCGTATACAGGACCATCTGAAGACAAATTAAGTAAGTAAATAAATTACGTCTAATTATGAGAGGAAATGAAGAGAGGAGGAATGAGCTTAAGTTTAAAGGACGTAAGGACTTACCGCCATACGACGATGATGGTTATGACGCCGAGCGCGATGACGGCAAATATCCACATCAGGACGGTCTTGAAAGGGAGGATCGACAAGTGGAGGGCGGAGATGATCATGATCAGCGGGGAATGCGGGGAAGGAGAATAGGCAATTGGCAACAATCAGATCGACGAGAATGATAAGATATATATCAAAACGAAGACCAAACTCACCTGAGGTATCGCGCGACTGGAACGACCTCCTGAGCTACTGGCATTGCTCGTGTCTGTACTAGAACTTGAAGGGAATAAAACATCTGTGATGTTCCTGGTACCAGTTACGATGTTGGCAGCAGTATCGAGGGTTGTTGTTGGTGTCGTTGCACTAGTAATAGCTGACACTTGGCCCGTGGAAGAAGACGACTGAGCAGCACTGGCACTTGAGCTGGTGCCGCTGGCCGAGACAGAAGATCCAGAAGGCCTTAAACTCGATGCCTGTGTCACTATCGGCGACGGCGAATTCTGTCTTCGCTCATTCGGCTCCGGCTTGACCATCATGATAGGTCTAGGGTCGGCGACCATGCCGTTACGGACTGCTCCCAATCGCGAAGCGACGCCGCCTGGCATAATCCTCGCTATATTTCGGACCAGCCTTCAGTGGAGTTAAAGTTGAAGTAAAGGCGGGAGAGATTGAATACCCTAGGAGGGATAGGAGTTGGTACAGGGGACACTCGATGTGAAATGTCAATGTGCTCCAATAGCTGGTGTCCTAATCACGTAAATGTGCTTACGTCAGCTGAAGCTGGTGGCACCCAGACGCCCGTGAAACCCCCTGGTATGTATCTACAGGCGCCTGTCGTAGCGCGGGCGGGAAAATATAGTAGACAGAGGTTTGACGATTTTAGAATTTTGAGACAGAAACTCTTAAGCAAGGGGTGGAAAAGGGAATACTCGCTGGGATCGAATGTCACGCATATCAAAGGTATATATCGCATATCAATATGGGTAAATGAGGGCAGGGTTGAAGCAGCAAGCTAAAGAGTCTAAGAGAGATCTACCAAGCCGAAAGAGGGAAGATCAATCCCTCGGTGCGGAATGCCGGAAAACGAAAATAATGACCTCCCTCTTCATAAAAACAACTCCTGAATTCCTAGTGGGAGATTGATTTAAACTTGATGCATTCATTATAAAACAAATAAGCTTTGATTTGTTTAATGTTTATTTTCTTCTTTGTTTACATGTTTCAGATGATCGGCCAGGTCAAAGGGTAAATGCGAGACAAAAGAAAGGAAATTGGACCCCACAAGCCACCACGACATCCTCTTGTGGCACAGTGAGTGCACAGTACTGAGTCTACAGCTCTTCGAGCTTCAAGCTTCAGCCTCAGGAGCAAGTCGCGTGAAACAAAGCCGAACCTCGCTAGTCGTCGCAACCTCCGCAAGTTGATGTCCGAGGTCTAGAGCCGCATTACTTAAAGCCCTGTTTCACAATGAAGCTAGTTCTTTCTCGCGGTAGCTTGACCTAAACGGACATCCGAGGGAAGAGCGGCGTTAATGCATGACTTCGTTGTAGTTGCGAGAAGGTTTCTGTCGGTCGACCGAGTCGATTGGTTGACTTTGGTCGTCCAAAGTCGACTATCGGTTTAATGGTGCGACTGTGGCCCGCTGATCAGAGTCGCACCTTGGTCGGACCAATGGTTCCACATCGTAACGACTTCACGAGCGATGCACCCTTGTGTTATCCAATGCAACTCCACGAAAATAATTCCCTCAATGGTTGATGTTCATCGATATCCTTTGGCAATATGGGATTTAGGATTTCTACTCGGGATGCACTCCGAGGCGTGGGGGTCTCGGAGACAAAGGGAACCGTAAGGTTTTCCAAATGTTCCATTAGACGAAACGACCAGGATAGCTTCGATGGGATAGAGGGATTCAGAGCATCAAAGGAGCATCTGAACAGTCATCGATGGGCCTAGAAGTCAGTACGTTGGTCACAACGAGACAGGATGTGGATACGTACTGACCCAAGTTCATCAATAGTGGGGAGTACATAAAACCGTTTGGCGATAGGTTGTCGACGACGGAAGATATATGCATTCGTTCTTCGTTCTTGAATTATATTATAATGCAAGGTTGCGAATTGGCCTAAGGAAAGCATGCTACATCAAGACAGCAGGACCGGAGGGATAAGAAATAACAAGCTTCGATGGAAAAGAGTGGTTTTTAAGCTTCGCTAAGAACACTATATAACAAAGTAAGTGGATAACAACTAGAAACGATATGTGTACGTATACTTACTGAATTTGGTCGTTCGAAATTTTAGTCGTTCGAAATTTCGCAGAAGTTACAACGACGGATGATGGATCGCAGCACAAGAGGTTGGGAAATCGTAATGCTGTGTATAGCCTGGTATTGCAAGCTTCGATATTCATAACTGGATCTTCTGCAGTATCCTCTCGACAGAACAAAACACACGAAAAGTCAAATCCCGGACGAAAAAGTGGATGTTGAGAGAAGTGCGCAGTGGAGGCTAGTTAATTATTAAGGCGCAATGCTGAGGATTTTGTGAGTAGCAACGAGCAAATAATGTTCAGATTTACTAACCTTTCGTCGTCAGTTGTCGCAGCCATCCAGGACAGTTCACAAACTGAAGCTCCTTCTTGCAACTCGTTCTTTGGAGCTAGGAGTGCGACACGTTATATGCTGTCGTTATCCCTTCCAGTATTTTGATCATTACTTGAATGGATCGTGAATTTCATCTAGGAAAAGATCAAAGTCAATCCATCGACGATGGTGGCAAAACGACGCCTATACTCACTATTCTTCAAAGGATCGACGCGCCCTACTGGTTCAGAAAGATTGTAGATCAGGGATCAAATTTTCGGATCGACACGCAATTTAATGGGCCAATCGAAACCGGCTGTCATGGTGGTGTAAAAGAGCGAGGTACGAAGCTCGTCTGGAAGGTCAACTTTGCTCTACGAACATGGCATCTGGGAAGATGCAGAGTCAGAGGATCCGGAAATAATTTAAGACATTCTGAAGCAGTCATTTGTATGTGATAAGTCGAAGCAAACGATGGGAAATTTTTACTAACCATCCATCCTTTTACGCAGCCACCACTTTGCACACAGTTCTTTGGAAAATAGGGATACCATAGGTCACAACGCGTCATATGCTACCGTTACCCCTTCCAGTATTATTAAATGCACCTGGGAAAAGGAGAGAATCAATCCACTGACAACGGTGCCAAAACGAACGGTATATTAGGTATACATACTCACTATGGCTGAAAGGATCGGCGCGCCATTCTGATTCAGAGCATAGATCGCGGATCAAATTCTGAATTTTAAATGCGTTTGATGGACAAATCGAAGCCGAGCGTCGGCGTGATTTAGGTGTCGTGAACTGTCGTGAACGCGACGCTGGCCTGGTTCAGCCTGGTTCGTGGCGAAGGTCAACTTCCCCCCACAGCCTCTCACAGCGCAGAATGGCATCTGGGAAAATCTCGAGTCAGTTAATCGATAGCGAGGAAAAGCAATGTCGATGCTGACCTTGTATGCGTAGTATACAACCATAACGTCTCTTTCGCCGAAGAGTTCGGCGACGTATTATATGCCGCTCCTGTGTTATCGAATGATCGAGGGGACACTTGAAAGAGAGGTATCAGTGTCTCCTGGCTTCTTCGAGCCTCGTGCGTGCCCGTCTTCACATTGTATTTTTTGACCTCGATATTTATCATTGACGAAGGTTTACCAATGGTTATTATGGGAATGTTTTGCGGTGTTGTTTGTCTGTTCCACAAGATACATCAAATGATCGAAGTAAAGGGGGAAATCTTTGTTTGCCTTCAATTGAAAAGTCCGCGGCGCACGATTTGAAATTTCAGGACGTCCTGAAATGTTTCGTTGACTGATTGTTAACAGAGCTAATTTTGGCTCCGTCCATAACATCAAATCCCCAGAAGACTTACGCCAAGATCCTCCATGCTTTTCTGGATATAATAAAGTCTTGAATCCCTGCGCGAAGCTGCATCATTTTGCAGTGTCGAAATACTCTCCAAGACACCTTAAAGTTTCAGTTTCAAGTCTTCGTCGTCTTCGAACAAAACCATCGAATCCTTGGAGATGATATTGGTGGCAAAGGGCAAGGCCAACGACTACAAAGTCGTATATGAATCTACGTCGGTCACGACGTCTCTCCCGAGACGCCATCGCAGCAGTTGGGAGGTGCCGGTTAGATGGGCCTATTGATATCCATCTAATATTCATGAAACTATTCATGAAGAGTGGACATATAATCTATATATCTTGGCATAGGATTACATTTGCTTCAGTCGCTTCAATCAGAAACCGACGAAGCAATGTTTCCGTAGTCATATCGATCCAGACGTATTGCAGCTGTGGCTATAAACGGCCTTTGCTGGCTGAAATGCCAGGACGGTATAGGCATAAAGGCAAGGATACGGTTTATACAGCTTGATGCAGTCCTACTTATTGGTCGCCGGTCTTCCAAATTCCCGGCGCTTCTTTTTTTGATTGAGAAGACGACACGGAGAAGACGACACGCTATTCGTTCTTCGCGCGCGCATATATGCTGTTGTCCAATGGTCGTTTGCTAAACCATCTTCTGTTTGGCTCACGGCGGCTTGGTGTCTTCAGACACATAATGTCTTCGATGGCTTGAGCTGTCTTGGTATCATTGGCTTGGAGTGAATGCAGTCTTGCTTTGAACATACGTGGAATGAACGGTATGTTGCCCACTCATTCTGCGCCGGTTAATAAAGTAACAACAATTTACGACAAGACATAGGAACATGAGATAAGAATAGGATCGAAAACTATACACAGTATCGAGGGAAATATCTCGGGAGAAGGATCCTCCAACTCGAATATAGCCGCGAGCTGCGTTAATGCAATATGATGCACTGGCATCTGGAATGATTCCATGGAATTCCATGTTACATGAAGCTTGAAGGTCGAATCAACGATATGCTTGTGGAGACCGGTGCAAGTAGATAATCTACCTCTTTATGGTATGGGGCACCTATCCATCGTGTTATGAGGGTAGACGCACCATGCTATGCGAGTAGATATCCCACCACACTACCATCACATTATAGCGGTAGCCATCCACCACGGTATGGGGGTAACTACCCGCCATGCTATGCGAATAACGATCAAAGAGTAAGCATCCAGCCGGTGTACGATGACAGCCCCGGCTTGGCCCACTGGACCCTCCTGCAGAACGGTGTGAAGCCGGTAAACGACTCCTGAAGCGCAAGGGACATGGTAAGTATGCTGCCTGGTTCGTTATATGGATATGGAATGACTCACAGGCCAATCTAGATGGATCCAAAAACATATGCTGTGACCGTGGTAAGCTTAGAGTATACTTATTCATGTCTCAAGGGTCTGTCAAGGAAGGGTAAGAAACTAACCTTGAACGCAGTATCAAGGAGCTTCATACCGAGACATTCCCTATACTCTTCCGCCCACCCCTTAGGCCTTAACCGCAGGTTTATCCCATTGATATGAGTGCAACTCCTTGGATATCCTCGTGTATATAGTCTCGAATGACTATATAAATGCCACATACCAAGGTATTTCCTATTATCTGTCAGCTAAAGGTAAGGTACTGAAGTCGAACGAAGCATAAAGGCCATACCCAAGGATTTACTGTACTACTTCGCCTATCCTTCATATCTCGTTGTTCATCCCATTGGTAGTATGAGGCGAGCCTGGATACCCTCGTATGTCTCTAACGACTAGATGCCAGCATGTGCGTCCAAAATACGTGCCGAGAGGTGTTGTAGAGAAGCGAGTCCTGTGAAGTAAAGGTAAGATACTAACGTCGAAGAAAGAATACAGGACAGTCATACCCAGGGCTTCACTATACTCCTTCGCCGATACATCATCCCCAGCACCCTGCTTTCATCGGTATGGACGCGCGAGCTTGCGTATATTCAGGTGAGTGTTGATGACATGATGTTGACTAGGAGATCGGCATCCATCTAAGGACAACGAGGATGATGATTAACGCGAACATTCTACAAGGATAACGTTAATTAAGCGGGACCGGGGTAGACCGTAACTTGACCTACTGATTGATGATCGTGCGTAGCAACATGGCCCTAATTCGTGTCGAGTTCGTAGCCACACATCGAGGCAGAACTTCTATCTTCTGTGAAGCAAGATGAGGGCGTTGTTGACGAAGGAAAGAAAAGCCACGTACAGCGTGTTGATCTTACACAGACCAAGGGCACGAGTATCGAAAAGCGTAAGCCCCGGGCTGCCCCGTGGCGTAAGTTGAAACCTTATCAAAAAAGAAGACTGATACGCCTAAGGATAACTCCTCAATTTGAAGTGGTTGCAACGGAGGCTTTAACCTCGTCCGCAAAGGAGGCCGGATGAATTAGACCCAGAAACACACAAGTAACATAGGCTATGTGACGACGTATTATAAGAGTAAGCAATAAGCGAAGGCCACGAGAAAGACAAACGTACATCAGGTTGCCATCAGCATTTTACAAATGGAAGATATATGTCCGCGGATAGGCCTTGAAATATTACCGAGGGTGGGCGTGCGTGGATTATTATGAGACTCTACAGGACCTATTGGAAGAACAAGGTACAGAAAGAACCGACAGGAGAACCTACAAAACATAACATGCATTCATCGATCGAAGCTTACTAGAGGTTGTCCGGATAAGATCCTCGTTTTTGGCGGTAATCGAAAGGTTCAATCTGGTCTGGATAAGAAACTCTTAATAATGACACTGCGACTTCCCGTGTCAGATGGAGGAAAGGCAGTCCTTATAATAATTAACAACCCAAAAACACGAAGTAGTGCAGCCTAGGAACATTATATCGATGATCCAAGAGAATGAGAAGGACAAACGCACCCGCACCTCGCCCTGACTTCAACGACATGATGCGAATGGAGCAGATGCACCAGATTAACCAGACACTCATGAACCTTGAAACAGCCCCGAGGCTGAGCGTGAATTACATGGAACTCTGCAACTCACATTCGTCAGTTAACCGCCAGTAAACTGCAAATAAGAACATAGGTACCTAGGTCATACGTCGTCCTTCCTCAGAGGAAACCTGAGCGACCCATCCCATAATGGGGTGCTACCCGATGGTGAAGAAGCCGTCAACGCTCTTCGCGAGTGACATAGGTTCGTTCATGACACGAAGTCCAATGGCGATCGTAAAGTTCGAGAATAACTTGGTCGTATAACGCCGCAAATGAGGCCATCCACTAACTAATACTCTAGAATGACTGATAAGAAAGGAATAACACAGCCTATAAAACAATATCATAGATTAGTTAAGCATCCAGGCGAACGAGAAGGTCATACATACCTCAGGCTAACTTCAACTGCTGACTTCTCCTCTCACGATAGAAACCCAGAATTTATAGGCCAACTCGTTACCCGACACTTTCGAATCTTGAGTTTTGTGCTTCGTTTATATGGAACCCTAAGAACATAATCCTCAATTAAACATATATAAATGGCAAGGAAGACAGACGTACCTACATAGATGATCGCAGACGGGAAGTCTGAGCGTTCCACTGCAGAATAGTTTGCCTTACAGGAGGCCTATTGTGGTGAGAATACTTGCGCCATCGTTAATGACGAAACCATCAACTCTCGTACCCGACCCCACAGAACAAAGTTCTCAATTAAACATAGGTAAATGACAACCTGAAGGAAGAACAAACGTACCTAGATGATTGCAGAGTTGCCTCGCCTCCTTGAAAGTGTGACTTTGCATCGTCATTCCTCCAAGGAATCCTGAACGTATCCATTGCAGAATGGTCGCTGAGGCTTCTATTAAAAGAGAAGGCTTGCCAACGATAAGGAGACTTGCGGCGTTCTTGTTGATCATCGATGTTTAACGTTCTTCGATGGTAGCATACTAGATTCAACCGAAATACCCCGCGATACAAGGGAATGTAAACCACCAGGCCGGCTACATAGCAACGCATCTGCACCTTAGAGATGCTGGAGGGAGTGCAGGAATATACTATTGCGGGTATTACATCGTAAGGAAGGACCACAACTAATCCTCCCTAGGATGTCTTGTTGTTGTCCGTCACTCGTTGCCAAGGGCGGCCAAAGCGGGCCCAGGATTTTATGGCCCATAAGCTAACGAACAACCCATGTCCCTAGCACGACAAATTGGGAATAGGCATGAGCTGTATCCTTCGTTTATACGGGATCCTACAGAACGTAATCCTTGATTAAAACACAGATAAATGACAAAGAAGAACAAACGTACGTAGGTGATTGCAGAGTTGTCGCATCGTCTTTCGTTCCACTGCATAATGGTCGCTGAGGCTTTCATTACCGGAGAAGACGAGGAGACTTGCCTAGGAGGAGACTTGCGACGTTGTTGATGACGAGATCGCCCAAGTTCAACGCTCCTCGATAGTAGAGTACTAGTTTCGACCAGAATGCCCGCGAGTCGGACATAAGAGGAATGTAGTCGGCCTGCACCTTGAGAAGCTGGAGGGAGTGCAGGAATGTATTATGGTGGGTGTTGCATCGTAAGGAAGGACCGCAAATGATCCTTCATAGGACGTCTCGTTGTTGTCCGTCACTGGTTGCCAATGGCGGCCAGGGTCGGAGCGGGATCTTATAGTTCATAAGCTAACGAACAACGTATATCCGGAGAGACCAACTCGATAAATTGGGAATGATCTTAAGTGGTATCGGGATCCTACAAAACATAATCCTGGATTTAAAACAAATAAATGACAAGGAAGAACAAACGTACGTAGATGATTGTAGAGTCGTCGCACCGTCTTTCCCCCAAAGGGAGACTGAGCGTTCCACTGCAGAATGGTTGTTGAGGTTGCCGGTTGCCTTTACAGGAGAGACGAGGAGGCTTCTAATGGTGAGGAAGTTTGCGGTGCTCTTGTTGACGATGAAGCCGTCAGCGGTCGTACAGGGAGCTCTACAGAACATAATCTTCAATTAAACATAGATAAACAGCAAGGAATAACAAACGTACTTAGACGATTGCCTCGCGCATCACCTCCAAAGAAAGTCTTCGCGTCGTCTGTCCTCCAAAGGAGGCCTTCTACACAATGGTCGTTGAGGCTTCCTTTACAGGAGAAGACGAGCAGGTTTGCTCTACAACGAGGGTAAGGAAGCTTGACCTAAAGCTGATAGTGATGAAGCTTGCGCTATTGGTGATGACGAGACGATCAATACTCGTCGAGATTAGCGTAGACTCGACCAGAACACGTCGCGATACGATTAAAAAGCATAGATCAGCCGCCGGTCTATATAGCAACATGTCTGCGCTATAGAGATGCGGGAGAGCGCGGCTATGCGCTACGACGCGTGTTACATCGTAAAGACCGCAGCCACGAAGCATCGTCCCTAGGACGTCTCGTGCTGTCCGTCAGACAGCAGGTTTGTGTGTTGGCAATGACCAACGTGCAAACACTGGTCAAAGTAGAGAACGGAATACGGACCAAACTGAGCTTGCATATGTTCATACTAATGAAGCCTTCGACTTGACTTTCGGGCATAATCCACTAACAGCGAGTGGCATGATGGAGAAAAACAAAGAAATAAAACCTATGAAAGGATTTAAGTAAATCCCGAATCACCAGCAAAAGCAAAATATAAAGGACGTACAATTTAGATAATATTCGGCGTCTTCTGCTGCTCACAATAACAACACAGAGAGAGATTACACACCATCAAGCCACACGCCGTTGGTAAGAGATTAAGTGGGGAATGACATGACTAGTAATAAACGACAATCATGATCATACCGATCGATTATACAGCAATATCATACAAGATGCTGACAGACGGACGGAATACAGAGTGAAATAGGATAGGAGAGAATAGGATATGAGAGAGTAGAGTAGGAGAGAGAGAAGGAGAGAGAGAGAAGGAGAAGAGAAATGAGGAGAGAGAAAAGGAAAAGAATAATAATGAACTATATGACTAGTATCGTAGTCTACTCAGTTAGGACTGAAACGACATGGGGTATAAACCTCTTGTCGGGATTTTTTGAAACGCGTTTTCGTGTTTCATTTTGGGGTGTTTCGATTAGCGTTGGAAATTCGTGCTATGGCGAATGGGGGTGGCGTAGGCGAAGAGGACAGCTATGCAGGAAGGCGTGCCGTGTCGAACGAGGAGAACCAGCCATTCCGAACAGCGATCCTCATATCCTCGTAACCAGGTCCGTACACAACTCCTCCTCTTCGTCATGGTGCAGGTTTACTTCGTCGCAGGTCATCGCTCCTCGTCTGGCAAGACACGTACAACGTCCGCGTCCGTCGATTTGGAAATCTCCTGCAGCAGACTCGCATTACCGAAGGATCCTCCGAGAACCCCGGTACGCGCGCAGAGACTATTCGCGTCCGTGAAGCCCGACCTGCATTCGCTAATATTTGGGATTACAAGGGCAAGGCGGAGCTTTGACGAGCGGTAGAGGAAGGTGTCCATGTCGACGCAAAGCGCGCTTTGGACAAGAATATATGTGGCGAAGTGAAGGTTTGACAAGCGATAGCCCAGCGTAACAGGAACGCCTCCTGGTCGATGTCAAGGGCGTTGGGATTACAATGGCGGGGCGAAACTTTGACGAGCGATAACTGCCGTCCATGTCGATGCAAAGCGCGCTCCAGCTCCGGCCTCCTCGCCAGTCAGTGGCCTCCGCCTTTGCAAATCCAGAAACGATGGGCACGCTTAACGCGTCAATACCCATTAAAGGTGTACGGTCCAAGGAACCGATCTCAAATCGCTAGAATCGTTCTAGCCAGCTCCAGTCTCCACCCTCCTCGCCACCACCTCCGGTTACCCACGAAACCCTCAAGACGCGCCTCGCTTTTGATGATAATGATGTGATGTACTTGCTTGCTTTGATGACAATTGCTTTGCTTTGCTTTATGTGATGCTTTGATGATTGGATTTGGATTCGGATTCAGAGTCGAGTTGACACAACAATATGTTAAGATAAAAAGGAAAGAAAAGAAAAGAAAAAACGGGTATATGACCCGTACTGAGCCAAACATGCAGGGCAGCGACGTCCATCAAGACAAGTTGCGCGCACGTAAGCCGGGTCTACGAACGGAGTAAGCACCGCAAAGACGAGCAAAAAAGGCTAAAGAAACCTACGCATTTTCACCTCCACCGCACCCCTCCCCTCCCCACCACGCCGGACGCCGCCTCACAAGGCAGCGCCCCTCCCCTCCACAATCAACGTATACACCTTCCGCGCCTCCTCGAACCTTGAGAACTGCAGCGCGAAACTCATCATCTCCGTCGTATCCACCTCGGACTGGATCGATAAGAACCCGTTGGTGAGGAGGGAGGTGTAGAATCGGGAGAGCTGGCGAAACAAAAAAGGAAAGTCAGCGACTGAATCGAACGAGGAGAGGCGGAGAAAAGATGAGACGGAATAATGGCGAGCGAACAATGAAGAGAAGGAAGAAAAAAAGTTTCGGCGCGCGGGATGATAAGTAGTTAAAAAGAAGATGAGGGTTAAGCGAGATGAAATCAGAGACCCCGCGATAAGTAGTAAAAAGGAAGACAAGAAGACGCGGAGAAGATAAGAAGACATGCGAAATGCATTTCAATGAAAAAGCCCCGCGGAAGTTTCATAATCCCCATACCACATCATATCTGCTCAGATTTCCTCAAATGATAACAGATGAGAGCAGATGAGAATAGATCCCTCCGTATCGTCACAAGCCCGTCAGGCTAGCACAAACACGCCATGAGAAGCACCCATCGTTGTTGTCGGCGGCGGCGGCGTCACCAAACCAAACCAAACAACCGCTGCCACCGTCGTCACCGTCTCGGCATAAAGGTTTGCGCGAAACTCGCAGCGTATCAACACCAACGCCAACGCCAACATCACCACCAACGTGAGGACGCCAGACCAGCGCAACTATGTCACGCCAAAAAACCAGCAAACCCCGCCAACCAACCCACGCCAAGAAAAAAAAAAAGAAAGCAAAATCAAAGAAAAAATCAAAACAACAACACAAAAAAGATTAAAGCGAAAAGAAAGGAAACGCAAGAAAAGCACTCACCATCCCAACAGCCACCCCCACCCGATCATCATACACCTCGCCCTCCCTCTCCTGCTCCTCCGCACGCTCGATCCACTGGATGCAGTTCAATAAAAATTCGCCTAGGACGTCAGCGCGTATTAACGCTGAGACGCGTTCTTCTGGCGTGGCTCCTTGTCCTTGGGGCGATTGCTGTCCTTGTTGAGTGGGAGATGCGGATTGAGGTTGAGTGGACGTGCGAGCAGGAAGAGGCGCAATCAACCCGCCTATGACGTCGAAGCTCTGTCTCAGCGGCGGGAGGGTCTTCAGCGCGTTCAAGTAGTCTTGTTTTGCGTTTCCTTCTCCCTTACTTCCGCCAGCAGGCTTTTCATACCGTGGCGACCCTTGTTGCGGCGCTGAATCCTCCCGGTCGAGCAACACGCTCAAAACGCTCCTTGCGACGTCTGGATTCTTCATCACGAGCGCGGGGACGTCACACGGCTGGAGGATGCAGAGCGGTTGGGTGAGGGCGGGGAGGTGGGGTTGGAGGACCTGGAATAATAAATGGCGTTAATAACGTTAAATCAAAGTGAATATAATAAGATAAAATAAATAAAGGATTTCAGAGGGGTGAAAGGATAATGATGTGCAGGAAAGAATGATGTACAGGAATGAAATAATAAAAGAAATGAAATGAAAAGATCAACGCACCCTCCTCTCCGCAAGACTCAACACCCTATTCCGCGCATCAATAAAAAGCTGTATCGCATGCGCGAAAGCGGCATGCTTATTTGACGGGGCCGCAGCCGACACGAGGCTCATCGCTTTCTCCGTCGCGGCGGGCTGGACGCCATTCTCCGCGCTTGAACTCTGCATTTCACTTGCGCCTTGCGTTCCGGGCGATGAGCTGGATTCGGGATTGCGCGATGGAACGGGGTGGGGGGACTTCTCGCCCACCCACTCCTGCTTCGGGGTTGCGTCCGTATCCACTCCACTCATAGGCATAGTCGTTTCGCTGCCCATGCCCAACTCGGCTTCCCCACTCTCCTCGCCTGCGTCGCTGATCCCCGCCCCGCCGATAGCGAGCCCGTTCGTCAAGGCCACGATATCCTGCAGACGGGACGAGGTGGGCGAGAGGGAAGCGCTGGAGGGAGCGCATGAAGACGAGTTTGGCTGGCGTTGTTGGGCCTGCTGTTGCGGATATTGCTGTCCATTAACCACGCCCCCCGGGAAAACCTTAAACAGCACCTCGTCCTTCTCATCCCTAGCTGTATCCCTCCCCATCCCAGTCGCACTCCCATTCCCCACATGTCCAGGCCCGTGTATATGCCCAGCAGAATGTGCAGGAGACGTTCCACCGCGCGACACGCGCGGGCGGCCGGAGCCGATCACGCCTGGGCCTCCACCACCACTTCCTCCGCCTCCACTTGCACCCGCATTTAGACTCCCTATTGCACTCCCATTTCCCCCAAAAGCAAACGACACATTAGCCCCAAGCGGAGGCGACGCAGCGCCACCCATATCCCGCGGCCGCAACGTCGGGATCGACTGCGAGTGCGAGAGCGTGTGTGTGTGCGCGAGGGGGGAGTGGAAGGGCGGGTTTCTGCCGGTGCCTATTCCTAGTTCGTAGCTTTGTTGATGCGGTGTTAGGTGGCGGAAAGGTGCTTGACTTTGCTGCTGACTTTGCGCTTGACTTTGCGCGTTAAGATGAGGATGTTGAGCATGGAGGTCATTCCCATCCAGCCCTAATCCTAAGCCCGAGCCAAACCCACCGCCGCCGTTCATCCCTCCTAATCCTAATCCGCTAGACCTCGAAGTCACGCTGGAGATAGACGTCGAAGGCGAATGACTCGCTTGGGCCATTCCCTGTCCATAGCCTTGTCCTTCATGCTGGCGATGCATCTGCCCCATCTGCCCTTGAAGCTGATTATGTCCTTGCGCCTGAAGCCCATAACTTAGACTTTGACTTTGACTATGCCCCTGACTCTGCGCCTGCATAGAAAACCCCAACTGATTCGCCGGCGCACTCGTCGAGTACATATGTCGCGAGGGGATCAGCGGGCTCTGGGCTCGCCCCCCACCATCTATTCTTCCTGCTAAAGCGGCCTGCCGGTAGTGCATCAACTGTGGGGAGTGCAGGGAGAGGGAGAGTGTTAAGCGTGTGTTCTGCGCTTGGGCTTGCACTTGATTCGGGTTGGCGTTGTTGTTCCAGTTCTCGGTGCCGGAGAGCCCAAAGGCGCTGCGAACGGGGGATGAGCGTGCGGAGACGCTTTGTTGTGCTCCTGGGCCCCCGCCTCCTTGGGTTGCGCCTCCTTGAACAGGATAGTAAGCCCGAGCGGGACTTTGACTTTGTCTGTTGTCGCCACGATTAGGATCGCGGCGGGCTGGGATGCCCCCTCCACCGACTCCGGGGGATGAACCACTCGATGTCACGCCTCCCATGCTGTTGGCGTTACTGTTGTTGACGTTATTGTTGTTGACGTTATTGTTGTTGACGTTATTGTTATACACATAATCAGGCGACGCCTGGGTCCTATTCCCGCTGGCATTGAGGCTAAAGTTCGGATTTACATTCGGCATGAACGCCGTCCTCGTCAAATCCTCCATCCCGGAATGCGCCTGCGTCGGCATATTCGTATGCGGCCGCAACACCTTGCCCTGCTGCGCCAACGGCGACGTCAGCCTCCCAGCGAACTCGCCCTGTCCCTGAGCGCGCCTTAAAACATCCTCGCGCGCCCGCTCCTCATCCGCATACGCGACCAGCACCTGGCTCAACGGAAAAGAGCCTTCTGACGGGGTGAGGAAGGAGACGGAGGTGGAGGTGCGGGAATGCGGGCTACTGGACTCGGGGTGGACTTGCGAGGAGGGCGTGCTGGGGCTGGTGAAGAGCGGGGAGAGGTAGTGTGGGTCGTTGGGTGTGCTTGTGGATGTGGATGTAGATTCGGGGCTGGGGGTTGGGGCGGATGTGGCTGTGGCGGGAAGGAGGAGGTGCGGCGGGAGGCTGGACTGCGGAAGGGGCATGCTCGCGAGGTCCTTTGCCGTGTGTTCGGAGAGCTGTATATACGTGAATAAAGGATAGTCTGCGTTGGGGAAATGACTCACTGCGTTCGCTAGGCCGGTCAGAATACGATGCAAGCAGTAGATGAACTGGGCTTTTCCGGGGGTGACGACATCGTTTGCGGAGGACTCTGTGATCCAGGTGTTCCGCTCGAGCTCGAAGATGCGGATGAGGTGCTGGCGGAACGGGTTTAGGTGGTTCGGCAAATCGTATAACGCTTGGACGAGGTAGGCTGCGAGGATCCGAAGGTGCGCCTGAGAGAAAAATGAGGCGTTAGCATAGCAAAACAACGAGGATACCAGACTACACACGGGAGAAGCATCAGCACCCAACAAGGGCACAAGTCCGTTCTTGACGAGGGTCGTGCGTGCGTCCTCAGTCTGTACGGCGGGTCTGAATGTCCTGGCGACGTGTGCACAGGGCTCGGGTGCGTGTTTCTCGAGGAGGGCACACAGGCCCTGAATGTCGGGCATGGGATTCACAGTCGAGTTCGCAGGAGACAAGGAGACGGAAGGCGGAGTTCACGCTGCCTGAACCAAACGTTGTGGCCGCATATTCTGTCTGCGCGCCCGATTTTTGCTTCCGTCCATGCAACAACCCTCAGCGTCAGCAGCCCCAAAGCCACCGCAGACCCGCCGCCCGAACAGAGGCAAGGCTCTCCGCGCGAGGGGACGCAGGGGCGCACGTCCGGCTGTCTTTGGCGAACGGCTGAGGCTCGACGGCGAGCAGAGTGCGGACGAGGAGGAGCAGGCCGAGATTGCCGCCAAGTATGCTCGTCGCGGCCTCGACACCAATGCGTATCGCTACGAGGAGCCAGAGGTTGATGAGAATGGTGCGTAGTGTCGCGTGTCCTCGATCGACGCTAATACCTTCACAGAGGATGCGGAGCCGGAGCCAGAAGTCGATCTCTCAGACTTCCTCGCGAGGCAGCGGCTCGACAACTCCTCGTCATTGGTTCATCCCCGACAAGATGACGACGACGACGACGTGGACCACACCCTCGCTGCTGTAACCTCTGCCCCGTCCTCTGCGCCAGTCAAGCCCCGCAAGAACCAGGTCCACGCCGTCGAGTGGGACGCGTCCCTCGACGAGCTCAAGCGCGAGAAGGAGTCTGCAGAGGCCGTATGGGGTGCGTGTAATCGCTATTTCACACTTTTATTTCACTCATGCCTCCTAGATCTTAAAACCCGCTTCAGACAAGCCCAACCACGGCTCACCGCGCCCAAGTCCACGCCAGGGCGCGAAACGCGTAAGTGCCAAGTGCCCATCCTTCCTTCTAGTCTAACGTCATGACAGGGAAATCGGACAAAGTCGAAGATGCACGCCATGTCTCGAAACCACCTGATGCGGATGGTGTCTCGAAACCACTAGATGCGGATGGCCATGCAGAACCAGTACCGAAACCAACTAGTAAAGCAGAGCTGGAGGACTTTCTGGACGATCTTTTGGGTTAGGAAAGTCATTGTATTCATTCTATCATTATGTACTTGTGCATTCTAACAATTTGTGAGATTTATTCCCCTGTATTATACAGAATATCCAATACATTCTCGAAATTATTCAATAATTCTTTAAATGAAACGTGCACTTTAGCCAGGGTTATGTGTATCAAATAAGTCATTTGCCACCGTTCTTGTACTAGTCGGGGATCTCAAACTTGGGGATATCAGGCTTGGAACGTTAGCGAGTACGAGGTTCATGTTTGTATATCGAGCAGTGTTCACGATGCTTCCCGACGAGGTAGTCTTTGCAACCACTGGAGACGGAAGAAAATGGTAATTTAATGAACATCATAAAATAATTCAACGGAATGCTACGGACCATGCATATATATTCATTTCTTGTAACAGTATGTTTGGTGTTGCAGTGTTTCTGCATGAATAGCTCAGATTGAGTAGTGAAAAAACTGGCCGAAAGTTTAGTATACCTCTTACAGAGTACTTTGCGCCAGCCACTCACCAACGCTTGCACTCTAGACGGATCGGAACGTCGCTCCCAAGGTGTGTGGTATAGATGTGGTCTTTCGCGTGCATGACGGTCATCATAGTCTTGCTACAGACTATGCATCTCCAAGCTTTCTCCTTCGAATCAGGGAGATATATTTCCTGGATTCGACTTAGGGTATATTGAAGGTATTGCTCAGCCAACGGGGTAAATGCATAGAGGCGTGGTTCACTAGCAGTGGATGAGGTGAGATTAGTCGGGGTTGAGGGTATGTTGTCTCCCGATGAGGAGCTACCGGCAGGAGAGAATAAGTCAGAGACAAATGTGTTCAGCAGATCAACTGCCACTTCAGGCATATCTACACGACAAGCTGGGTCGAGCATCCAGCAGTTGTGACAGATCTTCCAGACCGGTTCTGTCAAATCCGGCGGCTTCCTTGGTAATGTCCCATTGATCAATTGTCCGAAAACAGCAGCATCGATCTTAATTTCAGAGAACGGATGTTCTCCAGACATAACCTCCTATCAAAAGTGGTAAACATCACATACTGCTCCGGTGACCCATTGGAACCGCTGCTTACAAGGATTGTCATTCCAAAGGCCCAGACATCACTCTCCTTGTTAACCTTAGTTAGATCCCCCTGCAGCAATTCCGGGGCCATCCAACGAAGGGAACCGGCAGCGTTGGATGACGTTGTTAAACCACGTTCACTTTCTTTAAGAATTCGCGACAATCCAAAGTCTGTAATGTATGGCGTGCCGTCCTCAGACACCAATATATTGCCCTGTATTGACCTGAGTCCATTTGAAAGTGTAAAAATAATTACAACATACCGCGCGAATGTCTCCATGAACAATATTATTTGAATGTAGGTATTCTATACCATAAGCGATTTCTACTAACTGCGTATCGACCTTACATTAGCGAAGGCAGTTCGAGCCTAACTGAGAAACTGACCATATGGAGCTTATCCAGATTCGGCTTCAAGTTCTCTTCCAAATATTGTAGCAAGGTGCCATTACTCATCCACGGAGAGATTAAAGCAGGAACCTCGCATGAAGCGTTTTGTGACTCGGAGAAGATGTTCGAATATCCAAGGAATGGAAGAATGTTAGGATGCGAGAGAGAAGACCATATCATGTACTCCCGCCAAACACGCTGAATATGAACGATTCAGTCAGAAGTTCTTGTCAAGAAAGAAATAAATTTGCACCTGAAACAGCTTGGACTTGATTTTAGACTTGACTGTGACGCTGAATTGTCTCAGCCGTTTAATAGCTACAGGTTTGCCATCGAGCTTCCCAAGCCAAATGTCGGAAAATCCCCCACCAGCTACAAGATTCTTGCTGACGTCAGTGAGCTTACTATCTAGACAGAAGCTAGAATGAGATGAAAACGGTGTTTTGTTATAAGAGAATGAAGCTGCATAAGCTTTGATGCCAGTGTGACTGCTTGTATCCAATATACTAGTAGTGACAAGCTGGGAAGTGGTCGACATCATGGTCAAGTCCCACAAATAAGTATGTGCACCGAGAGTGAATGTTGAAGGAGGGAATCAACTTGAATGGGCAGTGACGTCGAAATATAGCAATGCATGGTACACGTGTTTTGTATGTACTTACCAGCGGTTCCCGGTATCAACCCCATTGACAGATGTACATAAGTAGGCTTACGCTGCAATTCCCAATAATATCCCAGGCCGTGCACGACCTTTCTGTCACAGACCATGCTATTTTTGCCCCAGCCACACCATCAAGAGGTCTGGGTACCCTGAAGGTTTACAGTGGATCACACGCAAATCCTCAAATTTCGATCAGGTAGATTTCAGGTAGATGTCTCGTTTATTCGTGCCGGGCCACCATTTAAGATATCTGAACAAAGCCCTCTGGGAGGATTTCCTCATATTGGCGTTTGGCCATGTATGTCTTCATTAACTGCATCGAGAGAGTCAGCATCAGAGGCATTGCGAGGGCAAGGTTAAAACTGACCCAGGCTACATCTGGTGCGATGCAAGTTGTGATGCAAATGGATGAGCTGACTCCTAAACTGGGGAGCGAATCCCCAGGGTTGAAGAGGTTCGTTATCTTGACCTTTGAACCTTGAAATTTGATGATTGACTGATAGCTCCAATGATCAACATAAGAGAATTTGCAAGCTGAAGATCGATACTAACTCACGATTTCTTTGGTTGGAGGCGACTTGCGTTGGAGCGGTTGTGTAAAGGGTGAGGGAGCTTGAAAGTTCAAAGGTTTATGACGATCTTGATGGCAACTCCTGATGGTTAAAGAAACGATTGGTTGTTCTTTTGAGGCTTGTCGGAAGTCTAAGAGCTATAGTAGGAGTGATGCTGGGAGAGCAGTTTGGTTGCTCGTTGTTTAGTGGTCGTGGCAGCCCAGAGGTACGTTGGAAATAGATTGCAAACCTAGTTGTCTATGGAATACTGCGAAGTTGGAGAAGACGTAGGGCAGTGGGAGAGCATTGTCGACGCGTCATCGATGATCAGCACTTCAGTTGAACCCGCGGATTCGATCGAGCTTCGGTGCCGAGTCACCGCAAGCCAACCTCAACGTAGCTTCAACTTGGACCGTCCGACTTTAGAGGATGTGGATCCGGGGGAGCAGTCGATGTCTCACACTTCCTCGCGAGACAGTGGCTCGACGACGACGTTGAATAGCCGTTTCGTCCCCTGCGCCAGTTAAGCCCCGCAAGAACCAGGTCCAGACCGTCGACTGGGACGCGCCCCTTGACGAGCTCAAGCGCGAGAAGGAGTCTGCAGAGGCTGTGTGGGGTGTGTGACATCGTTCTCTTCTGCTACGACGTTCTGCCCTCTAGACCTCAAAACTCGCTTCAGACAAGCCCAACCACGGCTCACAGCGCCCAAGTCTCGCTAGGGCGAGAAACGCGTCAGTGCTAAGCGCCCATCCTTGCTTCCAGTCTAACGTCATAGCAGAGAAATCGGACAAAGTCGAAGATGCATGCCATGTCTCGAAACCACCTGATGCGGATGGTCATGCCATGTCTCGAAACCACACGATGCGGACGCGGATGCTGAACCAGCACCGAAACCAACTAGTAAGGT
Source organism: Sphaerobolus stellatus SS14 (assembly GCA_000827215.1). NCBI lineage: Eukaryota > Fungi > Basidiomycota > Agaricomycetes > Geastrales > Sphaerobolaceae > Sphaerobolus > Sphaerobolus stellatus. The sequence goes on along the minus strand of KN837103.1, from coordinate 305,425 downwards.
AGAGATGGAGGACTTTCTTGACGATCTTTTGGGCTAATGAAGATACTGTATTCATTCATTCTATCATTATGTATGCCACCCGATAACCAGAGGCACCGAAACTAACTAGTAAAGTAGAGCTGGAAGACTTATATGTATTTGTAGCTCAATAATTGTCTAGAATTCTTGTAACATTTATTCACCTGTAGTACGCAGAATATTCAATTATTTTATTTTGACTTTAAACTTTAATAAAATGCTGTAATCCAATGATCATGGATTAGGCGCTGTGGCAATGTTCATCTGTACGTACCGTAAGAGAGTCAATCACCCCCATCCTCAAAGCGTACTATGTCCTCGACCTGCCACTATGCAAAGACAATACCTTTGACCACGAACAGACCAGAACTCAGGCTTACAACTATGAAACTAGCAAGCAATTAGCAAGTCACTTGCTGCTGCCCTTTATATCTAGATAATATATGGGTCAACCTTCGTCTTGTTCAGTGGCTCCAATATAGGAGTGAAACAGATCAACTTACCAGTGCTTACCTCCTACATGCACCAAACTCTTATACTTCATAGGTCCGTCTTAAATGCCACTCGATTATCCTGAATACCACACACTCAGACCCTTCGTTCTATAGGAGATACCTTCCCTATTCCTACGTTTCTTGGGAAATCCTGTGTTTCAAAGTATGAATCACGATGTTTTGTTGGTCCTACCCATCAGAAACTTCCGGCCGGGAGGCCTAGTCCCTCTTAGCTTTCAACGTAGGCTCGACTCAGACCCCGAACTCGGGCTACTCGGTATTCCGAAATCACTAACTTACAACTTCGGAATACGTTGCAAGCCATTACAGGCGATTTTAATGACCTGCAAGGGGTACTAGAACTCCAAATTCGAGGTCCTTTCGTTAGGTGAGGGACGTCAACCTCACCGGATTGATTACTTACGACATGCTATAGTCATTACCTCACGTCAAACTTATAACAGCACAACATGCTCTTAAGCTTCGCGTACTTATTTAGATGTGTAATTAAGAGCTCATTGCCACATTCAGCCTCAGTCATTCACTAGGCGACTCGGCAGTTCGACACGGCCGCATTCAAATTCCAGTCTCTCGTCATAACCCACATATCCATATACTTATGCACGTCTTCTACATTATAGTCTACATATCACCTTACATGAATATACTATACGACACTCTACTAGGCTTTTCGACTTGGGTTTGACCTCCGGAGTTCGGCTACATTCGTCCTGGCCTCGCTACGCGTCTCGGCTCTTCCATACGCATATATTACACACAAAGTCGATCATTCTGCATCATCATCAAACCTCGCATGACCCTAAAAACAAAACTATTCTCGGTTGGATGCTCCGGCGAACTGGTCCTCGGATGTTCCTTCAACTTGTCATTACTTGGAGCCTTCAAGCATCATACTCAAGGTGCGAAGGCGAGTAGCTCGTCTATATTTTATTCCTTACTTATTAATCATTTAATCTGCAGCCTAGTAACCCCGTGCGGGCGCCGCATTCCGAGAGCTTGGCGTCAGTTAAACGCCACGACGCGTGTGGTAGCCATGTGTCAAACCTTCCTTGCACTGGCGCACGCTAGGCATTCGCTCTAGGATCACGGTCGATCATATCCTTATACCACACAGGCCTGAAACTTGGTAGAGCAACTTGAAATACCTTAGGTATTTAGGGCAGATTCGTCGTTTAGTGGGACTCAGCTCTCTCAAGATTCAGTCAGGTTCGGAGCGTTGTATTGGATAGTATATACTTAGATTAATTCCACACGACAGGATTAGGGTTTGAACTTGAAAGGCGTAGGTGGATGGATCAGCAATGGATGGTATTGTACATGATGAAACAATCCTATTGTAATGTAAATGAGACACAGTCTTGTTGGCAGCTTGTAAATGCCAGCATTATGGTAAAGTGTTATAATATCATTGTTGTGAAAAGAATAAAGGGGGATATTAAGTGAGTTCAACTTGCTTCATGTTTCGCTTCCACTCATCTTCACCATTAGCTTCAACGGCGTCTGGGCTTCCCAATTTTGGGACCAATCCTTTGGAGACTTCGGAGATATTACAGCCATTTTCAGATAAGTTTGCCAACTCCGATGCGCAAGTTGAAATCAGCGCTTCTATAGAAAAATACGTAGCCTAATTTTCCTCCACAAAGACATTGTATTTCAGCTTAGTAGTAATAATAAAGTCTATTAGGATAATCTAATATAGTACAGCTGCGAAGAGAAAATTACGAAGTTTGAGCTGGGTGGCCGGGAACAGAAAGGCCGTCCATGAGGAGGCAAAGCCCAATTTATATCCAGAACGGCTGTCAAGCCCCGCAAGAACCAGGTCCACGCCGTCGAGTGGGACGCGTCCCTCGACGAGCTCAAGCGCGAGAAGGAGTCTGCAGAGGCTGTATGGGGTGCGTGTCATCATTCTCTTATACTAATACGTTCTTATACCCCCTAGACCTCAAAACGCGCTTCAGACAAGTCCAACCACGGCTCACCGCGCCCAAGTCCACGCCAGGGCGCAAAACGCGTTAGTGCCAAGTGCCCATCCTTGCTCCTAGTCTACTGTCATGACAGGGAAATCGGACAAAGTCGAAGATGCATGCCACGTCTCTAAACCACCTGATGCGGATGGCCATGTCTCGAAACCACTAGATGGGGATGCTGATGCTGAACCAGTAGCGAAACCATCTAGTAAAGCAGAGCTGGAGGACTTTCTGGACGATCTTTTGGGGTAGCAAAGTCATTGTATTCATTCATTCATTCTATCATTATGTACTTGTGCATTCTAACAATCTGTGAGATTTATTCCCGTGTATTATACAGAATATCCAATACATTCACATTATTCAATCCTCCGTCTGTAATTCCAGAACTATGCAATCAGGTCGAATCAAGCTATACCACACTCTTAGGCCTACAATCATTTGTGAGTCAGTACTAAAAACATTGTGTATCATGATGGGTACTATCCCTCCGCTAGTTACCGCGCAGCTTCAATATCGTTGGATCTAAGTGGGATAAAAATCTCGAAAAAAAAATGTATACATAGATGTCTGTTATATATATATATTACATTAAATGATCCTAACCAGGTGTGAATTGTGATACTCTGGTTTCCAGGAGGGCATCAAAGCGTGCAAGTGTTAGGGGGACATTGTATTTCTATTCCGAATTATCATATTCTCTTGGCACATCATTATTGAGTGGACAGAGAAGGTCAAACAGTAGGAGGCCGCCCCGAGCAATGGTCTTTCGCATGCTTTCCAGCGATATAATCTCTCCTTCCGACGCTATCACTACCCATAAAAATTAGTAAATATTTAACAATCGTGTATAGTAACCCTGCTTACCAGTTTGGGCACTTTATCTTTCCTTCGATGTGCACAGTTCGACAATGTTTCTGCGTAGAAGATTCCGACATACTCTGGAAGTGGCTAAATAGCATAAGACAATTGAAACATTTTGGAGGAACAAAACATACTCACCAACCACTGGCATTACATGTGAACCGAACAGCGATCCTGATACGAAAATGCTGCGTATAAATGTGGTCCAATGCGTGCATTCTGGTAATCGTTTCTGTCTTTTTTCCGCATTCGGTTTGGCAAAGGAGACAACGGTACAATCTTTTGGATGTTGGCTTGTCCGTATTACTGGGAAAGGGAACTGAAGGCTCGATGGCAGCTTCAGCTTCGTGAAGGAGCTGCAACGACTCGTCGGATTCGAAATATCTCCTCCGTATAGTTTCTAAGTATCCACTAGGTGGACTTTTGTTGATTTGCGTTAATGACTGCGGAGGAGGCCTCCCCGAGCAATGGTCTTTCGGATGCTTTCTGTCAGGGGACGCCTCCAGATTTCCGCCCGGAACCTTTCCGTCCGGAATTATCTCTCGCGTCAAGCACCCTCTGGAAGCGATTCCGCGCGGGATTCACCCTCAACACATTCGTCGACTCCTATGGCCGGAGAGTGGGAGGTTGGGTTGGAGACAATGGTCGCCAGGTGGAGGATATATGCGCATATAGTCATAGCGCATGAGTGATGGGTTGTTTAGCGCCGATCGGCTTAGGGATTGTTCCATTGTTTCTCCGTTCGCT
>KN837103.1:253676-270407 GCA_000827215.1 Sphaerobolus stellatus SS14 | reverse complement strand
AACCTTTGGCCAGAATCATGGAGCGAAAGCATCAGAATCGACCCAACGTTACAAGTAAACGTTTGACGTATCCGATAGATCTCATGCAGAGTTTCTCAGTAGGAGGAAGTGGCCAGAAGCGAAGTCTGAAACAACAGAGCGTCCGACGATATCACATAGTGCTAGCATTGTGATCGTAAGGGTACCGACAGGGAGATCGGATACCAATGTTCTTGATTCGATTCAAGGATATTTGCGAAGATTCCGTTGGCTTAATCAAGACAAAGGATGGCGGCCGATCCAGAGAAGGTCGAGGGCCAAGCAGATGAACCGGCTCTACCGCCAGGAATATCATACATCCAAGTTCATTGGAATATCCCTCTGAAGAAGAATACGACGATGGAAAACGACTGGGCACGTTCTTCAAGGACGATATTCTACTTGAACATATTGCCTGCCGTACACCTCACTGATTCATGACCAACTGATGATATAACGGCGGAGATATTTGACGATGTCTTCTTAGAGACAGAAGTCAGACAATATATCGAAAGAACTTTACGCTCTACGCACATCAAGATGCCTAGGTCGACTACTAGGGCTCCCAAGTAATGACCGTTCAGCAGAACTAGCCGGTTTTCTGGTCGAATTACTTTGAGGCTTCTTCACGGTACATATAGGCTACCATCCGGATATTCCTCTCCTATCATGAAAGTGATTTAGGTGTTCATTTGATGGTCTGGTCCTATTTCATGGTTTAAGGACCGCGCGTCGACCAGGGTATCCACGTGCATGGGCATCTTGAGGGCTCTCGGTGTTGCATACCCAGCTGATGTTATTGATGCCATGATAGGATTGCCATACTAAATCCTCATTGTTAGCTGGCTTCTGTTGCGAACATAACAAAGATACTGATTACAGCGACATACCATGCCGGATGTAAAGCTCCTTACACCATTATATTGGCTACATCTCCCTCATAACCACCTTATTCCACGAAGATTTCCCTTATCTTCAAAGATAACGCCGTTTTGTGGAATATGTGAATGAGTTCGATCGGGCGAGAAAGGTAGAAAGAACGAAACGAATGAGGAAGATACGAGAGAAAGAATTGAGATGGTAGACCCCAGATACAGAGGTTTTTGGAGGGAATAGTGGAATGGTCGGAACGGGGGAATTGGAGGGGAGGGGTCAAGGGTTCTGTGAATGAGAGAGAGAGGGAATGGACTCAGTCACGCAAACGGGTCACTCTGGTCACACTCTGGTTCCTCGCAACCCTTCTTGAAAAGGGCAACTAAATGCCAGAAAAATCAATTGAATTGATTGCATGCCCTCATTGTTCCACGCATATTCGCGTCGTCGGCTTTTCCTGTCTGTTTTGAAAGGAAAGCTCAATGCCTGGTCCGCAATGAAGAAATATAATACGCAATACTTTCAGAAAATTCATATAGCCTGACTATTTAATTTTGGAAGAATCAGAGACTTTGAAGGTTAAAGCACATCCTTCAATTTTTGGAATACTACCAGATCTTCCAGTAGTAAACCAGCGGGAAATCACATTGATATCGAATCAATACCCTACAAGGACTTTTTGAGCTGCATCGAATCGCCTTGGATAAAAGCGGGTTTGGCGCACGCAGAAACTAAACACAGTGAGCCAGCCCATCAGTAATAATGGGCACGTAAAACGTTGTGGCCGCATATTCTGTCGGCGCGCCCGATCTTTGCGCGCCCGTGCAACCCTCAGCGTCAGCAACGCCACCGCAGACCCTGTCTTTGGCGAACGGCTGAGGCTCGATGGCGAGCAGAGTGCGGACGAGGAGGAGCAGGCCGAGATTGTCGCCAAGTATGCTCGTCGCGGCCTCGACACGAATGCGTATCGCTACGAGGAGCCAGAGGTTGATGAGAATGGTGCGTAGTGTCCCGTGTCCTCGATCGACGCTAACACCTTCGCAGAGGATGCGGAGCCGGAGCCAGAAGTCGATCTCTCAGACTTCCTCGCGAGGCAGCGGCTCGACAACTCCTCGTCATTGGTTCATCCCCGGCAACACGACGACGACGACGACGTGGACTACACCCTCGCTGCTGTAACCTCGGCCCCGTCCTCTGCGCCAGTCAAGCCCCGCAAGAACCAGGTCCACAACGTTGAGTGGGACGCGTCTCTCGACGAGCTCAAGCGCGAGAAAGAGTCCGCAGAGGCCGTATGGGGTGCGTGTGATTGCTATTTCATACTTTTACTTCACTCATGCCTCCTAGACCTCAAAACCCGCTTCAGACAAGCCCAACCACGGCTCACCGCGCCCAAGTCCACGCCAGGGCGAGAAACGCGTAAGTGCCAAGTGCCCATCCTTACTTCTAGTCTAACGTCATGACAGGGAAATCGGACAAAGTTGAAGATGCACGCCATGTCTCGAAACCACCTGATGCAGATGGCCATGTCTCGAAACCACTAGATGCTGAACCAGTACCGAAACCAACTAGTAAAACAGAGCTGGAGGACTTTCTGGACGATCTTTTGGGGTAGCAAAGTCATTGTATTCATTCATTCTATCATTATGTACTTGTGCATTCTAACAATTTGTGAGATTTATTCCCCGTGTATTATACAGAATATCCAATACATTCTCGAAATTTATTCAATAATTCTTTGAACGAAATGTGTACTTTAGCCAGGGCCATGTGTATCAAATATGCCATTTACCACTGTTGTAATAGTCGGGGATCTAAAACGTGGGGATATCAGGCTTGGAACGTTTGGGAGTACGAGGTTCATGATTGTATATCTGGCAGTATTCACGATGCTTCCCGACGACGTAGTCTTTGTATCCTGTGTAACCACTGGAGATGGAAGAAAATGGTAATTTAATGAGCATCATAAAATAATTCAACGGAATGCTACGGACCATGCGCATATTGCATTTATTGTACTAACATGTTTGGCGTTGCAGTGTTTCTGCATGGATGCCTCAGATTGACTAGTGTGATCACTGGACGAAAGTTTAGTATATCTCTTACAGAGTATTTTGCGCCAGCCACTCACCAAGACTTGCACTCTAGACGGATCGGAACGTTGCTCCCAAGGTGTGTGGTATAGACGTGGTCTTTCGCGTGCATGACGGTCATCATAGTCTTGTCACAGAGCATGCATCTCCAACTTTTCTTCTTCGAATCGTGGAGATGTATTTCCTGGATCTGACTGAGGACGTATTGAAGGTATTTCTCAGCCACCGGGGTAAATGCATAGAGGCGTGGTTTATTAGCAGTGGGTGAGGTGGGATTAGTCGGGGTTGAGGGTATGTTGTCTCCCGATGAGGAGCTACCGGCAGGAGAGAATGAGTCAGAGACAAATGTGTTACGTTGGGTGCACAGCAGATTAACTGCCACTTCAAGCATATCTACACGACAAGCTGGGTCGAGCATCCAGCAATTGTGACAGATCTTCCAGACCGGTTCTGTCAATTCCGACGGCTTGCTTGGTAATGTCCCATTGATCAATTGACCGAAAACAGCAGCATCGATTTTAATTTCAGAGAACGGATGTTCTCCAGACATAACCTCCTATCAAAGGTGGTAAACATCACACACTGCTCCGATGACCCATTGGAACCGCTGCTTACAAGGATTGTCATTCCAAAGGCCCAGACATCACTCTTCTTGTTAACCTTAGTTAGATCCCCCCGCAGCAATTCCGGGGCCATCCAACGAAGAGAACCGGCAGCGTTAGATGACGTTGTTAAACCAAGTCCACTTTCTTTAAGAAGTCGCGACAATCCAAAGTCTGTAATGTATGGTGTGCCGTCCTCAGATACCAATATATTGCCCTATATTGGTCTGAGTTCATTTGAAAGTGTAAAAATAATTACAACATACCGCACGAATGTCTCCATGAACAATATTATTTGAATGTAGGTATTCTATACCATTAGCGATTCCTACTAGCTGCGCATCGACCGTACATTAGCGAAGGCAGTTCGAGCCTAACTGAGAAACTAACCATACGGAGCTTGTCCGGACTCGGCTTCAAGTTCTCTTTCAAATAATGCTGCAAGGTGCCATTACTCATCCATGGAGAGATTAATGCAGGAACCTCGCATGAAGCGTTTTGCGACTCGGAGAAAATGTTAGAATATCCCAGGAACGGAAGAATGTTATGATGCGAGAGAGAAGACCATATCATGTACTCCCGCCAAACACGCTGGATATGAATGATTCAGTCAGAAGTTCTTGTCAAGAAAGAAATAACTCTGCACCTGAAACAGCTTGGAATTGATTTTAGATTTGACTGTGACGCTGAACGGTCTCAGCCGTTTAATAGCTACAGGTTTGCCATCGAGCTTCCCAAGCCAAATGTCGGAAAATCCCCCACCAGCCACAAGAGTATTGCTGACGTCAGTGAGCTTACTATCTAGACAGAAGCTAGAATTAGATGAAAACGGAGTTTTGTTATAAGAGAATGAAGCTGCATAAGCTTTGATGCCAGTGTGATTGCTTGTATCCGATATACTAGTAGTGACAAGCTGGGAAGTGGTCGACATCAGCATTTTTAAAATTCAAAAGCATTTTCTAGATACCTGGTAAGTGTGTGGATCATACACAAAGCCGTCGTCGACTCCTTGAGAACTTCCGGCCGTCACCTTGGCGCCTGGAAAGGAATACATTAGGGGGTTATTTTGAGCTTTAAAAAGATCCTCACCATCTAAATTTCCACAATCATTGAGAAAATGTCCTTCTGGAGGTTTATTGACAAGTATCTCGCTGGCAAATGTGGTAATTGATTCCACCTGAGCTTCAGCGCGATGGATAGTCTGACCGGGATCAACGGTAGAAAACGCAGCTTCTACGGAGATAGCCTCCACTTGGTGGACTTCCACCTCTATCATGATGGGTGGCTCAGAAGATTCAGGGAGACTTCCGGTATCAGATTGGGGTGAAAGCTTTTGAAAAGAACTTATCTCAGCATTTTTAAAATTCAAAAGCATTTTCTAAATACCTGGTAAGTGTGTGGATTATACGGTTCATACACAAAGCTGCCATCGACTCCTTGAGAGCTTCCGGCCGTCGCCTTGGTGCCTGGAAAGGAATACATTAGGGGATTATGTTGAGCTTTAAAAGATCCTCACCATCTGAATTTCCCCAATCATCGAGAAAATGTCCTTCTGGAGGTTTATTGCCAAGTATTTCGCTGGCAAATGTGGCAATCGATTCCACCTGAGCTTCAGCGCGATGGATGGTCTGACCGGGATCAACGGTAGAAAACGCGTAATTCGAGGTAAATATCCCCTGTGCAGGGCCAATGAAGTTGTTCACATTCATATTATTGATGGTGGGGAACGTAAAGTAAGAAATTGTGGAGGCGAAAGAAGGACCAACGTGTTCTAAGAGAATAGAGTGAGAAATCGACCACTTGGGCAAGCCAGTATAAACGCAGAGTACAACGTTAAGGGACTTACCTTGGTCTTTATAGATATATAGATCCATTATATCCTGATGGTTCTGCATTGAACGATATTGTGTGTGGTGGTATGGATCAAGAAAGTAGCTGACTAGAAGTCGAGGCTGTCTTAGTAGCGAGATAAAGAGGGCTACTAGCGTCAAATGGGACCTTCGAATACAGTGTAGTATAGAAGTTCGGTGTTCGGTGTAAGAGCCAGGTTGTCTTAATGAATGCGTAGCGTAACACACTTGAAGGGAGCTACTCAAGGAGCCGTTGGACTGGAATTTATTATTTATTTATTTGGATTATTATTTAGAGCAAGTCCGACGGCATCACGGCATGAACCCTGAGATACTTCCTAATTAGTATTTAATGCGATTATTTGGTAAGAAATCCATTGCCTTTCCTTTCCTTTCAGGTGAACGCCGAACGAGACATGGAGGAAGCAAGGCACGACAGACTACGGACGCATTTGTCGATCAGCCGTCGCTCTTTCTCGATCGGTCTGGAAGGGTTCAAAAAGAAAATAGGATTGAGGATTCAGACACGATACCCAACGGTCTATCATAATATATGTTCGGACGATTATATGAAGTAATAGTAAAGCAAAGCTTACATTACCTTCAAAGGCTTCGCAGTAGGTAATTTGCGTTCAACCAACTTGGTATCGATGTGCTAGGCATTCAGCACTTTTAAGGGAAACGGATCAAACTTTACAGCCAATGGCCTTTGGCAGCTCCTGGGAAAGTTAGTAAATATACTTCTCACTTTATTCAATCGCGCTGAGCATGAAATCAAGATTGAGAAGGTTGTCCGAGAATAGATGGGACCTCTCATGATACTCAGGAAAATTGACAGCTCAAAGGCTGTCTTGGGTATAGTAAGACATGCTCGCTACAGTATCTTTTATACTTAAACCATATCCGCTCTGAGGAATTCCACATTTATGCCCGACCGTGTGCGCATTCATACGATATAATAAGCGCCGCCGTACTGAAGATGTTAATGAGGGAAAGACAGCAAAGATTGTATTTAGGTAGGTACGATTCAGGTTTATGGAAGGTTTATGGAGGTTCATGGGGGTTCATTTATGTATATTTGTCAGGGTATTATGATCAAGAACCTTTCCGTTACTTTATCATGATGGTCCGTCTATCACTTTCCTGCGTCGTCTTCACCGGCCTTGAATATTCGCATTTTTAGTAATAATTAGGTCATAAAGTAAATAGGACCATCAGAAATGAACAAGAAATCTGAGATAATTGAAAGGAATTTGAGAGACCTGTTTCGGTGTGGGTCATTGGCTGCTGGCACTTTCGATATAAGGAAACATTCTCTCACGCACTGAACTTTGCGATAAGTGCGTTTTAGAACCTTTGATGGACTTACTGTATCTGATAAATCACTTATCATGCTTTGTGTATGTTAATAAGCCCACCCGCGCCGTGCAGCGATGAAATCCCGACGACATAGCTCAGGGTTACCGAGCAACAACACCCGGCTGTCTTTGGTGAACGGCTGAGGCTCGACGGCGAGCAGAGTGCGGACGAGGAGGAGCAGGCCGAGATTGCCGCCAAGTATGCTCGTCGCGGCCTCGACACCAATGCGTATCGCTACGAGGAGCCGGAGGTTGATGAGAATGGTGCGTAGTGTCGCGTGTCCTCGATCGACGCTAACACCTTCGCAGAGGATGCGGAGCCGGAGCCAGAAGTCGATCTCTCAGACTTCCTCGCGAGGCAGCGGCTCGACGACGACGACGACGACGTAGACTACACCCTCGCTGCTGTAACCTCGGCCCCGTCCTCTGCGCCAGTCAAGCCCCGCAAGAACCAGATCCACGCCGTCGAGTGGGACGCGTCTCTCGACGAGCTCAAGCGCGAGAAGGAGTCTGCAGAGGCCGTATGGGGTGCGTGTGATCGCTATTTCACACTTTTATTCCACTCATGCCCTCTAGACCTCAAAACCCGCTTCAGACAAGCCCAACCACGGCTCACCGCGCCCAAATCCACGCCAGGGCGAGAAACGCGTAAGTGCCAAGTGCCTATCCTTGCTCCTAGTCTAACGTCATGATAGGGAAATCGGACAAAGTCGAAGATGCACGCCATGTCTCTAAACCACCTGATGCGGATGGTGTCTCGAAACCACTAGATGCGGATGGCCATGCAGAACCAGTACCGAAACCAACTAGTAAAGCAGAGCTGGAGGACTTTCTGGACGATCTTTTGGGGTAGCAAAGTCATTGTATTCATTCATTCTATCATTATGTACTTGTGCATTCTAACAATCTGTGAGATTTATTCCTGTGTATTATACAGAATATCCAATACATTCACATTATTCAATCCTCCGTCTGTAATTCCAGAACTATGCAATCAGCATCAGGAAACAGGTCAAAGTTCGGCTAGAACTATATGGTCTATATACCGACTATAGCGCATGTACCGTAACAAGCGAACACGTCGTATGGTACTATCCATATCACGTCTAGCAGTGGCCTTGCCGACATAGCTCGACGTAGCGAGCAGTCTCCTGGAGTCCTATCTAGCTCCTCATATCTCCCATAGGTGAGTCTAGGGGCATCAACCGGTCGTCGGATAGCATATAATTACAATGATTATATTTCGATATGAGCGCATTCAATTAGGATAATTCAGGTCATAAAGTATATTTGAGCTGTAGTCTAAGCACTTGTACAAGTCTAAGGTAATATGCAGTCTAACTCAACCTAATAGAGCTAAACTAGCATAATAATGGTGAAGGCCTGTCGTACTGACTAATGCTACCACCCATAAGGGACACGTAAATATAAGAATTGTGTTAGTATTAAGCCGAAGAACATGTAAATTGGAATCTCACTATATGACTGGAACGAACATTTTGCCGTCATGTTTCTCCTCTATGCAATCTCTCCTCAAGCGTCGTGGATCTCGAGCAGCAGAGCAAAGATGCGAGCATAAAACGGTGCAGGTACCTTAGTACAAAGTATAGCAGAGAGACCCCGAGTGGCACAAGGTTCGTGAGTGAAAGAGATTCAGCAGAGCAGCGAGCGGAGCCTCTGACAGCGCAGCAGAGTGATTCAAGGCATTCAGAAGGAATAAACGAACATCTTGGAGGTTATCAAAGGCAGTTGCGGAAGATTAGGTGGTGATTTGGTCCTGTGGTTACCATGGCGTAGTAGTCTGGGGTGCAAGTTGGAAAGCAAAGGTAAGTTGAACTACACGTGACTTGTTCGAGCAGACAAATTCAGACGCTCGTAGGTTAGCGATGTTTAGCCGGAGTGTAGCGGTTCATACTGCTCATACTCTAGCTACAGTTCCTCCCACTAAGGAGCGGCCATTCTCGGCTAAGCGCTCCCAGCCGCGCAGCGCCACCAGATTGAATTTTAGGAAGGAAACCCATGAAAAGCTGCATAAATACGAAAAACCGATTTTTCGGATGATTACATAATCGTCCAGATATCGAGTTACAATTTTCGACACCTCAATTATGTCCTATTCGAGTGAGTTTCGACCTTAGAGTCATTATTGAATCTTATCAAGGAAGCTATAAAATGAATCTATCATTGGGGAGACCATTTAATACTTCCCCAGTACTCTTCTATTGCTTCTACTATTTTTGACCGCTGTCGGCTAGATGTAGCCGTTAGTTTGCCGAGCGTAAGCGCCAGCTAAGCGACAATCTTCGCTTAAAGTCCAAATATTTGAGATCAAATTTTACAAAAAATAATAATTTCAAAAAACTGAGCAGATAGCTTGAAAGCTCTACTCAAAAGGAGTCATTTCCAATACTTGGCTAAGAAAAAGGAAGTTTTTCAGAGGTGCTATTACCATGTGTCACAAGCGCCCCAGGCAATGGTCGCTTTTGAATGGGAGGAACTGTAGTGCTAGGTAGCATATCGGTCTGCTATGAAGGCATTTAGCCGCCCATAACAACTTTCCTGATGTTGACTGCTCAATACGGACATAGGAATCTACCGGGGCTGACGTCTGCTGGATTTCAGGAGCTGTCATCTGCTGCGTTGACGATCTGTGTTGTTGACGAACTCTGGGCGGACGGATCAGATGAATGGGCGGACGTTTTGGGTTAGGTACCTCGCCTGGAAACTCCTGCAATCTGCGCCCAAGCCTTGGAACTCGAGCTCAGTGAGGCCGGATCCGGCGTATTTTCTTCTGGTCCTTAATGAGTACAGTATATATAGCAATCTTCACGTGCCTCTGCTCCCTTAACAGCACAACTTCGCTGGTATTTCCGCTCCCTCCTCATCCCTATATAATACTCTACCTTATTATTCCTTCTCCCCAATGTCGTCCTCGTCCTATGTCTTTGACCCTGCTACTAATGGGCCAGGTTCCATTGATCCTCATCTCACCAGTGCCACCATCACCGACAGTGTCGACCACCAAGGGCAGACTTTCCCCCCGAATCCGACCCCGCATCCTCTCCATACCAGTCATTTTAGTGGCACTTTTTCAGCACCAATCATTGAAGGGGACGCAAACTCTGGAGCCCTCGTCGCTCAGACTCAGAGTGCTGGAGGTACGACACCAAATGATACTCATATATATGCTCGTCTCTCTTATTCAAACTCGTATAGGCCATGTAGGGATCACTTCCTACCCTTCTCAAGAGGTTCAACATTCCAACTTCTCGAGATCTGAGGTGAGTGAACTTATGATCACATGTCTCAAGTAGGATTTTAATCTGCTTCCTCCGTTAGACCATTCGGCCCTCCAACATCGAAGACTTCCATGTGCAATCTACCCCGGGACTTGCATCCGATTATATTCCTCCTTCGCAATCATACCCGAGCGATTTCAATGTTGATCATGGTGAACTCCGAAGCTACTACATCGCCGCCGGGGAAGATATGTGGACAGAAGGGGTATCAGCAATCAATGTCAATGGTGTGTCGTTATTTTCTTCCTTTATTATTGACTAATAGCAACAAACCTTTAATGCAACAGCTTATGCAATGTCAGACCCGACTGTACAGTCCAACGACGGTCACACTGATGCTGACAATGTGAGTGCTTGAAAGCTTTCCATAATATGTGCTAATTAATTCTCTTCTCTTAGGTTATTGTTCCTAACGGAACGCCTATCGAAAACGCCGGGAATTCGTCTTTTAATTCAGACAACTTAAATGAGCCCTTGCCAAATATGTCCAAGAGTGTTCCGAACAAAACAAATCATGGAATTCTTCCTTTCACATCTCCAGAAGAAAGGAACACAGAGGCATACATCAGCTCCTTCACCACGAGAAACGGGAGACCGTTCTTCGGATGCCTCTGGAAAAGATGTCGTGGATTGTCCTTTTGGGAACATGCCGAAGCTCGTGATCATGTCTATAAGCATTTCCTCCAGAAAGGTTACGAATGTTCTTGGTGAGTTTCTTTTTCTTCGCTGTAACCCTTGAATATCTGGCTGAATATTTCGTAATATTCTTACAGTGGTGCTAATTTTGCCACCGAACTGACTGCTCGAAGGCATTGTCGCAAGCAAGCCGCTATTAATAAATACGTCTGTCCCGGTTGGTGAGCCTAATTTGAAGTACTAACTTTCTTGGTTTCAAGTTATTAATTTTTTTGATAGCGCGAAGACAATTCCTCGAAAAGATCATATCAAGGCTCATCAAGCGAAATGCAAGGGGAAATTAAGATCTGATTGATATCAGACGCCCCTTCGTTTCTTTTTCTCTGACTCTTCTTGCTCTGTTGCTCTGACTGACTGCTTTCTCGATGCTATCTGATGCTCTATGTAATATCCTGATAAATACGTCAGGGAATTTCTTTTCTGACATGGTACTAGTTAATTATTGATTAGAAATCCATGTTATATAGCCCGTCTGTTAATGTCCAATTTATACAATTTTTTTTTAATGCGAAGCACAGTGCGATAGACTTGGCGTGGCTGAACCCCGAATCCTTTCTGAAATATGGATAGGAGGTACATAGGTAACTTGGAAGACGAAAGTCTGTACCAATCAGACCCTTTTGATCTCTCTATCCTTTTATTATGTTATTTATATTGACATCCAGACCTCAGCTATTAACATAACTTTAGGCCGGTAGTCACGGTATCCCATCGTGAGGAGGTCGCCGCCATATTCTATCTGTGCCCTGGGATAACCGTTTGGACTAGTAAATAAAGGTATGCTTATTAGTCATAATGTGGGCCCTCTCGACACCTGGAAGATTGTCAGGATATTTTTAGGCACCAGGCCCTGATTGCGTGGTGGTTTGAGCAGAAGGGACACTGCCAGTGGATCCGGACGATTAATAAATAGCAAATTAAAAATGAATATGAAGCGATTTGTAGGAAGGTCACAGCAGAAAGTAACCCCATTTACATTGAAATAAAACCATAATTTCAAGCTCAAACAGCTAGAGCAATATTTTTGTATGTCCACATACCGTATTTTCTTGCCCAATCCTCATACGTTTCATTATGCTCGGGAAGATTAAACAGGAGTCATGGAATTCACTCATTGAAAATCCGTCTGATCAGTTTGCACAAAGAGGATACTCAGGCCAACCTTTCCCTCGACATACCTACCACGCCTCGTCGAGGCAAAAAGTAGTGGATCATACTTTCCCTCCAGGATTTTCCAAGAGTGCCAATCGGAGGGAAGAACTTTGCGACGATACTGTGCATCTAGAATCGTAGTCGATAAGTCTCTCTTAATAATTGCTGAGTAAATGCCAGGCGAATGATTCAAAGGAGGAAGTGGGATGGGACGCGCAAGAAGAAAGTGGGAGAAAAGCCTGTTGAGATGGAAATGAGTTTCAAGCAATCCGAAAACAATTAACATATACGTTTATAATTATACATACTTTGCGTGGGTCTGACAGCGAAGAAATCCAGTGACTTTTTGGCTGCTACTCTAATAAGAGGCTTCTGCTGTGAACTCGAGGCTCAACCGTTTGTTCACTTGGCACTAGATCATTTTGATAACGATAATTTCTACTACTTTGGTGAGCTTTACCTAGAAGATTTATTCGCGCATGCTGATCGTGTGATGTCCTAGGAAGATCATCCGGAACGCAGGCATATTGAAAAGGAGGAAAAGAGGACTCCAATCATAATATGATCGAAGCGTCAACACCTATTTCCATGGATGGATAGTAAGCATTGAAGGAGAAACTAAAGCTTACCTATGTAAGACGGCGATCCACGCTCTTTATATCCCCCTTCAATCCGGAATTGGGAAACCCCCTGCCACTCGTATTTCTATCGCCCCATTGTCGATCCTCTCTGCCTTCAAGTTTAATCATGTAAGATGAATTTAAGACTATTCACTTGCTAAGGTATCTCGTTGATGATTTAAATGCTTGGATGGCAAACTGCTCGATAAGTAATCGTGGGAATGTCTCTGCAGACTCTGATAGCCAGCTTCTACAGGCCAGACACAAAGGCGTCCTGTTTTACTACTAGAAGCGAAAATAAGTTTAGCAATTAGTAAGTAGAATATTACTTACCATCGGGGGGGCAAAGAGATTTCTCCTCTGATTCTTTGCAATGCCTCCTTGCTACCCTTTCCCAATTGGTACTGAAAGAGGCGAGCAGGTTTATTGTTGAGAAAAAAGAGAGAAAATACTTTGAAAAAAAGACTCACCAACTGGGCACAACGCATCGAAAACGATCAATGTGGAAATGATCCCGATATACATGGACGATGAGCTGTTCTTGGGAACCTGCTTGATCTCGACATTGCCTGCAGATCCATATTCTTCCGTTCCGATCATAGTAAAGGAATCTTTCGACTTGCGGCATGACCCTCATGGCCTCTGGCGTTTCTACATACATGTGTGTCACATCTGCATAGTATTCAATGTCGCGCATACTTAAGATTTTGGAAATTAAAACATACTCGAATTTCGCCTAAACGCAATGCCATATGCTTCCTCTAATGGATCCCGGCTAGAAGAAGCCTTATAGTATGGCATTACAAGGACTCGTCAGAAGAGCATAAAAGCAAGCAGATGGTAAGCATATACTCTGATATTCCGAGAATAACCACCTGGCCCACCTTGGACATCAGATTTCACCTTCAGCGGTCGTTGCGCTAGTGACGGAACTTGAAATTTCCAGCTTTCCTCTGGAGTTGTTGCTTGCGCAAGAAGATTAATGAGTCTGGAAGTCTTTTCTGCCTGAGGATATGCCTAATGAGTGGGTGCAAACATGCCAACTTTTCAAGCTGAATCAGTAATGAAGCGTTTAGGTGATTTTGACGAGAATTTACCTCCGTTCTCAATAAACACCTGGTGACGGGAACTATTCAGATAATCCTGTAATTCGGTAACGTTATGGAGTTCCTATTGAGTAATTAATATCGAATTAAAAGTATCCCTCATAAAATATTACCATGTCTTGCCAAAGAAGAGAATCATCGTCATGAACAA
Organism: Sphaerobolus stellatus SS14; assembly: GCA_000827215.1. Classification (NCBI taxonomy): domain Eukaryota; kingdom Fungi; phylum Basidiomycota; class Agaricomycetes; order Geastrales; family Sphaerobolaceae; genus Sphaerobolus; species Sphaerobolus stellatus. The sequence goes on along the minus strand of KN837103.1, from coordinate 256,592 downwards.
TTGCAAGTTTAACCTCTGAACAGCTGTGTGATGTTCATATTTCAGTGAAAAGCAGAGGAATTCCAATCAGTGACACTTACTTCAAGTGTGTAATGCATAATTATCTCGTATGGTGATGGTTCCTGTTGCATTATGACGTTTGATTGGCCAAAGGAAGAGCTGAATGGCGATTCAATAGAGAGTTTGTGCAGAAAGCCACAGCGCTACCTGTGGCTCCACTGTGGCTAATCCGGCCATTTGATTGGTCAATTTTAGCCACAGGTGGCTCTGTGGCTCTTGCACAAACTCTCTAATACTCACTGCCTTTTGGGTTAGATAAGGAGTCATCTTACACCGTCCATCTGAACTTTCACTATCAACAGAGGAATCGGTCACGGAGTCTGTGGCCCTCCAGGAGAACTTGTAGCGGTCATAAAACCATAAGTACTGCCGTTATCCGAAATGTTTCCTCCTAGGTTTGATATGTCAAATCCTGAACCACCCTCCTTCGGGGTGTCATCGTGAGGTCCAAGCCCATCTCTAGTAAGCTGATCATTATCCCCAGAATCACCTACATCCATCTCATGTTCTGGCTTCTTAGGTGAGTAATAATGGAATCCATCATTGTCCTGTCTTCGTTTGTCAAACCAGTGTTTAGGCCAGAGCTTGAGGCCGTTTCTATTGCAAACTCTGTAACCTCGTATGAACAGGGCCTGGTCGCGATGGTCATCTTCTGACAGTGGTGCTTGGTTAAGCTCATATTTATCTTGAGAGCAAGTGCATTTCTTCCTGGATAAACTGTTTAACAATATCTTTAAACATCGAAAAATGATTAATATAGACCTTGACGTTCCTCCACTCTGTGGCACAGAACCAAAATGATCCGACTTTCCATAAGAACTAAAGCTTGCTTGCGCCGCACCCGCAACGCCTACCTTGAAGGTTATGGTATGATCTATCTCCCTCTCGGAAATGTTGCAGCAGCCTAAGTACAGGTCCGAGTATATCCCGTAATCAAGACAATGTCTTCCAACCTAACCGCTCGCCGACATTGTTTGGTTGCAAAAGATTCCCAGTCGTATATGTGGTTGCGTATCAATCTCATATAGTCCAGTTTGTTAACAATATCATGAGAAATGGCATCATTCTTGAAAATCAGGGCTGCACCCCTGTTGGTGCTACAGTTTAAAGTTATTTCAAGTTCACTGGCAACGGTGAGACCTAGTGCACCACTGTGTGTCAAAAATATGAATATAAGTATTTGCCCTGAAGCAAAGTTGCACTTATAGAATCGGTATATTTCCCTTCGTTTGTATTTCTTTCTTGGACAATGATATTCAAATGCTACAGATGGGTGAACTTGTGGCTGGTACTATGGTCTCGGAGGGAAAGGGTTGGAACGTGATCGGTTTGTGCTATTTAGGGAATCCATTCTCGTTGGAAGGATGCTGGGCAGATTTCCTTATGTTGAATATTCTTTGCCATTTTCCCTTCTCGACATATCCTACATCTCCTATGTCCACCGGTAAATCTCCTCTCGGAGCACCATTCCATAAAGGAGAGCCATAAGTTCCTCTCAGCCTTAGACTCAGCTGTTATGCATAGATTTCCCAGACGGGCGGGGGAGATTCTGGAGAGGACGGCATCACTAATAGAGGAGATTAGGGGATAGAAACGGGATAGAACACACATATCTATTTATGCAACGAAAAGGCATGAGCGCGCAGCATGAGTATTATACGGATGACTACCTCGCCGGCGATTCTTGAGCTGCGATGAGGGCAGTGCTTGATTTAAATTATTTATAAGTATGTCAAGCTGGCAGTCACCTCATGTTCGTCCAACAATAAGCCAGACTTTCGAGACAACCCCAGAAGTACAATTTTTGAGCTATTTCAGTTTAGCGCAACACATTAATATAATTACCCTCATAAATCGTTAGGAAATATAGTAGAATTGATTCATAGGCTAAAAGAATAGAAGCGGCAGTACAGGAATGCTTGCAGATACTACGGTGTCCGAAAATATAGGTGCCAAGCGATGCTTGATATCGATTGGTATGGGAGAGTGGATTGTGGTTGGAAATGTAGTGGCCTTATGCTGCCTGTATATATATGTGGGTCAGCAGGGCTCTGGAAATGGAATATTCAATTTCGGTGCTGAGCGAGGATGAGGGGAGAAAACTGGACAAGCGTCGTACGGGCTTAGTCAGCCGGCTCGGACTCATTATACATCAGGAAACTTGGTAAAAGCTGGCGCCTAATGGCTCGGTAAGGGATTTTGGTTATTCCTATGGAACGACACAGGGATATCCCTTTTTTTTTTTTGAGAACCCGGTTTATATAATCTATAATCCTCTCATGACAAACACCTGGGACCGCCTATACAGTCTGCGTCGAGATACTGCCCGTGCAAATTCTGCTATGGAAATGTACATAAACTATAATTGCTAGCATAGTCATTCATAGCTGATTATAGTTTATGTACATTTCCATAGCAAAATTTGCATGGGCAATATCTTGGTGCGGACTGTATAGGCGGCCCCAGGTATTTGTCATGGGAGGATTGTAGATTATATAAACCAGGTTCTCAAAAAAAAAAGGGATATCCCTGTGTCGTTCCATAGGAATAACCAAAATTCCTTACCGAGCCATTAGGCGCCGGTTTTTACCAAGTTTCCTGATGTAGCCGAGCCGATCAGCGGACGTCTTCATCTCGAGACTTGTTAGCTTAGCTTGGAGGAGGCTCAGAAAAACCTTAGAATTAATATAAAATAGAGATAATGTTTACTACTATATTGGAAATGATTGCATATACAAAACATAAGATACGCAGCCGAAAACAAAAGGCGGTTTCCACTGGCACTTCATATTAAGTACCGGAGTATCAGAGTCTTCCGGTGAATAACGACGAGAACAATAGGGTGTTCATAGCTCA
>KN837103.1:235255-253576 GCA_000827215.1 Sphaerobolus stellatus SS14 | reverse complement strand
GATTGGTATGGGAGAGTGGATTGTGGTTGGAAATGTAGTGGCCTTATGCTGCCTGTATATATATGTGGGTCAGCAGGGCTCTGGAAATGGAATATCCAATTTCGGTGCTGAGCGAGGATGAGGGGAGAAAACTGGACAAGCGTCGTACGGGCTTAGTCAGCCGGCTCGGACTCATTATAGCCGAGCCGATCAGCGGACGTCTTCATCTCGAGACTTGTTAGCTTAGCTTGGAGGAGGCTCAGAAAAACCTTAGAATTAATATAAAATAGAGATAATGTTTACTACTATATTGGAAATGATTGCATATACAAAACATAAGATACACAGCCGAAAACAAAAGGCGGTTTCCACTGGCACTTCATATTAAGTACCGGAGTATCAGAGTCTTCCGGTGAATAACGACGAGAACAATAGGGTGTTCATAGCTCAGTATGTCAAAGAGGGAGGCGCGTGGAAGCCCAATATTATTCAAACTTTGTGAATGGAAACCAACAACAATAGTAAATAACTTACGTTTAGAGACACAACTCCACGGCAACTTATATTTCAACAGCTTAACATAATGCCATCATAAAAGACCGATGATTCTCACCCATGTTTCCCAGTATTCACTGAGAGTCGTCGAGAGTTATCAAGGCGCCAATGGGATCTCGCAGAGCGGAAGCATCTGGTGATGGATCATGATCGGGCTATCGATTTTCACCTTCTGGCAGCAAGGATGGCTTCACCAACTGGATCGAGAGAGTTAGCATTAGAGGCATCGCGAGAACAAGGATACAACTAACTCAGCTTACATCTGTTGCGATGCAAGTTGTACAGATGGATGAGCTGACTCCGAAGCTGAGGAGTGGATCCACAGGGTTGAAGCGGTTCGTTATCTTGACGCTTGACGATTGACTGACTGACAGTTGCAGGTATTAGCATCAGAGACTATGCAAGCTGAAGATCGATACTAACTCACGGTTACTTTAGTTGGAGGCGACTTGCGCTGGAGTGGCTGCGTAAAGGGTGGAGAGGGAGGAAGCTTCAAGGTTCGTGACGGTCTTGATAGGAACTCCTGAAGCTTGATTGAATTCTCGAGGGTTAAAGCAATGCTTGATTGTTCTTCGAGGATCGTCAGATAAGAGCTATAGTAGAAGGTGATGCTGGGAGAGTAGTTTGGTGGTTGGTTGTTGGTTGTTGGCTGTTTGGTGATCATGGCAGCCCCAAGGTACGTTGGGACGAATCGTATCTTGTTAAACAGATAATAGCTTGCAGATGATCTATCTGCCTATGCAATATTTCTTCAACCTCAGCGAGAGACGGGAATGTTGGAGAACACGTAGTGGCAGTCGGAGATCGGCAAGAACCTTTGGCCAGAATCATGGAGCGAAAGCATCAGAATCGACCCAACGTTACAAGTAAACGTTTGACGTATCCGATAGATCTCATGCAGAGTTTCCCAGCAGGAGGAAGTAGCCAGGAGCGAAGTCTGAAACAACAGAGCGTCCGACGACGGCACATAGTGCTAGCATTGTGGTCGTAAGGGTACCGACAGGAAGATCGGATGCCGATGTTCTTGATTCGATTCGAGGATATTTGCGAAGATTCTGTTGGCTTGATCAAGACAAAGGATGGTGGCCGATCCAGAGAAGGTCAAGAGTCAAGCAGATGAACTGACTCTACCGCCAGGAATATCATACACCCAAGTTCATTGGAATATCTCTCTGAAGAAGAATACGACGATGGAAAACGACTGGGCACGTTCTTCGAGGACGATATTCTGCTTGAACAGGTTGCCCGCCGTACACCTCACTGATTCATGACCAACTGATATAGCGGCGGAGATATTTGACGATGTCTTTCTAGAGATAGAAGTCAGACAATATATCGAAAGAACTTTACGCTCTACGCACATCAAGGTGCCTAGATCGACTACTAGGGCTCCCAAGTAATGACCGTTCATCAGAGCTCGCCGGTTTCCTGGTCGAATTACTTCGAGACTTCTTCACGGTACACATAGGCTACCATCCGGATATTCCTTTCCTATCATGAAAGTGATTTAGGCGTTCATTTGATGGTCTGGTCCTATTTCATGGTTTAAGGACCGCGCGTCGACCAGGGTATCCACGTGCATGGACATCTTGAAGACTCTCGGTGTTGCATACCCAGCTGGTGGTATTGATGTCATGATAGGATTGCCATACTAAACCCTCGTTGTTAGCTGGCTTCTGTTGCAAACATAACAAAGATACTGATCACATCGACATACCATGCCGGATGTAAAGCTCCTTACACCATTATATTGGCTATATCCCTCTCATAAACACCTCATTCCACGAAGATTTCCCTTATCTTCAAAGATAACGCCGTTTTGTGAAATATGTGAATGAGTTCGACCGGGCGAGAAAGGTAGAAAGAACGAAACGAATGAGGAAGATAAGAGAGAAATAATTGAGATGGTGGACCCCAGATACAGAGGTTTTTGGAGGGAATAGTGGAATGGTCAGAACGGGGGAATTGAAAGGGAAGGGTCAAGGGTTCTGTGAATGAGAGAGAGAGGGAAAGGACTAGCCACGCAAACGGGTCACTCTGGTCACACTCTGGTTCCTCGCAACCCGCGACCTTCTTGAAAAGGGCAACTAAATGTCAGAGAAATCAATTGAATTGATTGCATGTCCTCATTGTTCCATGCATATTTGCGTCATCGGCTGTTCCTGTCTGTTTTCAAAGGAAAGCTCAATGCCTGGTCCGCAATGAAGAAATATAATACGCAATGCTTTCAGAAATTTCGTATAACCTGACTATTTAATTTTGGATGAATCAGAGACTTTTTATGGTATGCCTTTTTTTTTGCCCATGAGCAGAAAGTTGGTAATAATTGACAGGTTAAAGCGCATCCTTCAATTTTTTGGAATACTACCAGATCCTCCAGTAGTAAACCAGCGGGAAATCACATTGATATCGAGTCAATACCCTACAAGGATTTTTTGAGCTGCATCAAATCGTCTTAGATAAAAGCAGGTTTGGCGCACGCAGAGGCTAAACACAGTGAGCCAGCCCGTCAGTAATAATGGACACGTAAAACGTTGTGACCGCATATTCTGTCTGCGCGCCCGATTTTTGCGCGCCCATGCAACCCTCAGCAACGCCACCGCAGACCCTGTCTTTGGCGAACGGCTGAGGCTCGACGGCGAGCAGAGTGCGGATGAGGAGAAGCAGGCAGAGATTGTCGCCAGGTATACTCATCGTGGCCTCGACACGATTGCGTATCGCTACGAGGAGCCGGAGGTTGATGAGCATGGTGCGTAGTGTCACTTGTCCCCGATCGACGCTAACACCTTCACAGAGGATGCGGAGCCGGAGCCAGAAGTCGATCTCTCGCGAGGCAGCGGCTCGACGACTCCTCGTCATTGGTTCATCCCCAGCAAGATGACGACGACGACGACGACGTGGACCACACCCTCGCTGCTGTAACCTCGGCCCCGTCCTCTGCGCCAGTCAAGCCCCGCAAGAACCAGGTCCACGCCGTCGAGTGGGACGCGTCCCTCGACGAGCTCAAGCGCGAGAAGGAGTCCGCAGAGGCCGTATGGGGTGCGCGTGATCGCTATTTCACACTTTTATTTCACTCATGCCTCCTAGACCTCAAAACCCGCTTCAGACAAGCCCAACCACGGCTCACCGCGCCTAAGTCCACGCTAGGGCGCGAAACACGTTAGTGCCAAGTTTGCTCTTAGTCTAACGTCGTGACAGGGAAATCGGACAAAGTCGAAGATGCGCGCCATGTCTCTAAACCACCTGATGCGGATGGCCATGTCTCGAAACCACTTGGTGCAGATGCAGATGCAGAACCAGTACCGAAACCAACTAGTAAAGTAGAGCTGGAGGACTTTCTGGACGATCTTTTGGGCTAGCAAAGTCATTGTATTCATTCATTCTATCATTATGTACTTGTGTGTTCTAACAGTTTCTGAGATTTATTCCCCGTATATTATACAGAATATCTAATACATTCACATTATTCAATCCTCCGTCTGTAATTCCGGAACTATGCAATCAGGTCGAATCAAGCTATACCACATTCTTAGGCCTACAACTATCTGTGAATCAGTACTAAAAACATGTGTATCATGATGGGTACTATCCCTCCGCTAGTTACCGCGCAGCTTCAATATCATTGGATCTGAGTGGGATAAAAATCTCGAAAAAAAATTGTATACATAGATATCTGTTATATATATATTACATTAAATGACCCTAACCAGGTGTGAATCGTGATACCCTGGTTTCCAGGAGGGCATCAAAGAGTGCCAGAAGCAAGTATTAGGGTAATATTCGATTTCTATTTCGAATTATTATATTCTCTTGGCACATCATTATTGAGTGGATAAAGAAGGTCAAACAGTAGGAGGCCGCCCCGAGCAATGGTCTTTCGCATGCTTTCCAGCGATATAATCTTTCCTTCCTGTGCTATTACTATGCATGGAATTAGTAAGTATGTTAGGATCGTGCACAGTAACCCTACTTACCAGTTTAGGCACTTTACCTTTCCTTCGATGTGCACAATTCGAGAATGTTTCTGCGTAGAAGATTCCGACATACTCCGGAAGGGGCTGAATAGCATCAGATAATTGAAACATTTTGGAAGAACAAAACATACTCACCAACCACTGGCAATACATGCAAACCGAACAGCGATCCTGGCACCAAAATGTTTCGTATACGCATGGTCCAATGCGTGCATCCTAGTAGTCATTTCTTTATTTTGGCAAAGGAGACAACGGTACAGCTTTTTACTAGAGGTTGACTTGTCAGGATTACTGGGAGAGGGAGCTGGAGGCTCGATGACAGCTTCAACTTCATGAAGGAGCTCCAACGACTCGCTGTATTCGAAATATCCCCTTTTTATAGTTTCCATGCTTCCAGGTGGACATTCATTAACTTCCGTTAATGACTGCGGGAAGGATACCAGTTTATAATATTGTAGTATATGCTGTGCCTCATGGCAGTTCAAGTTGCCAACATTCCAATCACAGGCTTCCACAGTGCCAGTGCTGGAGGAAGCTAATGTGGTAGCGTATTAAATACGAATGCATTATTCATGTGAATCTCGCGACTTACTCTCATTAAATTTATCTCCATCCCAATTGAATGAATTTTCAAGGCCATTAGAGTTTGCTTTTAGAGCCTCCGAAGGCTGCTAAGTTTTCGGCATTAAATACTAGCCAGATGCGACATAGGACCCAAAAAAAAACATACAAGTTGGTAAAATGTTTTGAATTCTGTCGGATTGTAATATTTATCGGGAAGAAAATTAGAACGGGGCTGTAGCTGTTGCTTATGAGGTTGAGCTAACGTACCATCCTGGGCGTAGTAGTTGAGCACTGGGCCTCCGACTTCGATCAGGGGATCTCCAGGTAAACCAGCTTCCAAAGGCACCGGAGTAAGAAGAGAGGGCGAATACTCTGCCAGTGTTCCCGCTAAGGAAGATAATTAAGTTACATCCTTATCATCTGATGATCAACGTTAAAGACTCTACCTGAGGATGGAGAGAAAGCGTCTATTTCCTGCATCACTGCATCAATATCGCTATAGAAAGCATTTTCTGATTCCTAGAATTATCCGACAGCGTAAACGTAAACTCTCACCCGGAAAGTGCCCACTTACGATATGAAGTTGAGGTCGATCATTGGTAGTTTGGATACATGGATATTGAAGATATTGGTTCAACTGACTGTGGTCTTGAAGTTCGCGTTCGGTGGTTTCATGTTGTGGTTCTCTCATTGGGCTCTGCTCTGTCGGTAAATCTTCCATCGTTGCAATTGATACCGGTGAAGCTAACGATTGATTCACTGGCCCCGAGCCCGCACCACCGTTCTCTGTGTTTTCCGTTTGTTCATGTTGTAGTTCTTCGAGCTGATAACTTATCACTTCAGACATATTTGCCCGGGAAGTTGGGTTGAGCACCCAGCAATGATCATGGCAGACCATCCAAACCGATTCTGTCAATTCGGATGGCTTGCTCGGTACCTTTCCATTCATCAATTCGGTAACCACAGCAGGATTGCTAATTCCATAGAACGGGTGTCGTCCAGAAATAACCTCCTGTGTTCAATAAAGATACTTAGTAAGAAGTCACAGATAGCCAAGTTGACCCGTGCACGCGTACAATGATAGTCATTCCAAAGGCCCAGACATCACTGGCGTTGGTAACCTTTTCATTTCTTAGTAATTCTGGGGCCATCCAACGAAGGGAACCGGCTACATCAGAGGATGTCGTTAAGCCGCTTTCTTTAAGGAGCCGCGACAATCCAAAGTCTGTGATGCACGGGGTGCCAGCCTCAGACACCAATACATTGCCCTTTATTGCTATGAGTTCATCTGCAAGTGGATCGAGAATTGTAACATACTGCGCGAATGTCCCCATGAACGATATTGTTTTGATGTAGGTATTCTATACCGTGTGCGATTTCTGATAGCTATGTATCGACTTTAGGTTAGCCAGACGGTACGAATTTAATTGAGAAACGGACCATGAAGAGCTTATCAATCTGATCTCGATTCCCTTCCAAATATTGTGATAGTGTGCCATTTTTCATCCACGGAGAGACTAGAGCCGGGACCTCGCATAGGGCGGTTTGCGAAAACGTGTTCGAATATCCAAGGAACGGAAGAATATTAGGATGAGAGAGGTTAGCCCATATCCGATATTCCCTCCAAAAGCGCTGAATCGTAAATAAATTAGTATATTCGTTTGAGCTAAGAGATCTAGGACAGACTCGCACCCGAAGTAGTTTTTCCTTCGTAAGAGAGACAACTGACGAGTCAAACCGTCTTGGGACTTTAATAGCCACAGGTTTGCCATTAAAGTGGCCTGTCCAGACGTCCGAATATCCTCCACCAGCTACGGAAGTTCTACTAATTCCGGTGAGTTGGCCATCTAGACAGAAGATGTGGAAAGACGAAAAGGGTCCTTCGTGATCATCTTCAGTAAAAAGGCGGTCAGTGTCGACGCCTTGACTGCCAGCAGGTACATCATTCGGCATGGTATTGCAGAGCTGGCTTGAATCCCCCCAAATATTGAATCTGGAGAGAAAGAAGCGAATCGATTGCATTTAACTCGGAAGAAACGAAAGTCACAGTCGGAGGTGGGGGATGGGGGATGGCCCGAGCTCGAGCTCGAGCTTCGAGGTTAAATGGCAGAAGCTGCCGTGGCAACAAACGTTAGCGCGCTGAACAAAGAACGATTCTCTTTTTTTAAAATGGATGTTATCAATGTGACATTGCTGTGCAGAGACTCGGTTAGGGTTAGGGTTAGAGGGGGGGGGGGAAGGAAGGGATAATAGTGGACACTTCCATGTGAATCCGATTCGCTGCGTTGACGGTTGGAGTCCTGTAGCGTGTTTGGCGGGAATCCTACGTATGGTCACCTCTCTCGCATCCTAATATTCTTCCGTTCCTTGGATATTCGAAGACATTTTCTGAAAACCCGACATTCGACATACCTGCGCTCATGTCTCCTTGGATGAGTAACGGCACTTTGCCACAATATTTAAGAAGCCAAATCAGAATAAGCTCCTCATAGCTCGCTTCTCAGTTTAATTGGATTCATACCATCTCAGTAATAATATGTCTCCACATCTAGCTATTAGGAGTCGCCAAGGGTATATCCTACCTACATGGAAATAATATTGTCCATGGAGATATTCGTGGGGTATGTCATAAGTGCCGTACATTGCAAACACATTGCTAAAGATATTAAACGCCAATATATTGGTATCCGAGGATGGCACCTCATGTGTTATAGACTTTGGCCTGTCCCGGATCCTTAAAGAGACTATCAGTGGCTTAACGACATCTAATTTTGCTGGCTCCACCCGTTGGATGGCCCCAGAATTATTCCATGAATATAAGGTTACCAAAGAGAGTGATGTCTGGCCCTTTGGAATGACGATTCTGGTAAGCTGTGGATCAACTTAGCAATTTAAATTCTTATTCTCTTTATAGGAGGTTATTTCTGGCCAACCTCCGTTCTATGAAGTCGAAAAGGATCTTATAGTTTTTAGTCGTTTAACAAATGGAAGATTACCAGACAGGCCACCCGAATTGACAGACCAGATCTGGACAATCTGTGGCACATGTTGGGATAGCCCAACCGTTCGAGTGCATATGTCTCAGGTAGTGCTTGTACTGCTCCGCGAATTTCAAAACCTCGGTATTGATTATTGATATATAATTTTTACTACTACATGGTTTTACATCGATTCTTCTTGAATCTGAAATATTCGACGTACAAGTAAGTACATGATCATAGAAACGGAGTCACTTTAAGTATTATCCTGAGAAGACCTGTCCATGAAGGAATCCCTCCAGTTCACATGATTCTGCAGCGGATCTTCGCTGCAAAATACCTGCATATTTAACTTTATCCGAGTTCGCTGAGAGATGTTAGATTAGCAAGGTTTGAAACACTATTGATATGTTTTTCGCCACTGGCCGGTAAGGAATTCGACTTGAACATCGCTCGCGCCCAATTATATGACGAAAATAATGAGGAGTAGAACAATCCGGGGTTCAATATAACCGCATCGCGTCACGTCCCATGCCCACCTGTATGCACACAGGTTTCGCGGTTATCTGGGCAGCAGGTGGCTGCGCTAGTGGCTGAGAGGCAGTAGCCCGACGTTCCGCGCTGGGACCCATGCCGGTTATTTCCTTCCCCACCTCCTTTGAGCAAGATGGGTACTCCTACGGTCCAAATAGGAAAAGAGAAAGTTTCAATAACAATAGCAACTAACTTACATTTAGAGCACAACTTGTTCTACATGTCTCAAAAGCTCCACCATCATGCAAGACCCGACAATTCTCATGCGTTTCCAGGGTGTTTTAACTCATTGAGAGATATCGGCGGCCTCAGAATGGTTTCATCAACTGCACCGAGAGAGTCAGCATTGGAGGCATCGAGAGAACAAGAATAGGACTAACTCAGGCTACACCTGGTGCGATGCTGATACAGATGGATGAGCTGACTCAGAAGTTGAGAAGCGGATCCACAGGGCTGAAACGGTCCGTCATCTTGACACTTGAAGCTTGATGATTGACTGATAGTTGGAGTCATTCAGCATAAGCTTTGAGAGCTAAAGATCGATACTAACTCACGATTTCTTTAGTTGGAGGCGACTTGTGTTGGAGTGGCTGCGGAAAGAGGATGGAGGGACCAAAGGTTCATTAGGATCTTGATGGCAACTCCTGAAGCTTGATTGAGTACTCAATGGTTAAAGCAACGTTTGATTGTTCTTTGAGGGTCGACAGAAGTCTAAGAGCTATAGTAGAAGGTGATACAGGGAGAACAGTTTGCTTGCTGATTGTTTGGTGGTCGTGGCAGCCCAAAGGGACGTTGAAACGAATAACATGCCTTGCAGATCTACTTGCCTATTTATGCGGCAATGCTTGTTCAAGCCAAAACGTCAGAAACGATTCAACGTTGACAAGGCAGACCCTTGGAGCTTGGAGCTTGGGGTATCCGGTAAATTCAGGTAGAATTTTCCAGCAGAGGAAGCAGCCAGGAGCGAAGTCAATAGACCCTCCGATGACATGCGGCGACCGTAACAGCGTAGGGTCTTGGAGGGTGCCGACAACGAGATCTGCTGGCATCGTCAACCTTCGTCAACGCATCCGCGTCATGGATGATCAGCCGATCACCGATCAGCGCTTCAGCTGGACCCGCGGATTCGATCGAGCTGAAGCGCCGACTCAAGCTTCACCGTCCCCTTCGTGAGTCGTAGACGATGTGGAGCCGGAGCCAGCAGTCGATCTCTCAGAGTTTCTCGCGAGGCAGCAGCTCAACGACTCCTCGTCATTGGCTCAACCCCAGCAAGAAGACGACGACGATGTGGACCACACCCTCGCTGTTGTAACCTCGGCCCCGTCCTCTGCGCCAGTCAAGCCCCGCAAGAACCAGGTCCACGCCGTCGAGTGGGACGCGTCTCTCGACGAGCTCAAGCGCGAGAAGGAGTTTGTAGAGGCTGTATGGGGTGCGTGTGATCGCTATTTCACACTTTTATTTCACTCATGCCCTCTAGACCTCAAAACCCGCTTCAGACAAGCCCAACCACGGCTCACCGCGCCCAAGTCCACGCCAGGGCGAGAAACGCGTAAGTGCCAAGTGCCCATCCTTCCTTCTAGTCTAACGTCATGACAGGGAAATCGGACAAACTCGAAGATGCACGCCATGTCTCGAAACCACCTGATGCGGATGGTGTCTCGAAACCACTAGATGCGGATGGCCATGCAGAATCAGTACCGAAACCAACTAGTAAAGCAGAGCTGGAGGACTTTCTGGATGATCTTTTGGGGTAGCAAAGTCATTGTATTCATTGTATTCATTCTATCATTATGTACTTGTGCGTTCTAACAATTTGTGAGATTTATTCCACTGTATTATACAGAATATCCAATACATTCTCGAAATTTATTCAATAATTCTTTGAACGAAATGTGCACTTTAGCCAGGGCCAAGTGTATCAAATAAGTCATTTGCCACCGTTCTTGTAGTAGTCGGTGATCTCAAGCTTGGGAACATCAGGCTTGGAATGTTAGGGAGCACTGTCAGGGGATGCCTCCAGATTTCCGCCCGGAACCTTTCCATTCGGAACTATCGCTCGCGTCAAGCACCCTATGGAAGCGATTCTGCGTGGGATTCACCCTCAACACATTCGTCGACTCCTGTGGCCGGAGAGTGGGAGGTTTGGTTGGAGACAGTGGTCGTCTGGTGGAGGGTATATGCGCATGTAGTCATAGCGCATGAGTGATGGGTTGTTTAGCGCCGGTTGGCGATCGGGACTGTTTCGTTGTTTTTCCGTTCGCTTCCGCTTCCTTTGTTTTCCTTTTCATTGGTTCGTTCCCCTTTCCTTATTGTTTCCGAGTTCATCAGATCATTGTTTCGTTTTCCTTTCGGGTTTACGTTCCGTTTCTGGACGGTATATAGTGGGCTCACTCTGGCAGAGGCAATCCAAGTCTTTCTCTTTGGATTTCCCCTCTGCTAGGTGAGATTCCTGTCGCGTGTATATAGTTCGTTCACATATGTATCTTTGGATTTCCCCTCTGCTAGCTCTGCGTGACGTCCGCTCGGCTTCGAGGGTTGCCCTTACAAGCACGAGGTTCATGTTTGTATTTCGGGCAGTGTTCACAATGATCCCCGACAATGTAGTCTTTGCGTCCTGTGCAACCACTGGAGATGGAAGAAAATGTTAATTAATCAGCATCATAAAATAATTCAACGGCATGCTACGGACCATGCGGGGCATGCTGTATTTCTTATATCAGCATGTTTGGAGCTACAGTGTCTCTGCATGCCTGACTCAGATTGATTGGTGAAATTACTAGCTGAAAGTTTAGTATATCTCTTACAGAGTATTTTGCGCCAGCCACTCACCAACACTTGCACTTTAGACGGATCGGAGCGTCGCTCCCAAGGTGTGTGCTATAGACGTGGTCTTTCACGTGCATGACGGTCGTCAGAGTCCTGTCACATAGTATGCATCTCCAGGCTTTCTTCTTCGAATCGTGGAGATGTATTTCCTGGATCTGACTTAGGACATATTGAAGGTATTGATCAGATACCGGGGTGAATGTATACAGGTGCAATGTACTGTTGGATGACGTGGAACTAGCCGGGGTCGAGGGTACGTTGTCTCCCAACGAGGAGCTACCCGCAGGAGAGAAGTAATCAGAGAAAAATGTGACATCCTTTGCATTATTTTAGAATAAGTATGAGTGGATTAAATATTACTTTGGGTATCACTCACCGAGAAACCGTAGGCAGGATCGGGGTGGCTAGGTGATGCCAATAAAGTCGGTGACCAAGGTCTGCTGTTTTGGGTATATTGGACATCAGATTCCATCTTCAGTGGCGGTTGTGCTAGTGGTGGAAATCCCCAGTATTCCTCTGGAGCTGTTGCTTGCGCAAGAAAATTACCTAGCTCTGAGTCCTCACCATTGTTCCCCGTGTTTTCCATTTGTCCCAACGAGAAGCTACTGGCAGGAGAGAAGCGATCAAAATCAAATGTGTCATTCTCATTCTTTTAGAATAAGTATGAGTGGATTAAGTATTACTTTGGGTATCGCTCACCAAGAAATTGTAGGGAGAATCGGGGTGGCTAGGTGATGCCAATGAAGCTGGTGACAAAGGTTCGCTATGTTGGATGAACAGCGGAATAGCTGCCGCTTTATATAGATTAATGGCCACTTTAGGCATATCTACACGACAAGCTGGGTCGAGTATCCAGCAATTGTGACAGATCTTCCAGACCGGGTCCGTCAATTCCAACGGCTTCCTTGGTAATGTCCCATTGATCAATTGTCCAAAAACAGCAGCATCGATCTTAATTTCAGAGAATGGATGTTCTCCAGACATAACCTCCTATCAAGTGGTAAACATCACACACTGCTCTGATGACCCATTGGAACCGCTGCTTACAAGGATTGTCATTCCAAAGGCCCAGACATCACTCTCCTTGTTAACCTTAGTTAGATCCCCTCGCAGCAATTCCGGGGCCATCCAACGAAGGGAACCGGCAGTGTTAGATGACGTTGTTAAACCAAGTCCACTTTCTTTAAGAAGTCGCCACAATCCAAAGTCTGGTATGTATGGCTTGCCGTCCTCAGACACTAATATATTGCCCTATATTGGCCTAAGTCCATTTGAAAGTGTAAAAATAATTACAACATACCGCGTGAATGTCTCCATGAACAATATTATTTGAATGTAGGTATTCTATACCATTAGCGATTTGTTCTAACTGCGCGTCGACCTTACATTAGCGAAGGCAGTCCGAACCTAGCTGAGAAACGGACCATAAAAAGCTTATCTGGATTCGGCTTCAAGTTCTCTTCTAAATATTGCAGCAAGGTACCATTACTCATTCACGGAGAGATTAAAGCAGGAACCTCGCATGAAGCGTTTTGCGACTCGGAGAAGATGTTCGAATATCCAAGGAACGGAAGAATGTTAGGATGCGAGAGAGAAGATCATATCATGTACTCCCGCCAAACACGCTGGATATGAACGATTCAACCAGAAGTCCTCATCAAGAAAGAAATAACTTTGCACCTGAAACAGCTTGGGATTGGTTTTTGATTTGGCTGTGACACTGAACGGTCTCAGCTGTTTAATAGTTACAGATTTGCCATCAAGCTTCCCAAGCCAAATGTCGGAAAATCCCCCACCAGCCACAAGATTCTTGCTAACATCAGTGAGCTTACTATCTAGACAGAAGCTAGAATTAGATGAAAACGGAGTTTTGTTATAAGGGAATGAAGCTGCATAAGGCAGCAAATAATGTTTTTATTTGGTCGCCACCACTCTCTCACGCGTCCAAAGGGAACATGCTCAAGCCAATGGGATTGCGAAGGGAAGAGCTGGAGGCTCGAGAGGCTGAGCTGCTGGATGGACCCAATGGAGGCGATGGGAAAGCTGGAGGATACGATCTCGGGATACATCGATGTATAACTTGTAAGCATCACTTCTCCACCGTCCTAATTGCTGAATTTCGTGCTCGGAGTACCCAACAGATGTGGCCGTGGTTGCTGTGCCTCTCCTGAAACTATGGCCGGAGTACTTCGAGGAATCAAGGCCAATGGACGTGGCAACTGTTTTGAGTCGCAATATGAAGCTGGAACAGCGAAGTGCAGAGCTGTCTGCTGCTGAGAAGAGCGGTGTGTGGGGTGGGGCGGGGTAGGTGGTGAATAGGTGTTTGAGGGCAGCAACGGCACAGGTAGTTGTCCCTGGTGCTATCGCTATGATTACTGACATGCCTTTTCGAAAGGGGTCAGTTTTTGAAGATGGTAGGGCTATGAGTACATGTGTGGGGTTTTTGAAGGAGGGTTGGAACTCTATGGAGCCATGGGAGAGGTTGATGGATGTGTTGAACTTCTTGGGTGAGTCCACTGTAATCTCTCCGCAACGAAATAAACCCGCAAACGCTACTTTTATAGCTGCATCGAAATTGGAATCTTCGATGTTGGGTATGGCTGGTGCAACTGCCACGAGCCTCCACAGGATTTCGATGGTGACGGGGAGCTTGGGGTTCCGCTCCTTTTCGCCGTGGTATCACTTGATGCCATGGATGAGGTGTTGGACAATAGTGGACTCCACGGCATCAAAAGGGAGGGTGGCGTCGATGTGCTTGGACCGTATGTGGGACAGGTATTGCTTGATGGTCCGTGGGGTCTTTCCCTGGCAACCAAGCTCTGCCGCCCACTCAAGGATCCCGAGGGTTGTGGCTGAGAGGAAGGAGCCGTCGGGATTGAGGAGTGCGGGATGTAGTCGTAGGTAGTTAATATATGATTTTTGGCCATTACTGTATGTTTTGTGGGTGCTGGCAGCGAGCCCGTGCCAGAGGTAGTTGGAGACTCAGTGAGAGTAATTAGGGTGTGTCTCAAACCACTGAGGTGGGGGTTGATCCGGCAAGGCTGCTTGTGGAGGTTGGGAGCCAACTGGAATAAATGCGAATATAAAAAATGAGAAGCAGTGTCAGCAAGCGCGTTTGACTCTGAGGACAACCAGGAAGAAGTGAAAGTGAAGCCAAGGAAAGCGGCTAGCATGATAATTGGCCTGAGCAATGACATGGTCGGTCAAGAGTGGTTAGTATCTTTTGCTATTGCTGAGACAATGGCACTGTTGTCAATATTGAATACAATATGCTGATCTTTTGTTAAGCCCCATGCTTAAGTGTCACAACACGTGACTTCGTTTCACCTCTACGAAGCTTCGGAGAAGGTCACATACCTTCGGAGAGCTTCGTTTGGACTTCGTTCGACTTCGCTTCTCATCCCGTCTTCGTATCCCCACAACAAACCCTTTGCCCACATCCCAACTTCTTCTTGATCCTGAGGGCAACGCCTTTGCCCACATACTTCCTTCTATTACACTATCTGCTCCACTATTCCATAAGACTATTATTGGTCTTCCCCGGACCTGGCACAATTGGTCCTCAACACTTCTTCTATTTCGACAGGTGACACTTCGTCATGCCCGTTCCTAGTTCGTTTGTATTGTTTCCGTTCGCTTATCTTTTCTTATGGCATATTTCCGTTCATTTATTTGTTCTCATGACATATCCTCCGTTCGCTTATATTCGTATTGCATATTTGTCCGTCATACCATTTCTATCATTCACATTATTCGTTTATATATTCCCCCGAGCCTTCGCTATTCGACGATACGCATATACCCATTGTTCTATCACTTTATTTGTGTTATGTTCTGCATTTGACTTATTTGTTTGTAAGACTTCCTTCCGCTTTCATTCATGGACTTATAGTATATAAGTACATGTATCTTAGCTAGTTTTTCTCCAGTCAGAAATTAGCTCCTTAGCCCATTAAGCCTTATAGTCCTTAGTGTATATCATTCCTATAACTCGAGCCTAGTGCTCATTCCCTTTATATACTTCAGACCTCTATTACCTCCGAACCGAATACTACCTTCAGAGATCAACTCCGAACTTTACCTCGAACCTTTGATCCTACTCCGAAGTCCTACCTTCATTCAGGACTTCGTTCGGACTTCGTTCAGAACTTCGGTATTCGAATCTGTTCTTATATTGTTGGTTCTAATCTGTTCCAAATTAAGGACACGTACATTTCGAGGCGGCGCAACCTATGATGTTGAAGCCAAGTCCTTTGGTTCTAACCCTTCGTTCTTTAGTGTGACTTCATTCGTTACTTCGGTCACGCTTTGGAACCCTTTGTTAGGATCAGCCTGTAACATCTTTCCACAAATGACCCCAGCGGAGTATTGCTTGAAGAATCGCATATAACTCCTTGAATTGAATATCTTTGGAATGGAAATGATGTGGGACTCTAGATGCATACCAGCAATTGCTGAATATGCCGCCAATACCCTTTGATGCTAGTGTGACTGCTTGTATCCAATATACTAGTAGTGACAAGCTGGGAAGTGGTCGACATCATGGTCTAGTCCCACGGGTGTGCGTACCAGGGGAATGTTGAAGGAGGGAATCAGGGAGTGGACATATTTTGTATGTACTAACTGTAAGGGCAACCCTCGGAGCCGAGTGGATGTCACGCAGAGCTAGCAGAGGGGAAATCCAAAGATACATAAATGAACGAAATATATACATGCGACGGGAATCTCACCTAGCAGAGGGGAAATCCAAAGAGAAAGACTTGGATTGCCTCTGCCAGAGTGAGCCCACTATATACCGTCCGGAAACGGAAACGTAAACCCCGAAAGGAAAATGAACAATGATCTGATGAACTCGGAAACAATAAGAAAGGGGAATGAACCAATGAAAAGGAAACAATCGGAAAGCGGAAGCGAATGGAAAAACAATGACACGATCCCGACGACCGACCGGTGCTAAACAACCCATCACTCATGCGCTATGACTATATGCGCATATACCCTTCACCAGACGACCACTGTCTCCAACCAAACCTCCCACTCTCCGGCCACAGGAGTCGACGAATGTGCTGAGGGTGAATCCCGCATGGAATTGCTCCCTGAGGGTGGTTGACGCAAGGGGTGTCTCCGGGCGGAAATCTAGGGGTGTCCCCTGACATCACCCCCCCTCTAGAATGTGGCGTCCTCGACGCATGAACATGTCGAAGATGTTGAAAATCGAGGGAGTTGAAAGCCGTGGTGCGAATGCGACGAGGGGCGTTAGGATGAGTGAGATGGAACTGTGTGATCAAATCCCGCGCGGCCATATCCCGCTCGGCTACCCATGAGTTCTCCTCATACCCATAACCCTTCCACTTGACCAAATACTCCAAACGGTTACGGAATAACCTGCTATCCAGCACCTGTTCGACCTCATAATGCTCTTCTCCATCGACCAATTCCGGTGGGGGAGGTGGATCCGACTTCCGTCTGGGAATAGGGTCTGCAGGCGCATGCAAGAGCTTGACGACGTTGAAGACCGAGTGTATGCGTCTCATCCCGAGCAGAAGTTCGAGTTTGTACGTATGCCGATCGGGTTTGCCTATGATCTTGAACGGTCCCAGATAACGATGACTGAGTTTCTGAGATGGTCTGGTGGTCTCGGCCTGTTCCACGGGGGATAGTGGGTAAACCTTGGTGTTCATGGGTTTCGCGTCCGGGATTAACTCTATAGCGTGGTCCCATATCTTTTCGTGCGAAAGCGAGTCAAAGGACTTTTTGGAGAAGACTTCCTCGAATTCACGCAGATACTCTGGTATATGCATCTCCGCCTTGACGTTTTTGCTATGGGCTTCGGCCAATTGAGAGGAAACGGTCTGGGTAGCGCGGATGAACTCTTCTTCCGTCGGGAGATTGATGTAGAAAAGCCGATTGCCTTCTTCGAATCTATCCTCCGGCGCAACAGGGTTCGCCTCATCATCTGTGGCTGATGGTGAGTCGTCCTTGACATTGAATTCGTCGTCGTCATCGTCGGCTTCTTCTACAAGAGTAGGGTGCGGACCCGAGCGGCACTTCAGAAGGCGGCGTACTTCAACCTTCTTCTTGTGTCTCCGGGCGGAAGCTTCCTTGCGAATTTCCGTTCGGCATGTAAGGCATTTATTGAGGCAGCGGCTCATCTTCACTTCTTTGGTTTGCCAGTCGATTTCGGGGTTGTGCTCCTCAGGCCAGGTGAATCCCAAAATCATATCCTGTTTCCCCAAATTGGTGACAGCGAAAGAAGTTCGCTCGGTGTGATCATTGTAGCGCAAGATTAAGTTCACGATTTCTGTAACAGAGCCTCCCTCATTTCGAGCTCCATCCACGTTAAGTACCGGAATCGCACAGGCGAGTTTGCGGGTGGTGAGTCGGTTACGGCGAACGAAATCGGCATCCATGAATTGACCAGTGGCTCCACAGTCGACCAACGCGGGTGTGGAAAATACTTCACCCATGTCAGTGGTTTGGACAGAGACCTTAAGAGACAGAAACTTTGAGCTGGGGGTCGCGGCCAACACATACTTGGTAGGTAACCGTCTTTCCCATGCAGGACGTCGATAGAAGGGAGTCGAATTCCGGGCGGAAACTGGGGGTTGTACTGCGACTTGTAATAACGGTTTCTCAGACTGGGGATGTTGGGTAATAGTAGAAACTTTATCCAATATAGAGAAACGATTATGTACAGGCAACGAGGGCACAGTGTTCACTCGTCGCGCTTCGCAAAATCCTCCCGCTCGGAAATGACTTCTTCTTCTCCGCTCGGCTCTGCTCCAGGGTTTTCAGACATGTCGAGGTTGGCTATGAGTCCATACAAGAGCTCTTCCTTCTCCTCGATGGTGAGGCTTCGAACGTCGAAGTTGGTGTCGCAGAACCTAGCTATATGCCCTGTCTTGCCGCAA
>KN837103.1:211162-231947 GCA_000827215.1 Sphaerobolus stellatus SS14 | reverse complement strand
ATCCCATAGAACATTTATGGAATCTGCTGAAAAGGCAGATTAATGGCTATGAAATGCCAGCCTCAGGAGTGTGGGAGTTGTGGGAGAGAGCAGAGATGGAATGGGGGGAAATTAGGCCAGAGGAGTGTCAAAAGCTGATAGAAAGTATGCCTATAAGGCTAGAAGCTGTTATCAAGACCAAAGGAGGTCATACAAAGTATTAACTCTTTGATTATTGTATACAAAAACACTGGTCAAAAAACTGTCCACATGATGTATTGGAATAGAAAATTCATATCTTCTTCAATTCTCCACCAGAAAGCACAGGGATTGGATGGATTTATAGCCACAATACTAGGCTATATTTGATACACTGGCATCATGATCTGATTCACTCTTGGCCACCCACAATACTGCGATTATTCTGAAATAAGCAAACATGTGGACAGTTTTTTGAGTGACTGTAATATTGTGAGTCAGTACAATATGCCTTTTGTATGGAAACATAATCCATTCACATAGATTATGTATGTGAGTGTCAGTGATGCAAGTAGATTTGGAGTGAATGCAGATGAGCGGGGGATAAAGAGAGAATTACATTTACAAGCATAATCCCTTCACACAGACTATGGTTGCAAGTGTATGGATATAAGCTGTGATATTCGAGCGGAGATGTGTGAAGACGGGGAGGTGGAAGCTGGGATGGAGCACACACATCAGCGGTCCTTGAAAGCTCCTTGAAGTTCCCACGGTCAGTAAAGTCTAAAAAGGAAATGGATCTACAAAAATTGCAAATATATATATTAAATTATAGACTTGTCAAGGAGTAAAAAAAAGTTCTTATTCTGTAAAACCAGACACTCTGAGTGCAATCTCCTGTCCCTGACATGTTTTGAAGTTTGTGTACTTGGGCGCTAGGTAATGCCAAGTATCTCACGAATACAGTCCCAATACAAAATTGGCCAGGGGTGGGAACGTATCTGTGACTGTGGGAGAAAAGTTGTAAATCGCCCCGGTGGTCAAGATATAAGCTGATTACATCAGCCCTCGTACCTCGGGGTAATCAGAATAATATCCCAGGCCGTGACCTTTCTGTCATAGACCATGCTATTTTTGCCCCAGCTACACCATTAAGAGGCCTGGGTACCCTGAAGATTTATAGTGGATCACACGCAACAAATTCTCAAATTTCGATCAAGTAGATTTCAGATAGATGTCTCGTTTATTTATGCCGGGCCACCATTTAAGATATCTGAACAAAACTCCCTAGGAGGATTTCCTCATATTGGCGTTTGGACATGTATGTCTTCATCAACTGCATCGAGAGAGTCGGCATCAGAGGTATTGCGAGGGAAAGGTTAAAACTAACCCAGGCTACATCTGGTGCGATGCGAGTTGTGATGTAGATGGATGAGTTGACTTTTAAGCTGGGGAGCGGATCCCCAGGGGTTGAAGAGGTTCGTTATCTTGACATTTGAACCTTGAAATTTGATGAATGACTGATAGCTCCAATCATCAGCATAAGAGAATTCGCAAGCTTGTAGTACATAGCAATATATCCTTTTATTTAACGTGTTGTTTCGCAGTTGCTGTGGGACGTTCTCTTAAGTCACCGGGCAATACTATGTAGGATCCTCCCACCGGCCCGACAGCGAGGTTCCATCAGATTGATGCCATCAGATCGATCTGCGATGGTACCCATCGACTGTACACCGATGGAGGGCCATACTATTGGTGCTCGGGGTCACTGGCCGCACAGGCATGAAACCATATCCACAGCTCGAACGTGGTACTTGAAAATTACGAATCAACTTATATAAATCTAATTTAATATGTACTATTAACAGCATATACAAAATAAATTCTAATGGATCATTCAAAGTTCATTATGCTTGCCCGGTCCCTGCCCCATCTCCTCCTACACTACAACCTTCATTGGAAAGTCTTTTGACTTTAATTTGGAGCACTTGAATCTTTGGCTGCATTTTCTCCTTGTCTGTATTGTCACCTACGACTCGAGCCTGGCGTACTTTCTCTAGTGTGGCTTTTCGAGCCGAGGAAATTCGCCATTTTTGACCCTGAGGGAGGTTATGTATCCTATGACCCATTGGACACGTAGATCGATGTGTAGAGAGGTCAAAATCTGCCAAGATTTAGCCAGCAATGACCGCGTTTGACAGGACGTGACGCATTAATTGGATTAGCGCCCGTTGTGCCTACCTGTCACATTGACCCCAAAAACTAGAGGGCTGCGTCAAGCTATCCCTCAACAAAAGGGCGCATCTTCACTGGATAGCATGTCGGAAAAATGGGGACAGATTAATTTTCTTGTAGCAGAGACCTCTGCACTGGTATAGACATTATAGCTATAAAGTAAATTTAAACCTAAGGTAATTTTCTGTGGGACATGCTCAAAATATATATTCAGGATTTATCCATATGTTTTGACAATTTTCATTACACTGTATCGCTCCAGTCGCTTTGACACTGTCAAGTTCACTTGTCAAAGCGTGTGGGAATCTGACTGTCAGAGCTTGAAAATGGCTGGCGTTGCCTACCACCAATACTATGACTCAATTTAACCATATCTGTGTGTATATAGAAGCCATAATTATAACCACACCGTAACCGTAGATCCATGGCGACACCACGTCATAACGCCACCAGGTGGCGCTGTGGCTTCTGCACAAATTCTCTAATCTTAGAATGATTCGAGAGCAGGATATGTACCACACATCGTGTGCATGATGCCTGGAGGCGCAGTGTTTCTGCATCGAGGACTCAGATTGATTGGTGAAATTGCTGACCGAACGTCAACATATATTGTCAGTGTCGTTAAAAGTCTTTTTTATACGAGCCACTCACCAGAAATTGCATTGGATGCGACTCGGAACAGTGTTCCTAAGGTGTGTGGTATAGACGTGATCCTTCGCTTGCATGATAGTCTTCGTAGTCTTGGTACAGAGCTGACACCTCCAAACTTTTTTCATTGAATCCGGGAGAATCAATCTTTTGATCTGACTTAAAACATATTGAAGATGTTGCTCAGCTGCCTGGGTAAACGCATATGGACGCAATTCATAAGTAACAGTGGGAAATGGCAACATATGCGGGTACGGTGGCAGCCACTTCAGGTCGGGCTGTGCAGTATAGGAGCTGCCAACGTGATCGATGTGGGAGGACACTATTGTCATGATGGTTAGTAAGTATGAATTTTCAACTTGGATCTACTACTCATTGAGGGCTATTGACTTACCCTCTTTAAATTGCCCTTCAGCCCCAGATGATCGTTCTCTGACATTGGAATAGTAGTATGTCGATACGTCGGACTGCTGCATTAAATCAATGACCGGCCGACACCAATTTAAATAGGATTCAGAAACACATACCTGAACTTGTGAATATCTTGTATTGAAGATTTGATCAGTATCTCTATCAGAACGCTCATGTATGTGCATTAGGCTGAGCCGATTAACCACTTTAGATATAGATACCCGGGATGTTGGGTCATGCACCCAGCAATCGTGGCAGACCATCCAGACCGATTCTGTCAATTCGGATGGCTTGCTCGGTATCTTTCCACTCATCAATTCAACAACCACGGCGGGATTGCTAATCCCATAGAACGGAAGTCGTCCAGAGATAACCTCCTATGATCAATAAAAGGTACTTAGTAAGAAGCCACAGACAGCCAAGTTGATGGGTGCACGCTTACAATCATCATCATTCCAAAGGCCCAGACATCACTGGCGTTGGTAACCTTTTGATTTTGTAGTAATTCTGGGGCCATCCAACGAAGGGAGCCAACTACATCAGATGATGTCGTTAAGCCGCTTTTTTTAAGGAGCCGTGACAATCCAAAGTCTGTGATGCATGGGGTGCCATCCTCAGACACCAATATATTCCCCTTTATTGCTATGAGTTCATCCGCAAGTGGATCGATAATTGTAACATACCGCGCGAATGTCTCCATGAACGATATTGCTTTGATGTATGTATTCTAGACCATTTGCGATTTGTAATAGCTACATATCGACCTTATATTACTAGTCAGACAGTACGAATTCAATTAAGAAACGGACCATGAAGAGCTTATCAATCTGATCTCCATTCCATTCTAAATAATGCGATAATGTGCCATTTCTCATCCACGGCGAGATTAGAGCTGGAACCTCGCATAAGGCGGTTTGAGAAAATGTGATTGAATATCCAAGGAACGGAAGAATATTAGGATGAGAGAGGGACGCCCATACCCGATATTCCCTCCAAAAGCGCTGAATGTTAAATAAATTAGTATATTCGTTTGAACTAAGAGATATAGGACAGACTCGCACCCGAAATAGCTTTTCCTTCGTAAGAGAAACGCCTAACGAGTTAAACCGCCTTGGTACTTTAATAGCCACAAGTTTGCCATTGAAGTAGCCTGTCCAGACGTCCGAATATCCTCCACCAGTCACTGCATTCTCGCTGAATTCACTGAGTCCACTATCTACACAGAAGATGGAACTGGGTGAAAACGGATCTTCCTTGTAGGAAAAATTGTCGTCATTGACAGCTTTTTCGTGATTGATTCTGCTAGTTGGTGCAGCAGGCTGCCTGATCTGAGTGGATGTCATGATCTACTACCGGCCTGGTCAGAAAGTGATGAACGTTGAAAGAGAAAGAAGAGAATTGGTGTCAGAGATTTTGGCCTTAAGGGAAAGAGGCAACAGGAAAGCCAGTGTGGCTCCTCAATCGAGGTTGCAACTGGCATAGCACTCCTTGGGCTGTATAAATACTTACCTCGCTAGATTTACGCTGTTAAGGCGGCGCGCGCCTCAAGCCATGATCCGCGCGCGCGTGCCGGCGCACCGGTGGGCTGGCTCGCCAGTTTGGTTCCGCGCGTCGCGCGTCGAACAGGTCACGTGACGGATGGTTTCGCGTCGCCTGCTGCTTTCCCTCTCCCCACCACCACCGTTGACCCGTTCTGCCTCCCACTACCTAAACGTATATCTGATTAACGGTGAGTAGTATCTGCCAGCTTATATTTATGGGTTTAACCATTTCTTTTGCAGCATATGATGTTCGAAGCCAGTATTTACCAATGTGATGCATTTTATACACGGTACGTGCTTTCCTGAGCTAAAAAACTTCTACTAATCTTGATTATTACCGCACAGGTCCTTTTAATGTCGCCGTGTTATGTTACGTTGCATCAGGGATGGTCTGGGCGGCCTATTTGAGCCCGGTATCACTGTTTGGTAAGGTTTTCAACCGTTTCCCAGCATATACTCACCATTCTGCCTCCACAAAGATCCTGGAATCCTTTAGAGAAAGTGAATAAGCTTCTATTTGATAAACAATGGGCTGGATGTTTTATTTGAGCCCCCATATTGTGGTTCAGTGAGTATTTAACGATTTTTGGGCCAATTATTCACCGCCTTGTCTCCAGAAATACTTTTAAACCTTTAAGAACAGATCTAAATACACCATAAACGAGAGTTCCTATATATATATATGGCCTAGTATCCCCATCAGGCGAGTTTTTCGATAATTTTCGACCGATTACTCATTGCTTCGCCCCCATAAATATCCCACCATCTCTCAACATGCCTCGCAATGTCCCTTAGTCTACTATAGCATATGGAATAATTGTGGGATTTTTTTTGGGTCTGGCATAGCTGTCCGCCGAGTTTTTTGATGAATTTTGACCGTATATTGACCGTTTTCCTTTAGAATTTTCTTAGATCTCTGCAGCATTATTTAGGATGTGTATTGAGTCTGGAAAGAGTGACTCATGTTTTTCCAGGGTCTGGTATATCCTCCCGGTGAGTTGTTATTATTTTCGGTTTTTGTTCTGCCGGTTACCTCATTGCCATGCACCCAGGATTGTTAATGCCTTCTAGGAGCGCTTGAAATGTGTATATAGGGTAAAGGAGGGAAGTGGCATGTTTATTGGTGCTTGGTATGCCATTCTCCTGATATTCTTTAATAATTTCAGGTTATATATTCATCACTTTTCCCTCAGAATTTCTTTGGACCTTCCAGCATTGTTTAAAATGTGTGCGCAGTACGGGGCATTGGGATATGTCTATATGGACCTGGTATGTCCATCCAGTGGTTTTTTTTTCGATTTTTTTTCCCAGCCGCAAACTCACCGCTTTGTTCCCTGATTTTTAGAACCATTCAATATGCTTCAGAAGCTTTCACAGTGCATTAAACAGGAGGTATTTGTTATTTTATCTTGCTATAGCTACTCTATGAGTTCTTCAGCTTTCTCTGCTTTATTTTTCATTATTCACAAGGTCACCGCTTTATCCAGGGAACGGCGCATGTTCCGTAACCTCATTGCCTTTCATACATTATTTAATACATTCTGTAATTATTTTTTCAATATAGGACTACTTTATAGAGGAATCAAAAAAAGCCCAAAAATGCGTGATTTAGACATTTTCTAGGTGCCCGAACCTGTTCTCTTGCAGTGCATTATATTGAGGTGATTAATTCAATTTGTATTCTACTCTACCATTAAAATTCCTATTTCTTTATCTCTCCCGGCTTCCCATTTTTACTTGCTCTGGATTTATAAACTCGTGCCGCCTGTCTTACCTCATGTATTGCAATCAGGAGCACTTTTGTCCCTTTAACCGCTGCAGGCCATTTCCGCAAGAATTCATCAGAGCTGCAGCTAATTAATGTATAAAGCTAGAATTAGATCAAAAATAATGAATATAATATTTCTGATTACCTTTCATATTGCTGCATGATGGCACACAGAGTCACCTGGAAGCATGCAAATGAGAGATAAAGAGTAATGAGAAAGTAAAAAGTATAATTGAGATGTAGCTGCATTGG
Source organism: Sphaerobolus stellatus SS14 (assembly GCA_000827215.1). NCBI lineage: Eukaryota > Fungi > Basidiomycota > Agaricomycetes > Geastrales > Sphaerobolaceae > Sphaerobolus > Sphaerobolus stellatus. The sequence goes on along the minus strand of KN837103.1, from coordinate 225,134 downwards.
ACACTGCACATTGTCGTTGATGGACGATGGTGCGTGGGAGGTGAACGCGTGAGAGGATTGTCATTAGATTGTCACATGTATGTGACATGCTTCCCTCGCTGCAGAAAACAAACTTTGACCGTATATTCTATGGAGCTCTCATAGTCTTAGATGCTTAAGCAAATGAAGAGGGAATATAATAATATAATTATTGATTCAGTGTGGAAGCATCAAACTGCCTGAGAAGACATTTATGAAATTTTCTTCGACGTAAATCTGGCGTAAATCTAGCGTAAATCTGCGAAGGTGCCCACTTACCTATCACTTACCTTGTGCTTACCACCAACTTAACCCGTAAATCTAGCGGCCACAGAGAAGATAATATCTATATATTCTTTGATTATGAATGATACAACTCTCTGGAAGCCTAGAGTATATTTTGGGGAATTTGGGTGAAGGTTCCGATTTATGGTAAGCATAAATGCCATCTTAACTCGGTCTTATCTATCTGTTCTCACGTTTCGGAGCTCCCAGATCCACGAGTTTCGCATATCCTCATTATTTAACAGTTGCCCTTCATGCAACGAAGTAAAAAAATTAAAGTATCATCAAGACGTTGAACTTCCATAGAGTTGGTTCTCTCTGGGCAATAAAATATCAAGAGGTTTTTGATGATGTTATGTAACAAATTAAAAAACACATTAGAACACATAACATTAGGTATCTTTAGCATTCGGCCACATTCAGACAGACATAAATAAATAACTCTATGCTATAGTAGTCCCCCTATTCTGTTATTGAAGATAGGTGACTGTCTGATTTTACACATAGTTTGAACTCCTGCAATTCATAAGCAGTATAACAGGTTGGTATATCTTATCACACCTGAGACTAACTGAACTCAATTATATAGAGTAAGTAGTACAATGTAGGTGTAAGTAAAAAGATATATGCTGGCACCTAATGTGCCGGCATGCTAAATACAAGCCATTGTGGACACTTATGGTGTCTGCACTAATAATAGCTACATCTCTGATGTAGCGCATATAACTAATATATCTATTAGTTATTAAATATATATACTATAATTAATATATATAAATGTATATAATGATATAACAGAATATGTACAGTGTTGGACCGGCACTTGGCACATGACTGTTAGTTGGCACATGCAGTTCCTGCCCACCAGTCCTTCGAAATATTAAAGAATATGAATCATAAATACTATTTGCTACTCTAAAAAAGGTCTGAGGCATAAGATCTATGCATTCTAAGCTCCATCATAGGTATTTGAGGTCGATGAACCATACTGGCGGAGTTTGAAAATGAATGACTGTTAGTTGGCACACTCATTGACACTGTAGCTGGGAAGGAAATATTTTGAAACTTTTTAAGTAAGCTTATTGAACATAATAAAAAGGATCTGTCAAACAATATCCGCAGAAATCATCTAGCTGCGGCCACGAAAAAAGATTTTCAATGTTGTGTGCCAAGTGACAGTCCATCACTGTATATCTGTTACATCCTCCCCAGCTGACTGCTACTAGCAGTCAACTATAGATACAGTCGCTCAAAAAACTGTCCAGATGTTTGCTTGTTTCAAAAGAATTGCAGTATTGTGGGTGACCAAGAGTGTATCAGATCATGATGCCAGTGTAACAAATATAGCCTAGTACCTTGGCTATATGTCTATCCAATCTTCATGTTTTTTGGTGAATAAATGAAGGAGATATGTATATCCTATTTTGACACATCATGTGGACAGTTTTTTGACCAGTGTTTTCCTGGACAATAACTAATAGATTTAGGCTCAGTATCCACTATGATGTCATCAAAGTAGTGATGTGGAGCTAGTGTGGGGCTATTATGATGTCATACAATAGGCCACATGATATATATTGCCCCAATTCAGACTGAGGGCCTCACACTCTATCATGAGACCCATCTCTGCTGCTCAAAGGGACAATGTCCTTTCCCTCCTTTCTTCTGGTCTTTCTACCAGGGATATTGCAGCACAAACTGGTGTTAGCAAATCTAAGGTATCCAACATAGCCAAGGAATATGAGCCTGATAACGAAAATCTACCAGGAGGTCATCATAGAAAACTGACTCCTACAGATAAGAGGACTGTACTCTCTTTGGTGAGGACTGAAAAGGCCTCTGATGCAGTTGCTGCTACCAAACACATCAATACAATAATCCCAGAGCCTGTCACAGTAAAAACTGTCAGGAATGTGCTTATGGAACATAGGTTAAAGGCCTATGTCAAGAAGAAAAGGCCTTTTCTCTCCCCTAAACATAGAAAGGCAAGATTGACATTTGCTCAGAAGTACCAAAACTGGACTGTGGAAGACTGGAAGAGGGTTGTTTGGTCAGATGAGACCAAAATTAAATGATCTGGGTCAGATGGGTGCAAATATATATGGAAACAGCAAGAAGAACCACTTAGAGATAGAGGGGTTGAGCCAACCATAAAATTTGGAGGAGGTCATATCATGGTTTGGGGCTGCATGGGATGGAATGGGGTTGGGATACTTTCAGAGGTTGAGGGGAAGATGGATGCCAAGCAATATGTGAACATTCTGCAGGAAGGACTGGTGGAAAGTATTCAGAAATTAGAGGTCCCTGAGGAGAAGGTGATCTTCCAGCAAGACAATGACCCCAAGCATACTTCAAAGCTTGCCTCAAATTGGTTTGAAGAATAAGGGATCCCTCCCTTATACTGGCCAGCACAATCTCCAGACCTCAATCCCATAGAAGATTTATGGAATCTGCTGAAAAGGCAGATTAATGGCTATGAAATGTCAGCCTCAGGAGTGTGGGAGTTGTGGGAGAGAGCAGAGGTGGAATGGGGGAAAATTAGGCCAGAGGAGTGTCAAAAGCTGATAGAAAGTATGCCTAGAAGCCTAGAAGCTGTTATCAAGGCCAAAGGAGGTCATACAAAGTATTAACTCTTTGATTATTGTATACAAAAACACTGGTCAAAAAACTGTCCACATGATGTAGTAGAATGAAATATTAATATCTCCTTCATATCTTTACCAAAAGCACAAAGATTGGATGGATTTATAGCCATGATACTAGGCTATATTTGATACACTGGCACCATGATCTGATTCACTCATGGTCACCCACAATACTGCGATTTCTCTGAAACAAGCAACATGTGGACAGTTTTTTGAGCAACTGTATCATCAACAATTTGATCAATATCCATAGTACTCTCATCAGGTAGAGTACTATTAGCACCAGCGGATGGTGGTGCATTATTCCCAGTCTTGGGTTCACCGCTGGGAGGTTCTTCCTCATAGGGAAGAACTGGTTCATGGACTTGGTTGTAATTATCCAAGTCTGCATCCAACCGTTGACGCCTGGACTCACCAGTTTTTGCTGGTGTGGGCGCATGCACAGATAACTGTGACTGCAGGGAGCCGGTCATGGGTTGCTTGCCCTTGTGAGGGGCAGGCAGGCACTGGTTGAGGTGCATGTATGCAGCATGCTCACTACCAGCGCAGCTGCAAGGCCACTTTGACTCATGCCATATCATATAAGGGATGATATGGCCATAGATCTGTCCTCTGGTTAGAGAACAGTGTTTCAGGACCAGCACTAGAAAGTCTGGTCCTGTAGGCAATTTCTCAGGTTTGGTATCCTGAGATTTAGTGGAGCGGCCCTTCACTATGGTGGTACCAATTCACAACGGTGTTGACGAATCCATAATCCACATAGTGGCTTCATGGTGTGTTGATGCAAATTAATTTTGTCAGCACCAGAATTGAAAACTAATACATTGTCTTCAATGTTATGATCAATCTGTTCACTTTCCAGTAAAGCTAATTGATCTGCCTCCTCTTCCCTAGGCTCAGGTCTTTCCCTGAGTCTTTGAGTATGTTGCACAGCAGCAGATACTCTGATTTCTGTTTGCTGTTATCTCAACATACCTATCAACTGGCAAAGTATCTCCATCAGGATCAAGTCACACATCTATGTCAACATACTCCCATTTTGGATGAATTTCATCTGGAAGATCATTCTTAAAGTAGCAAGATAGGCAGTCTGTTACTACATTTAAGACACCTGGAACATGAATAGGTTCATAATCAAATCTACTAATGAAATCCCACCAGTGAGCTTGATGTGCGGTGAGAGTTTTCTGAGTCTTAAAGAAAGTAAGACTCTTGTTGTCTGTGACTAGGAAGAATTTCCTTCCTAATAGCTTATCTTGCCATTTGGCAAACACTTCTAGTACAGCAAGGGCTTCATGTTCATGAGTCCTATAATTTTGCTGTGCTGATGTGAATTTCTTTGATAGAAATCCAGCAGGATGACAAGTATTCCATTCTTTTCCTTGTCCAATATATCCTCCAACACCAAAGTTGGATCCATCAATCACCACCCATATATCTAATGGTGAATTCCAATCAAGCACTTTTAAAATTAAGTGCTTGGTTGCCATAGGCTTTATACAATTAAAGCATTTATCCAGAAATGGAGTCCATTCAAACAGATGATTATTTCTGTTTATACCAGTCAGTGGGCTGGTATATGCTAAAATATCTGATAAGAATAATGCCAGATAATTGCATAATCCTACAAATCACAGGATTTCATTGTAGCTTCTTGGAGTGCACCAGCTATGAATGCAATACAGTTTGTCTGTATCAGCATGAATACCTTGGTCATCAATTACATGTCCAAGGCAATCCATCCTCTCTGAATACAAATCTACCTTAGTTTTACCAGGTATAAGTGATTTGCACATAATAATACGAACACTTGACTCAAGTGTTCTTCATGTTCTTCTATTAACATTAAGAACACAAATATATCATCCAAATATACATGGACAAATCGACCTACTTGTTTGATGAATATCATAGTCATCAAATGCTGAAATGTAGATAGAGCATTACAATCACCCATCTGCATCACAAGACTTTCATAAGTCCCAAAAATTGTGGAAAATGCAGATTTATCTACATCTCTATCCACAATGCATATTTGTTCATACACTTCAGTTAAATCAATCTTGGATCTAACTTGAGACCTGGCCACATCATTATGAATCATGTCTTGGTCAGGAAAAGGAGTTACATCCTTTACTGTGTTTTCATTCTGCAACTGCTTATCAAACACAGTTCTCATTTGCCTGTCTTTTTAGCAAGGTAAAGCATGGGTACAGCTTGTTGTGTTGATGTCTGTCTCCTCCATCCAGCTGTAACATATTTATTGATTTTATCAATCAACTGTTCTTTAAGTGATTCAGGGCATCTAAGTTCTATATCAAATCACCTTAGATGGATCAATTAACTTGATCTCATGATTTACCTCTCTAAATGGAGGTAATTCCAGAGGGATATCTCCGAAGATATCTGTATATTTATTCTGCCATGCTTCTCTCAGAACTGGAATATCACTTTTTGTAAGTGAAATTTTACTTTGAACACCATAAACATGCTGTTCAATTCCCTTACCTCCTGATTTGCTGCTTCCATATGTAGCAGCAACTGTGGATGAGACTATTGGTAACCTGTTATCTGTCTCATCCTTCTAGCTTCATTTCAAAGTAGGAGTAGGAATAGCCTTAGGCTTTTCCTGTGACAGATGATTTTCATTCTCATCTGCTTCTGTTGGGGTTATGTTGCCAAACCTATTGGGGAAACTAAGTTTACCTAGTTTCACACAGTTATTCTTGAAATCCAATAAGATTTCAAACCAACATAAGAATGGAGTTCCTAATATAATGACATAGTAATTGACATTAGCGATGTCAAAATATTCATTATACTTCTGATTGCCAAGAAGTATTTTGGCTGTAAGTCCATATTGAACAGTAGACTTACTTCCCACACAAGCCAGTTGTAATATCACAGGCTTCTCCAATTCAAACTTTGGCAGTTTGTTGGCTCTGACAAAATCACTTGACATCATGATTCCTTCACACCCACTGTCTAAAAGGCAGTGAGCCTTTGTTCCATCTATATCCCAAAACACAGATATAGTCTCATTCTCTTTACCTCTTGTAGGTAAAGGGCAAGCTTTCCTCCTGGCTCTATGATCATAGACAGGCTGTTCTTTTTCTCCTGTCTGCACCACTGCAGAGACTCTCATCTCCGTCTCTGATTCCTGGACTCTAATTCCATAGAGTCTATGACAATCATTATAGCCTGATGCTTTAATGACTGCATTGACATGTACCACTTCATCATCAATGGATCTCATTTCATATTCATCATCATCGAAACAATACTGCTGATCATCTTCTTCAGGTTGATCTTCTCAATCTTGCTGCTCCTCTGGATGAGGAGTGCCTTCGTCAAATTCTTCAATTTGACCTTCATCTTCTTCAAGAATAATTTCTTCCATTCTTGCTCCTACAATTCTCCTATCCTTGTCAGGAAAAGGACAATTAGGTCGAATATGACCCAGTTGATTGCAGTTAAAGCAGACAACAGTATTGTTTGCTTTCACAGCAATCCTAACAGGATTGCTCTGGGTGGGTTTATTCACTGTATTACCTGATTTTACTGGGTTTTTACTGTATGTGGGATTAACTCTCGCATTTCCCCCCCCTGCTGACAATGACTGAGTTGTCTGCTGGTTTTGGACAGATTTATTTCCAGATTTATGCTGTTTTAATGATCCAGCATTTTGATTTGTACTACTCTTATTTTGAGTAGTGTATGCTGAGCACAACTGTGTTCTGCAACTGCAGTCTTATTTAAATAAGCACTGCCATGGTTACTATTGTAACCAGAGGTATAATGTTTGGCATTATCAAATGTTACTGCTTGTTTGATGAGTTCATCAATCTTGCTGAACTCAGGGGTAAAACCTTTCTTGAGAACTTGGTCTCTTATATCAGGTTTTAGCACATCCATAAATCTTCTTCTATATGAATACACATCTGGCAATTTGATCATCTGTTTTGCCAGCTTTGACAACTCCTGATGGAGTTGTTGCACAGTCATATTACCCTGCATGATGTTGTCATAATTGACAGCAACTTTGTTCAGTGACAATGTCAGCATGAACCACTTCTGGAGTCCCATTATAATGGATTCCAGGTCCCAGTGTTTGATCTCATGATCAAACCGCTCTACCTGCTGGTAAAACCATTCTTGGGCTTCATCAGTTAAACACTGACCCAAGAATTGGAGTTGGACTTTACCTGCTCGAGGTCCAAGCAGGTTGTACATCAACATATATTGAAGTACACTTGCAACCCAGTTTTCAAACTTTTCAAGGTTGCGCTCACTGCTGTAAGTGGGAGGATTCCCCATCTTTACACCAGCTTTAGCCAGAAATGACTTTTCTGGCTCAGCTTCATGTGAGGCATTTTGTATTGCCTGCCTCACCATCTGCTGAATACCAATATATTTTCAGCTGTCCTATTGACTACTGCACCATCTAATTGTGCAGTCATCAACAAAGCAGGTGTACTTTGTCAGTGTAAAGGTGCATTGGCTTCATTTCTGTCTATATGCACCTCATGTATGGGATTTATTCCATACTCCTGGGAAGGACTATTTATATTCCTTCCAACATCTGCACTGAACCTTACTTGTTGTTCAGGCATTAAGCCAGCTTCACGTAAACGTGTATTTTGGTCTAATTGGAAATGTATATGATGCACTTCCCTTGCAGCCTCTAGAAGTGCCTCCTTGGGTGCTTCATCATATAAAAGGGTATTAACCTTTTCTTCTGCCATCTTGAGTTGCAGCTCAAGGGCTCGACAGCTACAGTGTGCAGCCTTATCACTAAAGTCGCTCCAGTACTGGGCATTGGCTTCCAGTGCTGTCATTGAATGAGAGACATTAGTAACACTGTCTGCATCAGAACACAACTTTTCTTTAATAGTTGCAGAGATAGTTTCTTTTATCTCTTCTCTCAAAGCATTCATATCTATGCTTTGTGTCTCCTTTATTGAATGTCAAGAATGTTCAATTGATTCAGGTATACCCTGAATTGCCTGTGCAACAGATATATTATTTCTGTTGCTATTATAAACTCTCACTGGCTTGCGCTGAGTGTTAATTAGAGATGTGTCGCATCTATTTTTAGTCTGCATGGACTCTTGAGAGTTCGTGCATGCATCCTCAGTCACACATATGTCATGTGTTCAACATGTGTGTGACTGGTTAGTCACAGGTTCATCACATGTACCACACGCATACACTATATGTGCATCACAGCCGTGTTGCGGCTGTGAGTCCTCACTCTGCTCACTTTGAGTAGCGCTCTGAATATTCTTATGAATATTCAACCTTCTAGGTGATGGGGAATTCTCGTCACTGTCTGTTTCTCAGTGAGATTGTTTCAATCTTGTGTGTTCTTCCTGTCATGTTCCAGTAACTGGGACATTAGTGGCACCCTGCACTACTATTCGCTCGGTAGCAGCCTTAGTGGCTGCTTTGTCACAAGTCCAGTTATTTCCAGTCTTAATAGTCTTCCCCAAAGACTTATGCTTAGGAACTAAAAATATGTTCTTCATTGTTAGGGACATATTATTCATAGATTTCCTAATCTGATTGAACACAGTGTCCAATCGTTCAGTAGCCTCCATGGCTTCTGCCAATACAATCTCACCGTTCTCTTTGAGATTCATGATATCAACATACTCCTTTTGGAGTCTGCTTAATTCACTAGCTTTAATTGTAAAGCTACCATCTTCATTCTCGGTACCTCCTTCATAAAGAGATGCGCAATCAGATTCATCAGGGGCCCCACTGTAAAGACTATGTCTTTACGGTGGTTAGTATATCACTCCTTGTGCTAGCAGACTGTTTACAATGTGTGTATTTCAGCTACTAGATAGTACAAGATAAGGTGACAACTGGTTGGCACTAGTCGCCGACCCAAGACTATATACTAGGATATTATGTAATGTAGCTATATATGTTATGTAATAATGTTATGTAACTACCTGGGTGCATATAAGCGTCCACAAGCATTCATAAGGACTTAGTGTAATTGACATGAAGTCAATCCATAGTAGGTATAATATATACAATAGATGCATATATGCATCTCAAATAAGTCTAAGATGACTTGTAGGAAGGGATAAATAAGGATCCCTTACACCCACTGAGATTGTGCCCTGAATCTGAACCAGAATAGATTCTCCAAGGAGAATCTCGACCATGAGTGGCTGTGCCCAAAGCTGTAGCCACTTGCGATAGGTGTTGACTGGGCGTAGAAGACCTGGCAGTGCCTGCCACACCAATAGGGGACTGTATCCTCTTGGGTACAGTTTGGGGTCTGTGCACTTGCATGCTCAGCTCACTCAGGTGTTCCATTGCAAGCACCTTCATGCTCTGTTGGGGGTCAACAGAGATTTGTGGGGGAGGATCCATCAGCTCCCCCAAGGTGAGTCCTGGGATGGGCTCATCCTCACCTACAACTGTAGCAGGCAGCTTCTCTGTCCGCTTCGATTACGACATATGCTCATCGTAATCTATACTATTTGTATATAAATACAAATAGTATGGCTTAAGCTAGTTCTTAACCTGTGGTGCTTCCATGTACGTGTGTATACACGTTGATTCGCCCAAAGTACTACCACATAACTATGTTGTGTGTTTAATACTCAGAACTTTCAGGACAAAGTTAAAAAAGATATAATGTGTTTATCTTATATCACACCAGTACTAACTGAACTCAATCTGTATTGAGTATATAGGTAGTACAAAATAGTGTGAAGTAAAAGATTATTGCCGGCATGCTACACACTACCTGTTGTGGACACTTATGGTGTCCACACTAATTATTATATAGCATATATGTTTATTTACATTATATACAATGTATATTATAATATATTATAATATATATATAATATAACAATATTATATTGTTACATAGTACAGGAGAGCCCATTTTACTTTCCCCCTAATGTGGGGGAACCTATGGATCAGGATGAATCTGATCCTGAGCCTACTGCAAGCCAGCCTGCTGCTGGCTCATTGTCTCTAGCTGACAGGTTAGATTATGGAGAAGAAAGCTTCTTCTCCCACCCCCCAGTTGATGTCCAGGATCTATGGGAATATATAAGCTATTTTGATAGCTTAGTTCCCAAGGGGACCATCCATGAATCCACAGCAGAATCACTGAGAAACTTACCTGCAACCTGTACACAGATAATATTGAGTAGGCCCACCTACTCAGTCAAAAGAGGGAGGGTGTAAGGGACCCTTATTTACACCCTTGTACAAGTTGCTTTAGACTTATTTGAGATGCATATATCTGTCTATTGTATATTTGTACATACTATGAATTGATTTTGCATCAATTACTCTAAGTCCTTATGGACTCCTATGGATGCATATATGCATCCATCTATTTACATAATATTACTACATAAAGTATATAGTTACCTTACGTAATAATCTAGTATATAGTTCTGGGTTGGTGACTAGCACTAACCAGTTGATCACTTTACCTTGTACTACCTAGTAGCTGAATACACAATTGTAAACAATCTGCTAGCACAAGGTGTGATATAACTAACCCACTGTAAAGACATCAGTCTTTACAACTTATGATGAGCACCAGTATGAGTTCTTGTGTGTGTCTAGCAGTTCATCATAAGTATGTTAATGAAATAAAGATGAAATAAATGCATACCTCCAAGGCAATTGGTGTTGCACAACAGTGCCCGCATTCCTCACAAACATATCTCTGGGAGCTGTCATGAGTATGAGAGTCCCTCAAAGGAATGTTAGGCTCGGAGGTCTCCTTTCTCAGGCTCATTCCAGGATGATCCTCAAAGGCACTCCCAGTGGTGTGAGTTGCTTCATGTCTCTTTAAGTTAGAGGATGTGGTAAAATCCTTTCTGCAGCCTTGGTAGTGGCAGATGTATGCTGTAACAAAATAGAATATGTTAATGGTGTTCTGTAGTAAACATTATAGGCAGTTGAGCACTTACAACGAGCACCGGTATGAGTTCTTGTGTGCGTCTAGCAGTTCATCATAAGTATGTTAATGAAATAAAGATGAAATAAATGCATACCTCCAAGGCAATTGGTGTTGGATAACAGTGCCCGCATTCCTCACAAACATATCTCTGGGAGCTGTCATGAGTATGAGAGTCCCTCAGAGGAATGTTAGGCTCGGGGGTCTCCTTTCTCAGGCTCATTCTGGGATGATCCTCAAAGGCACACTGAGCGATGTGAGTTGCTCCGTGTCTCTTTAAGTTAGAAGATGTGGTAAAATCCTTTCTGCAGCCTCGGTAGCGGCAGATGTATGCTGTAACAAAATAGAATATGTTAATGGTGTTCTGTAGTAAACATTATAGGCAGCTGAGCACTTACGACGAGCACGGGTATGAGTCCTTGTGTGAGTCTAGCGGTTCGTCATAAGTATGTTAATTAAATAAAGATGAAATAAATGTATACCTCCAAAGCACTTGGTGTTGGACAACGCTGCCCGCATTCCTCACAAACATATCTCCGGGAGCTGTCATGAGTATGAGAGTTCCTCAGAGGAATGCTAGATTTGGGGGCCTCATTTCTCAGGCTCATTCCCGGATCATAAACAGCGAATGTAGGATCCGTCCTCCTACTGGAAGGAGATGGCGTAGGTGTCGGCGTGTTCAAGGACGAGGGCTAGATCATGTGTTCATTGAGTGTTTAAACTTCTCACTTTCGAAATCGTGCTTACCAAATGATGATACCGTTCTTGACGTGAAGTGGCAACGGGACGCCTACTATTAAATACGAATGAATTTTCGAGGCTATTAGAGTATGCTCCTAAAGCCTCCAAGGCCTAAGTTTTTGGCATTAAATACTAGCCGGATGCAACATAGGACTCAGAAAAACACACAACTTGGTAAAATGTTTCGAATTCTGCCGAATTGTGATATTTATCTGGAAAAATTAGAACGAGGCTGTAGCTGTTGCTTATGAGGTTGAAGTAACGTACTATCCTGGGCGTAGTAGTTGAACACTGGGACTCCGACTTCGATCAGGGGATCTCCAGGTAAACCAGCTTCCAAAGGCACCGGAGTAAGAAGCGAAGATGAGACCCCTGTTCCCGCTAGCGAAGAGCATTAAATTACATCCTTATCATCATCAACATTAAAGACCCTACTTACTTGAGGAAGAACAGCTCGCATCGTTTATCTTATTTTCCTGTGGCGCTCCTATGTTAGGAAGTTCCGGTAAAAGATATCCTCAGCTTACTTGGGTATATTGGACATCAGACTTCCCCTTCAGCAGCCGTTGTGCCAGCGATGGAGACTCCCAGGTTTTCTCTGGAGCTGTTGCTTGCGCAATGAGTCCGGAAGCTTTTTCTGTCTGACGATATGTTTGGTGAGTGGGTGCCAACATGCCAACTTTTCAAGCTGAATCAGCAATGAAGCGTTTAGGTGATCGAGGCGAGAATTTACCTCCGTTCTCAACAAACACCTGGGGACAAGAATTATTTAGATAATCCTGTAATTCGGTAACGTTATGGAGTTCCTATTGAGTAATTAATATCGAATTAAAAGTATCCTTCATAAAATATTACCGTGTTGTGCCAAAGAAGAAAATCATCGTCATGCACAATTGCAAGTTTAACCTCTGGACGGCTCTGTAATGTTCATATTTCAGTGAAAAGCAGAAAATTCCAATAAGTGACCTTTACTTCAAGTATGTAATGCATAAGTATCTCGTGTGGAGATGGCTCCTATTGCATAATCGTTTCTGTTAACCACGGGACTGAGAGCATAATGAGGATCCAAAACTCACTGATTTTTGGGTTAGATAACGAGCTATGTTCTCTCGTTCTTCTGAACTATCGCTGTGAACCGAGGAGTCGGTCACAGAGTCCGTGGTCCCTCCAGGAGAACTTGTAGCAGTCATGAAGGTGGAGGTACTACTATTAGTTGAATAGTTACCTCCTAACCTTGATCCGCCAGGTCCTGAAGCACCCTCCCTCGGCGTGTCATCATGGGGATCAAATCCATCATTATTACCGCCAGAGTCATCTACATCCATGTCATCGTCGATGTTATGTTCAAGGCTTCGCTTCTTGGATTTATAATAATGGAACCCATCGTCGCCCTGTTTTCGCTTACTCCAGCGTCGCCAGATCTTGAGGCTCGTTCTATCGGCAATTCTAAAACCTCGGTAGAATAGAGTCTGGTCGCGATGGTCGTCTTCTGACAGTGGTCTTTGGTTGGGCTTGTTTTTATCTTGAGAGCAGGTGCATTTATTGCTGGATAGAGGGTTTAACAACATATCCTTACGCATCTAGAAATGATTAATACAGACCTTGAAGTTCCTCCACTATGTGGGACTGAACGATGCTGTTCTGACTTTCCACAAGAAATAAAGCTTGCTTGCGCTATACCACATCAGGAAAGTTGCCAACAGCGCTTATTTTTTCCATAGCAGCTTTGACTCTACAGATAGCTAGCTACCTTCTATGGAAATAATGAATCACCAGCGCTCGCTAGGCTCGCTATTCTCATATACACGAACTCCGCTGGTTTGAACAATCCAATGGCCAATACGTGGTGTTGCAACTTAGAGTCGTACCACCACCATACCTACCAATGCACTTAGCAGATCGTGCACTAGAAGCCATGTAAGTGTTGCTCATTACTGGAGACAATAGTTGATTTACTATATAGGCATCCATTCGATAGACTCAGTGAACGTGGCTTGAATTCTTAAATGTTGTCATTGGGAACTAACCACGTTTGCGCTGAAGTCGAGTTGGTAAGTTCAAGTTCTACTGAGCGAACTCAAGCCGCATCCAAGAATTGAATTTATTCTTCCCAGCTGTTATCCATGTCGATTTTAAGACCGGATGGTAAGTTTGCGTCGACCACTATGTGTGAGATCTCAGTGACCTTTTCAGCCTTCTAAGTAGATGGCCACGGGACTCAAATTCAACGAGACTCTGGAGATGACAAGACAGATGCTGGTAAGCATACAGCATGTTTTATCATTTATGATGTCTAACCAGGTCTTTAGGATGCTCGCTTGCTAGTATCAACCAA
>KN837103.1:160577-209922 GCA_000827215.1 Sphaerobolus stellatus SS14 | reverse complement strand
TGGAGAAGGCGACATCGTTAGTGAAGGAGTTTGGGAGATAGCAAGGAGATAGAACACACGTCTCTATTATGCAACGAAAAAAGGCAGTGTGCGTAGCATGAGTATCATGTGGATGTGTGCCTTGCCCATTGCGCTGTAGAGAGGGCAGTGCTTAATTTAAGTTATTTATATGTCAAGCTAGCACTTATTGCATGCTCGACTAAAAATAATCGAGACTTTCGCGGCAACCCCAGAAGTATAATCTTCCAATTTCTGTTTAATCCAACACATGATTACCTTCTGAAATCCGCAGAGAATATAGACTTGAAGGGGAAAATAATAGAATAACCCGCTTACTACACAGGAAAGATTGCAGAATTACGGTGTTCAAAAATATAGCTACTAAGAAGCTATGGCTCAGAAGTACAGTGTGTGACAAATAACGATGCTCGTCGCCCTTGATATCGACTGTTATGGGAGAGCGGAATCTGATTGGAAATAAGAATAAGTATAGATGCCAGTGAATTTTCGCACTACCTGTATATCTTGAAAAGTCCATGGGGCAGCACTGGAAATGCAATATTCTAGTTTGGCGCTGAGCAAGGATGAGGGGAGGAACCGGACAAGCGCGTCGTACGGGCCTGACTTGGACCCGATAATACGGGAGCCAATTAGCGGGCACCTTCGTCTCGAGACTCCTTAGCTTGGAGACAAGGCTCAGGAAATTCTTAAAATTAGGATAAATAGGCATAATGTTGTTATTATATTAGAAATGATTTTAGAAACAAACCGTAGGATACGTAGCTAGATAGGTGATGAGAACAAAAAAATCTACTGCTGGCACTTCATATTTATTATTAGCGGAGTATCAGAGTCTTTCGACAAATGACGACGAGATCAATAGGTTTCTCGAAGCTCAGTATGTCAAAAAGGGAGCCGCAGGGAAGTCTTATATCGTTCAAACTGTGTCAATGGAAGTTTTCCCACAAAAATATTAAATGACTTACGTTTAGAGACACAGTTTGTCGACAGCTTATAATTTCTCAACATCTGAATATATTATCATCATGCCAAACCCAATAATTCTCATCCACGTTTCCGGGTATTCGTTGAGAGCAATGCGCCGATGGCATCTGGCAGAGCGGAAGCATCTGGTGTTGATCAGGCTGAGTCAATTTTCACCTTCTGACAGCAAGGATGGCACCACCAACTGCGTCGAGAGAGTCAGCATTAGAGGCATTGCAAGAACTTGTATCTGGTGCGATGCAAGTTATGCAGATGGATGAGCAGACTCCGCAGCTGAGGAGTGGATCTACGGGGTTAAATCGATTCGTCATCTTGACCCTTGAAACTTAATGATTGACTGATAGCTGCAAGCTTAAGATCGATACTAACTCACTCTTTCTTAGTTGAAGGTGACTGGTGTTGGAGTGGCTGCGTAAAGGGTGGAGAGGAAACTTCAAAGGTTCGTTACGATCTTGATGGCAATTCTTGAAGCTTGATTGAATAATCGAGCGTTAAAGTAACGCTTGCGTGTTCTGTGAGGATCATAAGAAGTCTACGAGCTATAGGAGAAGGTGATGCTTGAGGGAGCAATTGGTTGTTTGGTGGTCGTGGCAGTCCGAAGGCATGTTGGAACGAATCGTGTCTCGTTAAACAGATAATAGCTTGCAGATGATTTATTTGCTTATGCCATACTGCGATATTGGAGAACATCAGGAAAGTTTGCCAAACGGCGCTTCCGCTAACTAGCACCAGATAGGCTAAGCGAGCTATAAAAGTGCACACAGGTTAAATAGAGCTATATGGCGCTACATAGCACTATCTACCACTACCTGGTGCTCATACCACGAGCGCCCGTGCCAGCTTTCCTGATGAAGACGTATGTAGTGCAGTCGGAGGTCACCGAGAACTTTTAGCCAGAATCATGGAGCGCTTGAAAGCGTCAGAAATGACCCAACCAAACAAAATTTTGACGTATCCGGTAAATATCAAGTAGAGTTTTGCGGAGGAAGCAGCCAGGAGCGAAGTCTGAAACAGGGTCTCTGACGACATAGAGCATTGCGACCGTAGAAACCCGACAACAAACGAGTTCCCTTAGCATCGTCAACGCGTCATCGATGATCAGCGCTTCAGATGAACCTGTGGATTCGATCGGCTTGCGCCGAGCCGTCCGGCTTTAGAGGATGTGGATCCGGGGCAGCAGTCGATGTCTCACGGCGACTTCCTCGCGAGATGGTGGCTCGACGATGACGTCGAATAGTCGTTCTGTCCCCTGTGCCAGTTAAGACCGCAAGAACCAGGTCCAGACCGTCCAGTGGGACGCGTCTCTCGATGAGCTCAAGAGCGAGAAGGAGTCCGTGGAGGCTGTATGGGGCGCGTGACATCGTTATCTTCTGCTACGACGTTCTTATGCCCTCTAGACCTCAAACCCCCTTCAGACAAGCCCAACCACGGCTCACCGCGCCCAAGTCCACGCCAGGGTGCGAAATGCGTTAGCGCCAAGTGCCCATCCTTGCTTTTAGTCTAACGCCATGACAGGGAAATCGGACAAAGTCGAAGATGCACGCCATGTCTCGAAACCAACTGATGGGGATGCAAATACTCCTCCACCCGGTGTTGAACCAGAGGCACCGAAACTAACTAGTAAAGCAGAGCTAGAGGAATTTCTGGACGATCTTTGGGGCTAGTGAAGACACTTCATTCATTCATTCTATCATTATGTACTTGTGCGTTCTAATAATTGGTGAGATTTATTCCCGTGTATTATACAGAATACCCATAAAATCTACCCAATGCATTCTCGAAATTACTTATTAATTCTTCAAAGTGTGCGCGCGTCATCTGAACTTCAACCGGAGCAGGTGGAAATACAATAGCTTCTAAGGCAGATAATAATAGCTCCGGAATCAACAAGGTGTCAATTAGTAAAGGTGCTAATGTACTATAACTGATTAAATATGAATGCATTATTCATTGAAATCTTACCAGATGGATTGATTTTACCGGACAAATATGTGGGGAAGATTGGGATATACTTCCGAATCCTTGAGCAGCCAGCACTAGGTTTTCAGCGTTGAACAAATGGCCAGACGCGACATAGGATTCAGAAACATATATTTTAGCTTGTGAATATCCTGTTTATAAGATTTGATCATTATCTCTATCAGGGCCCTCATGTATATGCATTGGTTTGAGCCTATAAACCACTTTAGCCATAGATACCCGGGATGCTGGGTCGAAGGCCCAGGAATCGTTGCAGACCATCCAGACCGATTCTGTCAATTTAGATGGCTTGCTCGGTACCTTTCCATCCACCAATCCGACCATCACAGCAGGATCACTAATTCCAAAGAATGGAAGTCGTCCAGAGATAACCTCCTATGTTCAGTAAAAGGTACTTAGTAAGAAACTACAGACAGCCAAGTTGACGGGTGCACGCTTACAATGATCATCATTCCAAAGGCCCAGACATCACTGGCGTTGGTAACCTTTTGACTTGCTAGTAATTCTGGGGCCATCCAACGAAGGAAACCAGCTGCATTAGAGGGTGTCGTTAAGCCGCTTTCTTTAAGAAGCTGCGACAATCCAAAGTCTGTAATGCATAGGGTACCGTCCTCAGATACCAATATATTGCCCTTTATCGCTGTGAGTTCATCTGCAAGTGGATCGATAATTGTGACATACTGCGCGAATGTCCCCATGAACAATATCATTTTTGTGTAGGTATTCTAGACCATTTGCGATTTGCAATAGCTACAAATCAACTGTTACTAGCCAGACAGTACAATTTTGATTAAAAAACTGACCATGAAGAGCTTATCAATCTGATCTGGATTCTCTTCCAAATATTGTGACAATGTGCCATTTCTCATCCAAGGAGAGATTATAGCCGGGATCCCGCATAAGGAGGTTTGAGAAAGCGAATTCGAATATCCAAGGAACGGAAGGATATTAGGATGAGAGAGGGACGCCCATATCTGATATTCCCTCCAAGATCGCTAAATGGTAAATAAATTAATATATTCGTTTGAACTAAGTGGTCTAGGACAGACTCGCACCCGAAATAACTTTTCCTCTGTAAAAGAAACACCGTCCGAGTTAAACCGCCTTGGTACTTTAATAGCCACAAGTCTGCCATTAAAGCAGCCTGTCCAGATGTCCGAATATCCTCCACCGGCCACGGAACTCTTACTAATTTCAGTGAGCTGGCCATCTAGACAGAAGATGTGAGGAGACGAAAGGGGTGCTTCACGATCATCTTCAGAAAAAAGGCGGCCTGTGTCGACCTTGACTGCTTGTAGGTTCATCATTTTGCATGGTATTGCAGGGCTGGCTTAATTTTTTTGTAATATTGAATCTGGAGAGAACGAAGCGAATCCGGGTGAGTCCTCAGTCAAGATTGCAACTGGCATAGCACTCCTTGGGCTGTTTAAATAACTCGTAATCTAAAGGTTCTTGAGACAGCCCTTTTTCGGTTATTGAGCGGTTTCACTATAGCGCCTTTGGTTTGCTTCTTTGTGCTGTCGTATTATATACTCTACCGCATGACATTCGCCAAAAGGAGCATTCTGATTAGAATTTCTGCGGTTACTATTTACTTGGAGTGCTGACGAAGCTCCGTCACGGTCATGTCGTATGTCACATGCTGCTTTCGCGGGGTAGAAGTCACTGTATTGCAGCATGTTTCTGGAAGATCTATTACTGAGGTATGGAATGAAAGTTGTTCCTGTAACTTCGCTCCTCGGTATTCAGGTTTTTTCTCTTAGTGGTCTCTATACGGTTGCCCATGTATTTACCAGTTCCGACCAATACTACAGAATAGATGTACCTAATTACCGAACAAGTTACCAATCCTCTTGCTATACAAACTATAATCACATGTTCATAGTCAACGGACATCTGATGTGTGACGTCCGGGGGACTAGGCAACATCCATTGAATGATGTGACATACAGTGGCGTGCAAAAATAATGCATGTGCCCTTTTCAGGTGTTACTTTGTGCCATGTCGAGCAGTGACCTGAGGTACGAATATGAATCTTATAGAGGTAGTTTGAAAGTATTTTTTGAGCATAGAAACGCCGGCATGATTCTGCCTCTGGAGGGAGGTGTGATTTTCTGAAACCACCCTACTAAAAATAACTTCTTCCACAATTTTTTTGAATTAGGGGGTAAATAGGACTTAAAGTTTGTTTTTTGCTCTAAAAATCTGTATTAGAAATCTTGAACCAATTCTTCCTCCCTGAAGAGCTAAGGGAGGCCCAAGGTGGCCATTTTTGAATATCTTATTGGTTTTAGGGCTGAAGTATTCAAAAATGACGGTATGCAAGCCTTGGAGAGCTCTAAGAAATGAGAATTAGGTGGAGGTTTCTAATACAAATTTGTAGAGCAAAAAATAAACTTTAAGTCCTATTTACCCCCTAATTCTCAAAAAAAATTGTGGAAGAAGTTATTTTTAGTAGGGCCACTTCAGAAAATCACACCTCCCTCCAGAGGCAGAATCATGCTGGTTTTTCTATGCTCAAAAAATACTTTCAAACTGCCTCTATAAGATTCATATTTGTACCTCAAGTCACTGCTCAACATGGCACAAGGTAACAGCTAAAAAGGGCACATGCATTATTTTTGCATGCCACTGTAGGCAACTTTTTAAGACTTTTTTTGCTCTCTCAAGCCTTTTGACCAGCGGCGATGGTAGTCATAGAAAATGTCGCCCAGCGAAATCTTGGGATTTTTTTCACGTTTCAAGCAATTTTTTAGAAGAAAAAAGCTATTTTGATCTTCCGGGGGGTCTAGGCAATACCCCTGAGTGACCTGAGACAAACAAGCATTTAGGCGACGTGGCGCACCCTCTTGTAACGTATGACGTTGCCTACGAACGCACGATTACAGTAGTCAGTCACGTTGAGGTATACTATTTTTATAGGTTGCGCATCCATTCCCGATGGTTTACGCTGATCTACCGAGTCCCCGCTTTCTGGGTAGCTGCAATGTACCGCATACTTGGGCATCACCGATAGACGTGACTTAGTAAATGAGTGTTTGCCACGCATTCAGGCTTCAGAAAAATCACCAATTTAAAAAAAAATTAAGGTATAAGCATATACTCATTATAACCTTTGTCCTTTGTTTTTTCTTGTCAATAACTGCTTCTTCATTGTAAATCCTTTACTGAACCACCCTTCTTCTCTTTGCTACAGCGAAATTTCGCATTCTAATCCTTTAATTGCAAACTTCTATTGAATCCATATTCAGTCTCATTACAACTCTTTTACTGAGTCAAACTCCTTTTTTTACCATTGCACCTCTTCGCCTTTTACTCCTTTAACTCCACACAACCCTATCATGTTTTCTCTAAATGAACTTTCGAACCTTCATATATAGCTTGCTACCGAGTACATCATATCAATCATAGCCATTACTCGGACAATAAATATATGTTGCGTTGTTACTCCTTACCTACTTCTCGATTAACTGCAACTTTGTTAAATTTCTTACACCGGGCGGACCCGCCTGGTACATCAGTAAACTCGGTTTCGTGTCCCGGCCGATCCTGAGTGATCCGGGAACACTGTCTATTCATTTGGGGCGTTTCAGACGCCCTGGACAGCGCTGGATCGGCTCGGACACGCGGGAACACTGCACCTAGTTTACTGATGTACTTACTATATAGTTTTCCAAGTGCAAATCTTCCCACGAAGCAGTGAGACTGATCCAGAATGTGGGTGTTTTTGAGAATAAGTATATGAATAATTAAGCAGCTCTGAACTCCTGCATGGTGGGTTGCCTTGAGTCGCACCGGCAGGAGGATGCCAAGAGAGGATGTGATACAGCCGATTGGGCATCGGAGACGAAGCGGAGTGTGGAAGCTCGAGGACTCGTCCCAGGAAGGAGATGACGACCTCGATCTCATAGAGTGACATTGACTGCTGCAACGTGCGGTTTCTCTCCCAAAGCCAATCTTCTCCAGAACCAAGTGTATGCCATCGAGTAGGACACGTCTCACGATGAGCTGCCAGAAGGGCGAGGAGGACAATACGGAGGCTGTATGGGGTACATGCTCTCTCAAGTGCTCTCTCGTTGTATTTTGGTTCTTATGCTCTTGTAGACCTGAAGCCTCGCTTCAGATCAGCCCAGTGAAGGCGCACCACCCTAAATTCCACACCAGGGCAAGAAACATGTTAGTGCCAAATGCCCTTTCTTGCTTCTAGTCTAACATCATTCCAGGAAAATCAGACAAAGTCGAAGATGCACGCCAGGTCTCCAAACCACCCGATGCGGATGCGGATGCAGCTGTACCTCCGCCCGATGCTGAACCATATGCACCGAAACCAGGCAGTAAAGCAGAGCTAGAGGACATCCTTGACACTTGACGCTTTGGGGTAGTGAAGTGATCCTTGAGGATAATACTTGAAGTGATTGTAATCTATCATTATGCACTTGTACGTTAACCATCTAAACTTTTACGCCATTTATACGTGTACTTATTATGCCGAATACCCAGAATATATATTCAGAGATCTAATAATCTTACGTTATAATCTCATATGGTCATGGATTAGACACTTTGGCACACTCCATCCAAGCTTCAAGTCGTCTGGATCACCCTACTACATTCCCTATATACTTGACTAGTCAAACTCACGCTCCATCCCGAGAGTATATATCTTTCATCTTCCCGTGTATAGTGCCTGGCTGACCTCAGAAAAGGGTTTTTATTTTATTTACAGGCAGTGTCCTGTACTTTTTCACCATAGTCAACAATGAAAGCAGGCAACATGATGATTGAATCGATGTATTCGAATTTCTGAACTTTGAAGCTTGGTCGTTAAAGGCCTAAGACAACGCCTCAGAATCCGAACTAGCAAGTCACATATTGGCCTAGTACACGTTAAATAACTTCCATCTTGTTTTGCCGCGAAACAGACCAACCTACTTTCCTCCCAATTGTGACCAATTAAACTATATAGATACATCTTACCCACTCCATTGGGTATATATATATACCATACTCAGAGCTCTCGTTTTACGTATAGACGATACCTTCTCGCTCTCACAGTTTGACTGCTAGGTTGCCCGGTCTCCCTGTCAACAACTTCCGGGAGTCTTGGTATTATGCTATAATCGCTTGCGCACACGGCCCTCGCACTTTCCTTTCGTGAGGTGAGAAACGTCAGCTTCATTGTCGGATTGAGTACTTACCATATACATTACAGCCACCTCAACTTTGAACCTATAAGCAGGGCAATATATTCTTAAGCTTTCCGGATTACTTATCTCGATCCCCAATTTGGGCGCTGTCATCATGGCATTCGTCCTCAATTTACCAGGCGACTCGGCTCTTTAATATGTATGATGTCTCATCATGATACCTATACATATACTTATACGACGCTCTCTGCATTTCAGTCTATCGTCTATCCATAGACTTGCTATAGGAAACTCTACTAGACTTTTGGATTTATTTTGTCTCCCGGGTCATCACTACATTCCTCCTCGATTCACTGCAAGACTCGGCTCATCGATACGTAGGTATTCCAAGTCTGTTATCATAACCTACCATACACTTATCCAACGCTTAAGATTACCGTCTACTTATAATCTCTATCCATTATCGGTCGCCTCATTCCGAGGCGTTGGCGTCAGTGGAGGCCTCAGGCTTGGCGAGACCGAGGCGTGGAGTCCAAGCTCCAAACGTGAACCCTCCCTGCACAGTCCAATTCCGCCCAACTCCAGGGTCGTATTCGATCATATCCACACCAAATAGCCCCGGTACCTGGTAGATCAACTTGAATAACATGGATAGAGCCGATTCGTCGTGTGGATCTCATTAGGTGAGCATTGGGACTTGGAGTTGGAATATTGAATAACAACTCATCAAGCTTATCTTCATGTGCAGCGGAACGGACATCCCGTAGCCACCATGATTAGTTTGAAGTCGCATCAGACATTACTGCGAGGGGCGTTTAGGCCAAGCCGTGGACTTAGCTCCAGCTTGAAATCCTACAGTCCAACTCCGACCATATACTTATACGGCGCCCGCTTTTTGATTCGGACCCGGATCATTACTGGATTTGACCTAGATTCAGTAGGCGACTCGGCTCTTCAGTACGTATGTATTTCAGTCTATCACCATAACCTATCCGATCCATATACTTACACGACGCTTTGTAGTTGATTATTCCGTACCATCAAACAAGACTATTCTTGATTGAACACTTTCAACGCTTCGGCAAACTGGACCTCTTCGTCTGCCGTCCCGTTACTTAAAAGGATCAAGTTCAAAGTTCCTGTCTATATTCGCCACCCGTTACTTATCGTTTACGCTGCGTAGTAATTCCCGTCCGATAACCTCATGACTCATCAGGCCGAGGTGTCCAGTCCCTTCCCGTACAGTCCAACCCCATCAAGCCTTCATGTTCCAGGGTCGTGGTCGATTCTATCCACTGCTTTGCAAGTTACACAGGCCCTGCGCCTGGTAGATCAATACTTTGGTCATTTTGAAGGTCCGGGTTGATTGGCCATTTTGTGAAATCTCAGATCTCAAGATTCAGGTTCGGAGCATATTGGACAAATAACAACTCCTCGAGCTGACCTCCATGCACCACAGATTGAAAGATTACGCGGCAGCTCTAGCCACTGATTATCTCACGCTGGATAATACAGCCAGGAACATTTATATGTGAGGTTGCGTCGTCCCTAATTGGGAATTGTCCATATTACTGCATTCATCAGAGGTAGGCATATATTGGAGCCTATCATCATGTGTTCTTCATTGACTTAAGATGCTCCTCCAGAGACGAGTTAGCCGCACACCTTCTCTTATTGACATCAAGTGCGCAAAGCACCAGCCCGATACCTCCCTATTCACTCTTGTCGTTTGTCCATTGCGACGAACATACTAATATGCGTCGGCCGAACGAGGAACTTGAAAATGGATAACATGGTCTACAATGGGAATTAATGTCGAGGTCACGAGCGGCGATATCGGGCTGAGGAGTACGGAATGGGGTTTGGGTTTGAATCCACACGGAATCATTAATAGAGGAGGATGACGACGAATAAGGCACTTGACCTACTACCGATCAAGATTTCGTTACCCGTTGTTTTTGCTGCAATCCTGGATGAAACGAATGAAGCAATTCCAAGATAACCACCAGTCGTCGAATACCCGGGCCGTCGACGCAGGAAAGGAAGCCCAATGAATGGCCGGGATCATAATGACGGACAAAGAATGAAATAATAAAGATGGTAATATTATAGGTTAGGGGTACCTTTAACGTAGTTCTCTTGATTTATACGTGCATATATGCGTCTACTGATAAAGTATGTTAAATAGCACGTTTAAGGCCAGTAGATCTAGTAAGCAGTGCAGCATTGTACCACTCTTCGAAGCTCCGCCTATTAGTATTACTACCAGGGTATCCACAGTCAGAGAGTTTGCCGCTCCCTTTTCTCTGACTCCTCCACTAGTTATGCAGTTTATTCCGATCCCGATTCTCTTAATTGTAGTGATTAAAGATTTATGTAAATTCGAACATCTGAGACACAACAGATTTTTGAATTAAAGGATATCGATGTGGCGTAGTATAGTCAAGTTAGTTGAATAGATTGACGGATATTTTTTACTTAACGAAAAGGCATTTGATGTTCAACTCGTGAAGTCGCTCCCTTTCCTCATAACAAAACACCTCAACAGGAATGAGGATTTTAGTTGGCCCTCCCCCCGTAGCAGCATGGAGGTCATAGATGTAATAGATGTTTATATGATCCACTGTAGATAGGAATTTTACTACGTAGATCGTCACCTTGTCCTTATAGTCTGGCATACTAAAAGTACTACCGTTATCCGAAATATTTCCTCCTAGATTTGATACGTCAAATCCTGAACCACCCTCCCTCGGCGTGTCGCCGTGAGGTCCAACCCCATCTCTAAACTGATCATTAACCCCAGAATTATCTACATCCATGACGCTGAGCGGGGAAGAAGCTGAAACTGGACAAGCGTCGTACGGGCTTAGTCGGCTCGGACCCATTATAGGCGAGTCAATCAGCGGACGTCTTCATCTCGAGACTTGTTAGTTTGGAGACGAGGCTCAGAAAATTCTTATAATTAGGATAAAATAGATATAATGTTTATTAGTATATTATAGTACATACAAAAAGTAAGATACGCGGCCATAATAGATGATGAAAACAAAAGACGGTTTCCACTGGCACTTCATACTACGTATTAGAGTATCAGAGTATTTCGACAAATAACGACGAGAACAATAGGGTGTTCGGAGCTTAGCTTGTCAAAGAGGGAGACGCGTGGAAACCTAATATTATTCAAACTTTGTGAATGGAAATCAACAACAATAGTAAATAACTTACGTTTAGAGACACAACTTCACGACAAGCTATATCTTCCAACAGCTGAACCTATTGCCATCATAAAAGACCCGATGATTCTCACCCATGTTTCCCGGTTTTCACTGAGAGTCGTCGAGAGTTATCAAGGCGCCCATGGGATCTCGCAGAGCGGAAGCATCTGGTGATAATCGGACTATCAATTTTCACCTTCTAGCAGCAAGGATGGCTTCACCAACTGGATCGAGAGGGTTAGCATTAGAGGAATCGCGAGAACAAGGATACGACTAACTCAGCTTACATCTGGTGCGGTGCAAGTTGTGATGCAGATGGATGCTGACTTCTCTGCTGGGGACTCGGGAGTGGATCCACAGCGTTGAAGTGGTTCGTAATCTTGATCCTTGAAGCTTGATGATTGACTGACTGATAGTTGCATTCATCAGTATAAGAGACTCTGCAAGCTGAAGATCGATACTAACTCACTATTTCTTTATTTGGAGGCGGCTTATGTTGGGGTGACTGCGTAAAGGGTGGAGGGAGGAAACTTCAAAGGTTCGTTACGATCTTGATGGCAACTCCTGAAGCTTGATCGAATACTCGAGGGTTAAGCAGCGCTTGCTTGTTCTTTGAGGATTGTCAGAAGTCTAAAAGCTATAGTAGAAGGTGACGCTGGGAGAGTTTACTTGTTGGTTGGTTGTCGTGCAACCCGAAGGTACGTTCGAACGAATCGCATATCGTAAAACGGATAATAGCTTGCAGAGATCTATTTGCCATATGCCACGGTACTTCAGCCTCAGTAAGAGCCTTTGATGTTGAAGACGTAGTGCAGTCGTAGGTCGGCACCATTGACATGGAGCGAAAGCGTCAGAATCGACTCAACGTTAACAAGTAAACGTTTGACATATCTGATAAATCTCATGTAGAGTTTCCCAGCAGGATGAAATAGCCAGGAGCGAAGTCTGAAACGACAGAGTGTCCGACGACATCACATAGTGCTAGCATTGTGGTCGTAAGGGTACCGACAGGGAGATCGGATGCCGATGTTCTTGATTCGATTCAAGGATATTTGCGAAGATTCCGTTGGCTTGATCAAGACAAAGGATGATGGCCGATCCAGAGAAGGTCAAGGGTTAAGCAGATGAACCGACTCTACCGCCAGGAATATCATACATCCAAGTTCATTGGAATAACCCTCTGAAGAAGAATACGACGATGGAAAACGGCTGGGTATGTTCTTCAATGACAATATTCTGCTTGAACAGGTTGCCCGCCGTACACCTCACTGATTCATGACCAACTGATGATATAGCGGCGGAGATATTTGACGATGTCTTCCTAGAGACGGATGTCAAACAATATATCGAAAGGACTTTACGCTCTACGCACATGAAGATGCTTAGGTCGACTACCAAGTAATGACCGTTCAGCAGAACTAGCCGGTTATCTGATCGAATTACTTTGAGGCTTCTTCACGGTACATATAGGCTACCATCCGGGTATTCCTCTCCTATCATAAAAGTGATTTAGGTGTTGATTTGATGGTTTGGTCCTATTTCGTGGTTTAAGGACCACGCGTCGACCAGGGTATCCACGTGCATGGGCATTAAGGCTCTCGGTGTTGCATACGCAACTGATGGTATTGTTGTCATGATAGAGTTGCCATACTAAACCCTCGTTGTTAGCTGGCTTCCGTTGCGAACGTAACAAAGATACTGATCACAGCAACATACAATGCCGGAAGTAAAGCTCCTTACACCATTATATTGGCTATATCCCTCTCATAACCACCTCATTCCACGAAGATTTCCCTTATCTTCAAAGATAACATCGCTTTGTGGAATATTCGAATGAGTTCGAACAGGCGAGAAAGGTAGAAAGAACAAAACGAATGAGGAAGATACGAGAGAAAGAATTGAGATGGTGGACCCCAGATACAGAGGTTTTTGGAGGGAATAGTGGATTAGTCGGAACAGGGGAATTGAAAGGGAAGGGTCGAGGGTTCTGTGAATAAGAGAGAGGGGGAAAGGACTCAGCCACGCAAACGGGTCACTCTGGTCACACTCTCGTTCCTCGCAGCCCGCGACCTTCTTGAAAAGGTCAACTAAATGCCAGAAAAATCAATCAAATTGATTGCATGCCCCTCATTGTTCCACGCATATTCGCGTCGTCGGCTGTTCCTGTCTGTTTTCAAAGGAAAGCTCAATGCCTGTCAGGTCCGCAATGAAGAAGTATAATACGCAATGCTTTCAGAAAATTCATATAGCCTGACAATTTAATTTTGGAAGAATCAGAGACTTTGAATGGTATGCCTTTTTTTGTCCATGAGCAGAAAGTTGGTAATAATTGACAGGTTAGAGCGCATCCTTCAATTTTTTGGAATACTACCAGATCTTCTAGCAGTAAACCAGTGGGAAATCACATTGATATCGAGTCAATACCTTACAGGGATTTTTTTGAGATGGATCGAATCGTCTTAGACAAAAGCAGGTTTGGCGCACACAGAAACAGTGAGCCAGCCCATCAATAATAACGGACACGTAAAACGTTGTGGCTGCATATTCTGTCTGCGCGCCCGATCTTGCTTCCGCCCATGCAACCCTCAGCGTCAGTAACCCCAACACCACACACCTCCCGCCGCCCGAACAGGGGCAAGGCTCTCCGTGCGAGGGGCGCAGGGGCTCACGCCCGCTGTATTTGGTGAACGGCTGAGGCTTGACGGCGAGCAGAGTACGGACGAGGAGGAGCAGGCCGAGATTGCCGCCAGGTATGTTCATCGCGGCCGCGACACCAATGCGTATCGCTACGAGGAGCCGGAGGTTGATGAGAATGGTGCGTAGTGTCGCTTGTCCTCGATCGACGCTAACACCTTCACAGAGGATCCGGAGCCGGAGCCAGAAGTCGATCTTTCAGACTTCCTCGCAAGGCAGCGGCTCGACGACTCCTCGTCATTGGTCCATCCCTGGCAGGAAGACGACGACGACGTGGACCACACCCTCGTTGCTGTAACCTCGGCCCCGTCCTCTGCGCCTGTCAAGCCCCGCAAGAACCAAGTCCACACTGTCGAGTGGGACGCGTCCCTCGACGAGCTCAAGCGCGAGAAGGAGTCTGCAGAGGCCGTATGGGGTGCGTGTGATCGCTATTTCACACTTTTACTTCACTCATGCCTCCTAGACCTCAAAACTCGCTTCAGGCAAGCCCAACCACGGCTCACCGCGCCCAAATCCACGCCAGGGCGCGAAACGCGTAAGTGCCAAGTGCCCATCCTTGCTTCTAGTCTAACCTCATGACAGGGAAATCGGACAAAGTCGAAGATGCACGCCATGTCTCTAAACCACCTGATGCGGATGGCCATTTCTCGAAACCACTTGGTGCAGATGCAGATGCTGAACCAGTACCGAAACCAACTAGTAAAGCAGAGCTGGAGGACTTTCTGGACGATCTTTTGGGTTAGGAAAGTCATTGTATTCATTCTATCATTATGTACTTGTCCGTTCTAACAGTTTCTGAGATTTATTCCCCGTGTACTATACAGAATATCAAATACATCCTCGAAATTTATTCAATAATTCTTTGAACGAAATATGTACTTTAGTCAGGGCCATGTATATCAAATATGCCATTTGCCACCGCTGTAGTAGTCGGGATCTCAAACTTGGGGATATCAAGTTTGGGAATATCAGGCTTGGAACGTCTGGGAGTACGAGGATCATGATTGTATATCGGGCAGTGTTCACGATGCTTCCCGACGATGTAGTCTTTGCGTCCTGTGCGACCGCTGGAGACGAAAGAAAATGGTAATTTAATAAACATCATAAAATAATTCAATGGAATGCTACGGACCATGCGCATATTGCATTTCTTGTACTAACATGTTTGGCATTACAGTGTTTCTGCATGGACGACTCAGATTGGTTGGTGAAATTACTGGCCGAAAGTTTAGTATACCTCTTACAGAGTATTTTGCGCCCACCACTCACCAATACTTGCACTCTAGACGGATCGGAACGTGGCTCCCAAGGTGTGTGATATAGACATGGTCTTTCGCGTCCATGACGGTCCTCAGAGTCGTGTCACAGCGTATGCATCTCCAAGCTTTCTTCTTCGAATCGTGGAGATGTATTTCCTGGATTTGACTTAGGACGTATTGAAGGTATTGGTCAGATACTGGGGTGAATGCATAGAGGCGCGGTTTACTAGCAATGGATGAGGTGGGATTAGTCGGCGTTGAGGGTACGTTGTCTCCCGACAAGGAGATACCGGCAGAAGAAAAGTAATCAGAGAAAAAAGTGTCATCCTTTGCATTATTCTAGAATAAGTATAAGTGGATTAAATATTACTTTGGATATCACTTACCAAGAAACCGTAGGGAGAATCAAGGTGGCTAGGTGATGCCAATGAAGTTGGTGACCGAGCTCTGCTACGTTGGGTGCACAGTAGATTAACTGCCACTTCGAATAAATCAACTGTCACTTCAGGCATATCTACACGACAAGCTGGGTCGAGCATCCAGCAATTGTGACAGATCTTCCAGACCGGTTCTGTCAATTCCGACGGCTTGCTTGGTAATATCCCTTTCATCAACTGACCGAAAACAGCAGCATTGATCTTAATTTCAGAGAACGGATGTTCTCCAGACATAACCTCCTATCAAAAGTGGTAAACATCACATACTGCTCCGATGACCCATTGGAACCGCTGCTTACAAGGATTGTCATTCCAAAGGCCCAGACATCACTCTCCTTGTTAACCTTAGTTAGATCCCCCCGCAGCAATTCCGGGGCCATCCAACGAAGGGAACCGGCAGCGTTAGATGACGTTGTTAAATCAAGTCCACTTTCTTTAAGAAGTCGTGACAATCCAAAGTCTGTAATGTATGGCGTGCCGTCCTCAGACACCAATATATTGCCCTGTATTGGCCTGAGTCCATTTGAAAGTGTAAAAATAATTACAACATACCGCGCGAATGTCTCCATGAACAATATTATTTGAATGTAGGTATTCTATACCATAAGCGATTTCTACTAACTGCGCATCGACCTTACATTAGCGAAGGCAGTCCGAGCCTAACTGAGAAACGGACCATAAGGAGCTTATCCGGATCCAGCTTCAAGTTCTCTTCCAAATATTGCAGCAAGGTGCCATTCCTCATCCACGGAGAGATTAAAGCAGGAACCTCGCATGGTGCGTTTTGCGACTCGGAGAAGATGTTCGAATATACAAGGAACGGAAGAATGTTTGGATGCGAGAGAGAAGACCATATCATGTACTCCCGCCAAACACGCTGGATATGAACGATTCAGTCAGAAGTTCTTGTCAAGAAAGAAATAAATTTGCACCTGAAACAGCTTGGACTTGATTTTAGACTTGACTGCGACGCTGAACTGTCTCAGCCGTTTAATAGCTACAGGTTTGCCATCGAGTTTCCCAAGCCAAATGTCGGAAAATCCCCCACCAGCCACAAGATTCTTGCTAACGTCAGTGAGCTTACTATCTAGACAGAAGCTAGAATCAGATGAAAACGGAGTTTTGTTATAAGGGAATGAAGCTGCATAAGTTTTGATGCCAGTGTGACTGCTTGTATCCACTATACTAGTAGTGACAAGCTGGGAAATGGTCGACATCATGGTCTAGTCCCACGGGTGTGCGCACCGGGGGGATGTTGAAGGAGGGAATCAGGGGGTGGACGCGTTTTGTATGTACTGACCAGCTGTTCCCGCATTGACAGGTGTACATAGGCTTGCACTGCAATTCCCAATAATATCCCAGGCCGTGAGATTTCTGTCACAAGCCATGCTATTTTTGCCCCAGCTACACCATCAAGTGACCTGGGTACCCTGAAGATTTACAGTGAGTCACACGCAACAAATCCTCAAATTTCGATCAGGTAGATTTCAGGTAGATGTCTCGTTTATTTGTGCCGAGCCACCATTTAAGATATCTGAACAAAATTCCCTGGGAGGATTTCCTCATATTGGCGTTTGGCCATGTATGTCTTCATCAACTGCATCGAGAGAGTCAGCATCAGAGGCATTGCGAGGGCAAGGTTAAAACTAACCCAGGCTACATCTGGTGCGATGCAAGTTGTGACGCAAATGGATGAGCAGACTCCTAAGCTAGGGAGCGGATCCCCAGGGTTGAAGAGGTCCGTTATCTTGACCTTTAAACCTTGAAATTTAATGATTAACTGATAGCTTCAATGATCAGCATAAGAGAATTTGCAAGCTGAAGATCGATACTAACTCACGATTTCTTTAGTTGGAGGCGACTTGCGTTGGAGCGGTTGTGTAAAGGGTGAGGGAGCTTGAAAGTTCAAAGGTTTGTTACGATATTGATGGCAACTCCTGATGGTTAAAGAAACGATTGGTTGTTCTTTTGAGGCTGAGTCGTCGGAAGTCTAAGAGCTATAGTAGAAGTGATGCTGGGAGAGCAGTTTGGTTGCTCGTTGTTTAGTGGTCGTGGTAGCCCAGAGGTATGTTGGAAATAGCTTGCAGGTATAGTTGTATATGGAATACTGCGCAAAGTTGGAGAAGACGTAGGGCAGTGGGAGGTCAGAAAGAACTTTTGGGCAGAATCATG
Organism: Sphaerobolus stellatus SS14; assembly: GCA_000827215.1. NCBI lineage: Eukaryota > Fungi > Basidiomycota > Agaricomycetes > Geastrales > Sphaerobolaceae > Sphaerobolus > Sphaerobolus stellatus. Next base: position 192,013 of record KN837103.1, on the reverse strand, counting down.
GAGCGAAAGCGTCAGAAACAACCCAACCAAGCAAAAATTTGACATATCCGCTGAATACCAAGTAGAGTTTTGCGGAGGAAGCAGCCAGGAGTAAATTCTGAAAGAACAGAGCCTTCGATGACATAGAGCGTTGCGACCGTAGGGTACGAACAACGATCCGGCATTGCGTGACCGATGATCAGCGCTTCAGCTGGATCCGCGGATTCAGTCGAGCTGAAGCGCCGACGCGAACAAGCCAACTTTCAACGTCAACTTACCGTAGAGGGGAGTAAGTAACGAAGATGGTAAAAGTAACATTAGACCCGGCGATCGGGGCCGATTGCCGCCAAGTCTGCTCGTCGCGGCCTCGACACGAATACGTATCGCTACGAGGAGCCGGAGGTTGATGAGCATGGAGTGTCACCTGTCCTCGATCAACGATAACACCTTCACAGAGGATGCGGAGCCGGATCCAGGAGTCGATGTCTCAAACTTCCTCGTGAGGCAGCGGCTCGACGACTCCTCATCATTGGCTCAACCCCAGCAAGAAGACGACGGCGACGTGGACCACACCCTCGCTGCTGTAACCTCTGCTCCGTTCTCTGCGCCAGTCAAGCCCTGCAAGAACCAGATCCACACCGTCGAGTGGGACGCGTCCCTCGACGAGCTCAAGCGCGAGAAGGAGTCTGCGCACACAGTGAGCTTTAGTTCATACCTTTCAAGTTCACAGGTCCGCAGTAATAGTGGACACGCTTCTGAATTTATACTCAATCAAGGTCATAGGTCTATACTGCGCCATGCACCATGCGCATCCTGGTACGGTATTGGAAATATGTCCCTTCGCGTTAACTGCGGGAATTTCGTGGGCCTGTGCGCATTACATACAGTTCGAGAATCGCTACTACTCGCCCATAGATTCTTCTGATTAAGTACATGCTGATAATTCCCGCAGCAGCGTCTGGCCTCTTAATGCTAGCTGCTGAATCAACATCATATGCGATGCTATTATTACCTTGGCGAGTACATCTGCATCCCACTTCGACATCCAGGTCCGCAGGTAGGCTAAGATAACGTACTTATGTTTAGAGCACTATCTCCAACGATCCTTTAAAATATCGAAGGTATTCCTCAGTAAGTACCTCATCCAACGATGTGGAGTGACAATCCCTCTACAGACAGTTTTACTAGGTTACTTCCGGAGTCTGGAGACAATGAATATGTCAACGGTAGCTCTCCTAGCGCAGGGAAAATACCGAAGCAGGATGTTCCTCAACTCGCTCAATTGGGAGTTCCTCAACAACACAAAGGAGATACTCCACCAAAGTCTCTAGAGTTCCACGGGATAGAGATGATGGATTCCAAGGTCGTGAATTCATTCCTGAGTGGCCATTCGAGTGTGAAGAACCACGAAAAGGTACAGATCAGTACTGTACTGTATAGTCCTGCAAGCCCAAATTCTCGTTTGCCGAAGTATCATAATCAAGGTAATTGCCCTTAAATTCTACTTTCAATTAGATCTAACGGTACTTGTTAGCCAAGATAACTGGGGAAGTGCGTTTGAACGTGCTTAAGCCCACGCATATATCAACCATAGAAGTTTGGGTATGGACTTATAGCATTAAAAATCTGAGCAGATAGTTCATATGGAATTTCAGCTCATCGGAAATTCGGATAGTAACTTACGACCTGATTACTCTTTCCTACACTACCGTGCCAACATTTGGAACAAGTCGATTAAGACTCATATTGAAACCAGCATGGGTATTGTTCAAGATAAATTTCCGGTTGGAAGTTATACATTCGTGGGTAATTAATCATTAGAAAATTTTGTTGAAGTTTTATATCCCCTGCTGTCCATAGCCTTTTGAATTCGAGGAGTTGCCCGAATTTACACAGGTTAGCCTTCCTGCTGACGGTCCCGGACTGGAAATAAAGGTAAGAGCCTTTTTTCCATTTAACATATTACGATTTTGCAACTTTTGGGGGTGTTATTATAGGATACTTCGTCCTGGATTCCCCTTCCACGTATGTCTGTTCTGAAACTTCGGTTTAGCCGAATACTGACCTCAGGTGGGTTAATTATTATAGCTTCAGTAAATGTCACATACAGTTACTTCACGAAGGGTTCAGTGGGTTATAGTAGCTCAATCGCTTATCGAGTATGGACCCATATTGCATATGGTAGAATATGGACTCCTGTCGTGTAAGTTGTAACTTCAGTGAGATCACTGGCGGCGTTCAGCGTTAGGAATTTGCTAACATGGACATCGTATAGGTTGGAAAGCCCCATTGTTTACTACCCTCGTATACGACCTCTGCCCAAGGCGGAGAATACTTTTCCCAGAGAAATAAGCTGGCCGCTTCAAAGAGAAGAGATTAATGGCTGGTCAATAACACCATTTACGGGAAAAGGACATTTCAGCGGGGAAATGGTTGAAATAGAAGGATTAGTGAGTCGAATTACTACTTAAAATTCTAGCCTATCAACTCATTATATACCTTCCTTAGCTAATGGTGCAGGCGCCGCTCGTCTATGCTATGCAACAACAGGTTGAATTTGTTCTGTTGTTGCGATCGACGTCTCAGGCCGCCTTGCAAGCATTAAGCGTACCTGATCATATCAATGTGGCTTTTATGAGCTCTGATATCTACGGTCGTGATGCGTTGCAACCTGGAAATGCTGCGGATAAGAGTCGCGTACGTAAACCGCTTGCAAAAGGTAGAATTTCGATAAATAATGAAGACCATCATTGCGGCAAGGACGTGGTACGGTTGGATGGAGATGTGACTGTCCCTATTGTCCTTCCTCCAAGTTTCCGATACGAGCTGATAGGGTGAGCTTATTTACAGTCGTCCTAGATTGAAATGCTGACGGTTGATGGGATTCTTTCTCAACATTGAAGTCGCGAGGTATGTGATGTTCTTTAGCATTAATTTATTCTGTATTACTTATAAAGCTCCGTAGTATTTGATAAACATACTCATTACCCATCCCAACTATTTACATGAATCACCTGCTGGAAAGGGCATTGAAACGGAACTGCCTCTATGGATCGTAACGGATCCTCCTTCCGCTCGCTCGGGAGGACCAGCCGCGAGTCCGACACAATTGGGTAAACTACCAATTATCGGTGATCCTTTCAACATGGGAGACTTACCAAAGAGAGCACCATCTGTTACGGGTAAGGCAACTGACGATGGACGTCCAGCAATCATAGGCAAGCGATTCATAAGCTTCTGAATATTTTATTTTTCGGAATAGTCCCATTTCTTAGACTCGATTTACGCTTTGGAATCTCCATGGTTCGCTTTGGTATTAAATAAGTAGTTAGATTATCCTGTCATTCTCAATGTTGTTAACTGCTATATAGTGCTTTTCTCCTCTACTGCTATCACTTATCTGAATTCGAATGCTGATTCTTGTGCCAATACCCACAAGATAAAAAATGATTTCTGACCCCGTGCAGTAATGTCTATTGGCGATAGTAATGATTGGGCAAATGAAATAGGAATCAGATGACTATAGATATATTGTTTTTGTATGTTGATTATGTACCTCGTGTTTAACTATAGGTTAGATATCCAATTAAAATGGAGAAATCGCAGCATATTGGCTTCGTGGCTATCTGTTAGTCAGGCAGCTAAATAAATAAGAAATCAAAAGCAACGTAAGTATATGCGAGGTCAAGTACGTTGTCAGGTAGTTCGAAGTGTAGACCTGAGACATCGATATCTGCTACATGATTCTGCATGCTGCGTCCCCATTGGCTCGCTGGCTGACTGTGTCACGACGCGTTACATTGTGACACGTCTTTTCCACGGGGCGCTAAATCACCACCGACCGACCAACCTTTCACCCAAAACTTCCTTGCGATGTGTAGATGCACGTACAAGATGGCCAGAATACGGGTTAGTTCACTTTATTATACTTTGTGCTTTATATTTACTTTGGGTTGACAGCTTAATGGCTTCCGACGAACCCTCGAGACGACTCGTCATCACACGGCGATATTGTAACTGGTCGACTTCTTCCACAATCTAGCCATGGTCCTTCTTCTGCACTTCCGAAGAACTGCAAGAACGTTTCAGTTGATATGGTCCAATTGAACAGGTAAGAACCTGTGAACGTTACACTTGCTCTTCTGCCTCTGCGCGGATCGTATGATGCATAAACCTAGATAGGGACATCAGACTCGTCTCTAACGGAGGCGGGGTTGTTGATACCCAACCGATAGTAAAATTATCTGATTCCTCTGCCCCTTCTTATTATTTCTCTACTTCTTTGCTAATACTGCCTTTACAGGTGAATACCACGCTTCCATATCTCCTCCGCCTTTGCGGATCGTATGATGCATAAACTTAGATAGGGACATCAGACTCGTCTCTAACAGAGGCGAGATTGTTGATACCCAACCGATAGTAGAATTATCTGATTCTTCTGTCCCAGGCTATCATTTTGAGATGTCATACTGACTGACTGTTGCTTCCAGGTCCACATACCTCTGACGTCCGACCATGTATTTAAGAAGAATATTTGTGTCATTCAGTAACCCCATCGATGCCGTTACAGCCTAGAAAGTCTAGGGTGGTATGTGTTACCAAGGCAGATCATCGCTGGTGCTCAGCGGTGCGGCCAAGGCGATTCTTCAGGTATTGATTTCTTCTATGTCCTCGTAGCAAGGTCGCTGAGTCATTTTGTTCAGATGATAAACAGAAAGCATTGAAGATGCTTTTCGAACTTGAAGCGGGATTCCGGCTATTAAAGCTACCCTCGCCGGATCTTGTATTTCCGAGGGAAGAAACCGATCCTCTGAAGACGCAATCCAGTTATATATGTCATGCTGGCATTTCATGTAATGCGACTAGACTGGTACTGAGTATGCTCGCGTCCAGAATCCGGTTCCGAAGTACATAATACCCTTGCCAAGAATAATATACCTTTTGGCACAGACTTTTCGTGCTGTATATTTGAATTGTGCAGCGAGATCTCCGTTACTCATCTAGTCTTCCGCGGCATTTGCTACTGTAGAAGAAACGGGCGTGGGCATTCGGCTTCAAGTTATTAACACCACGATAAGAACATTGAGAACCTTCACTGCCATCATCTGTATCGAATTGGCTCCCGATAAAGAAGTTTACTACATTGGTCTCAAATGAAGCTGCCACTGCCAAGAGTGGATGGAACCACTATATCCGTCATTGACCTCTCGAGGTGAAGCATATGAGTATATCATCTTGAAACATCTGCTTATAAGAGGGAGCTCATGGGGCCGATTCCGTATTCTCCTCAACCGAACATGACATAATACTAAATCGAAGGAATGCCAGTGGTGAGGAGCGTGCCAATGGAGACGTGTATAACAAACAGGTTAAAAAATCGAAAACTTCGGAAGCAGAACTAGAGGAAATGAATATAATTGTTCAAAGCGAAAGAAAGAGGTATTCAAGTGGCCGTAACCTAGCGTTGGCCAAACCGGGATATTATATGCTGTCCTGCTGACAATCAGCCCGACTTCGAACGATCACGCTTGGGAGTGCGCGGGACGTCTCTATAGTAATCGCAATGGTCGCGATGCTTTCCTAGGATGTAGTCGCTTCGACCGATTTTGTGGCTAAATGGCAGGAGAGGAATTAAAGAAATATATATATATATATATATATATATATATAAAGTGCTTCAAAATGTCAGAAAATAATATAACGCACCATCCATCACACACTGATTTCCGTCGGTTCGTGTGCATCGAGGTGCAATGTTTTTGCATGGACGATTCCGATTTATTCTTGAAATTGCTATGGTTCAAGGTGAGATCAAACTGAAAAGATGACATTATAAGCTCAAATTTAACTCACCAGCCTGGATATTTGCAGCCAAAACGGTCTCCGGCTTCTGCATAGTGCACGCTATATACATGGTCGAAGGCATGCATCTTAGTCGACATGGATTTCTTCTCTTCTGGACAAACTTTACATCTCCAGCCTCGGCGTGATGAATCGGTTGGCTGATCTATTTCCTCGATTTGAGCTTCGACGGTTGGAAAGTATTTCATGCCATTTTCTGTTCTGTAGTACATATCTTTAACACTTTCCTTACGAGGCGAAACGAGGATTGGAGAATGAGAGCCCATAAATCTTTGTGGAAGGTGTCTGTTGGGCGTCCGAGTATTAACCTTTTTTGCAAATTAAGTCAGGTAAAAAGTATATTTCTCATTAGTGAACTCAAACGTTTACCGAAAGGCCACATGTCGCAGAGTAGTCACAAGCAATTTGCTCAACACCAGTCTGTGAGTCATCGTGCTTCGCATACTGTTCCGGGAAGAAACTTGAAGGATTCCCAATTTCGTTAACGGTACTTATATCAGTAATATCGGCCGCGTTATGGTAATGAAACCCAGCCAGTGAATTATGCGCAGGTTCGGGGGGTCCGATGCAATATTCGCCAGGGTTGTGGCGCTACTCGGACGTTTAACAAAGAATACTCTGACAAAGAGGAATGAGATTAATTCACCATATCAGTTTCCCCAAGAATTGAGGTTTCGGCATACGAACTATGACTCGAGGTCGACGGTGCTGTAGAAAAATAAATATATTGAAAGATCATGCACGGAACTTAGATACTCACTGAACGGTCCTAGTGTGTCAAAAGAACTTGCACTCTCGCGGCGAAGGTGACATGGTGAAATGGAAGACAATAACAAAGGGTTTTCTTCTGCTGTCGGCGGCAAATGAGTATGAGTATAAGCTCCTGAACTCTGATAAAAAGCCAAATCAGCAAGAAAAATAAAGGATCAGCTAATCCTGCCTACATTTATTGAAAGGCCACCCACACTGTTTGACTCTTGGTCCCAATAATAACCACTGAGTTCAGTCTGAACAGATTGCTGTTCTTCAGTAAGAAATTCTTCCAGCCCATTAGCAACCGGAAAGTGAAGGAACGACTCAGGCATGTCGTAACGTGAAGCTGGCTCTTCCGAAATCTGCTCTATGAGAAGCAGAAGTGAACCCCGGGTGGTATAACGAACGCATTCACGCCTTAGGTAAACAGGTTAAAATATAGACTTGCATTAGGGTCTTACTGGGTTTAGATACGAAAACCTATGTACACATTTAGCCTGAACAGAAGCGAGATTATCTGCAACTTGAACCAAGCTACATACACATCGGAATATATGATCACAGTTCCCTTAGGTTTTAAGCTACGATTTAGTTTAGGCACTGTAATCAATGGGCCCGAACGGTTGGTCTAGCACCTATTCCTGATAGAAATAGCAATATTTGGCACGGAATGACAGATGTTAGGTTGCAATTGGCCTTTAAACCTAAATAATTAACATCTTGAATTCCGTTGGCGAATTACGGTTAAGTACAGTAGATAAAATAGATTAATCATGCTGGTCAGGATGGGTACCCACTGCGGGGGTTGGTTCGGGTCCGTTGAATATCCAAGTTCTCCTTTGATCTCCATAAGGCCCTCAAATTCTTATAGTTTGGCCTTCTAAGCAGATTAATTTGCTGATTAATAGTGTTAATTGATCGATTTCTGAGTCGGTCACCTATAATTGGTAAAGAATGACTATTTTTTATTCAATAGATCACTTACCGTTGCAATTTTCCATGAATTCTCTGACACTTTCTAAGTCAAACCTCACAATGGAAATGAGATGAATGGTATCATTGGCAAATAAGTTGGTTGGCCATTCCACTGCTTCAACCTAGTAAATGAAAGCATAAATTTCTACACATGCGAGATCTTGACATCTTTAAAATGTATACACTTACTGGGATTTATCAGAACCGAGTGGCTCAACAGCCAAATCATTATGCAGAATTATAACCAAATGTTTAGGACAGTCGATTTGTCGGCCAGCGGTATTGCCTCCGTGCGCGCGGTACTACGTAACCGCGGCCGGGTCTTGGGCTCAAGGGTTGACAGAGCCAGGTTATCATGAAACGAGCCCTGTCTCACGATTGCACGAGAACCTGTTTACCGGTTGAATCACCTGCAGTTCAGTCACAGTAAGTAAATGCCAATAACGCGCCTCAGCCATGTTGCATAGGAGGAGCCAACAAATACACGTCACCAATTACCCGGTTTCTTATAAGGTATTCCTTGGATGACGAGACCGATCATCTGAGTCAATCTGACCCAGAATCTGGATAAGTACAAAGATGAGATATTTCCTCTTGAAAGAAGCCACTACTGGATATTCTTTTTCTCTATCTGTGTGGATGTCAATCAGTCCTCTACTTTGTGACGAAAGCAATAATAATACTTAGACTTTCGAGTTAAAATGCCAGCGTTAGCGTTAACCATCAGCCGCAGAGGGCTAGATCGAAGCCTGAACCAGAAACATGAGGCGGCGGACTCGTTGCTATCCAGGTCTTGTATTGTTCTCTGCTAGCCTCGTTATTTCCTTGCGGTAGTCTCGATACGGGTCCGATCAAAATATACATACTTGCTTGCCTACTTGCCTATCAAATCGACAAGAGGTCTGAGTCCACGTGGATAACCATGATCTCGCAACTTGAAAGTGAGATGTTCCATAAATCAATGAGACATTTGCTTGCTTAACCTGCCACCGCAGTAGACGGAAAGAAGAGTCTTACTCAGCGACGGTATGTGCCCTCTCGACTATGATGTCGTGAATGGCCTGTGTATCTCGACCACCAGATATGGAAAATGAAACAGACTTCGTTGGTACCTCTGCAAAGAAACAATGAGAGTAAATATAAGAGGCACGTTTGAGAAGAGTCAACTTACTGGGCTTACCGTAGTTCAGCTGCACGGGACTCAGGTGGCCCCAGCGATGGTGACGGGACAACATTGGGACAGACGTGGGCCTGGAACGTTTACTACTAAGGTCCATAAGCACAGCGTAGCAAAGCTTTAGATATGAAACAAATCTGCGTTACTAAAGAAGACAGCTGGTCTGGATCTTGACTGTTTCTCCCAGTGAGCGGCCTTGATACGACGATCCAAATAGATATAACCAGTTGCTTATTTGAAGTACTTTTGTATTGAATTTACTTCGATCTGAAATAATAGACGATTAGGATACTGCAAAGAGACTATAGAACGTTGATATGACCGACCGGTAGTGAAAGTGAAGAGGTTTGGAGCAGGTACACCTGTCAAGTTGTTTGTACGTGTAAGTCCATATTTCTTTTTGTTTCCCACAATCGAGCAGAAGCAAATAGGATTCAATTCATCCATGACACATAAAAATTTGTATATCATTATCAGTATCTATATTCTCCTGGCACACTATGGCCATTGAGTGGACAGAGAAGGTCAAACAGTAGGAGACCGCCCCGAGCAATGGTCTTTCGCATGCTTTCCAGCGATATAATCTTTCCTTCCTGTGCTATTACTATGCATGGAATTAGTAAGTATGTTAGGATCGTGCACAGTAACCCTACTTACCAGTTTGGGCATTTTACCTTTCCTTCGATGTGCACAGTTCGACAATGTTTCTGAGTAGAAGATTCCGACATACTCCGGAAGGGGCTAAATAGCATCAGATAATTGAAGTATTTTGGAGTAACAAAACATACTCACCAACCACTGGCAATACATGCGAACCGAACAGCGATCCTGGCACCAAAATGTTTCGTATAAACATGGTCCAATGCGTGCATCCTAGTAGTCATTTCTTTCTTTTGGCAAAGGAGACAACTGTACAGCTTTTTACTAGAGGTTGACTTGTCAGGATTACTGGGAGAGGGGGCTGGAGACTCGATGACAGCGTCAACTTCACGAAGGAGCTCCAACGACTCGCTGTATTCGAAATATCCCCTTTTTATAGTTTCCATGCTTCCAGGTGGACATTCATTAACTTCCGTTAATGACTGCGGGAAGGATACCAGTTTATAATATTGTAGTATATGCTGTGCCTCATGGCAGTTCAAGTTGCCAACATTCCAATCACAGGCTTCCATAGTGCCAGTGCTGGAGGAAGCTAATGTGGTAGCGTATTAAATACGAATGCATTATTCATGTGAATCTCGCGACTTACTCTCATTAAATTTATCTCCATCCCAATTGAATGAATTTTCAAGGCCATTAGAGTTTGCTTTTAGAGCCTCCGAAGGCTGCTAAGTTTTCGGCATTAAATACTAGCCAGATGCGACATAGGACCCAAAAAAAAACATACAAGTTGGTAAAATGTTTTGAATTCTGTCGGATTGTAATATTTATCGGGAAGAAAATTAGAACGGGGCTGTAGCTGTTGCTTATGAGGTTGAGCTAACGTACCATCCTGGGCGTAGTAGTTGAGCACTGGGCCTCCGACTTCGATCAGGGGATCTCCAGGTAAACCAGCTTCCAAAGGCACCGGAGTAAGAAGAGAGGGCGAATACTCTGCCAGTGTTCCCGCTAAGGAAGATAATTAAGTTACATCCTTATCATCTGATGATCAACGTTAAAGACTCTACCTGAGGATGGAGAGAAAGCGTCTATTTCCTGCATCACTGCATCAATATCGCGATAGAAAGCATTGTCTGATTCCTAGAATTATCCGACAGCGTAAATGTAAACTCTCACCCGGAAAGTGCCCACTTACGATATGAAGTTGAGGTCGATCATTGGTAGTTTGGATACATAGATATTGAAGAGATTGGTTCTGAACGGCGTGATCTTGATAGTTGTGGGATGAGGAGTCCATCGTTGCACAGCTGGGTCGAATGCACTGAATCCAGATACAGCGCATTTGCACTCTGTTTTATAGACCAACGTGTACCAGCAGACGGCATTGTGTGTCATATAGGACAAGTAAACCTAAGGGGTTGTTTAGGTCTCTGAGTAGGTTTTGCGGCTTGTAAGGAAACGTTCATGGGCTTGAACAGAACAAAAAAACCCAAGTTCTAAGTTCTGCAAGTCCTAGGGAGACCCACTATCATCCCTTTGGGCTACAACCAGTGCCTAACTACCAATCGGTTCATGAACTGCGCTTTAAGCCCAGCACTGATTGATGTGAGCCATATCGTGACCTGGGACCCAGCTTACCGCCGGGCCTCAAAACCTAACCATTTGCCCCAAAAGAAGTTCTGGCAGTACATGGGTTTTTTATGAGAAGTCTGCCGAGCTTGAAGTCCGAAAGTTTGCCGCCTTTAGTTAAGTATAGATCCTCAAGTTAAACCCACTCCTATATTTTGTCGTAATTGCTTGGCACGAGAGCATTGATGTACATATAATCACTGCATGGGGTGGGAATCATCTGTCATAAGTAGCTTCGGAAGAATGTTCCGGTTCAGCAGGAGCTCTGATGACGAATCGAGAACTTTAGAGAATAATCTCTTCATCAGTATCGCTTTCCGCTGCGGTCAAGAATGTAAAAGGAATTTAAAATTTAAATCGGTAGATCGCTTCAACAAAGCAGAGAAACGATTACACAAAATCTCTAGAACGAAAATAATTGTTCTCTGGTAGCTTTTGCTATGGTTGCCCTTGTCCTTTCGCTTCATATTGCATGTAACGCCAAAAAATTCACCAGCATGAGAAGGCTTCGAGTCAATGCCAGCACGAGAAGAATCAATAAGAACGAGAGTCTCTTGGAGCAGTGCAGCCAGATCCATTCGCATGGCCATTGCGACTGTAGTAGTCTCGGGAGAGGGCTTTGCCACTAGAAGCGAAAATGAATTTAACGATACTTAGTAAAAGGAATATTACTTACCACCGGGGGCAAAGAGTTTTCTCCTCTGATTCCTTGTAATGCCTCCTTGCTGCCCTTTCCCAATTGGTACTGAAAGAGCTGAGCAGGTTATTGTTGAGAAAAGAGAGAGAAAATACTTTGAAAAAGACTCACCAACTGGGCGCAACGCATCGAAAACGATCAATCTGGAAATGATCCCGATACACATGGACGATGACCTGTTCTTGGGAACCTGCTTGATTTGGACATTGCCTGCAGATCCATGTTCTTTCGTTCCGATCATAGTAAAGGAATCTTTTGACTTGCGGCATGGCCCTCGTGGCCTCTTGCGTTTCTACATACATGTGTTCCGCAGCTGTACAGTATTTAACGTCGTGCGTGCTATTCAAGATTCTGAAAAATAAAGCGTACTCGAAATTGGCCTAGGGGGAATGCCATATGCTTCCTCTAATGGATCCCGGCTAGAAGAAGCCTAATAGTATGGCAACTCGTCAGAAGAGCTTGGACGCAAGCAGATGGTAAGGACATACCCGAGAATTGCCTCCTCGACCACTGCTATGATTTTGGGAGTGATTATTCGTCGACATTGACTTTAGAACTTGAAAGTATGTGGGCGACCACTGAAGTCCAGCAGAGAAGGCCTGGCGGTTTAAGTAGAACCTCCTTTGCATAAGGATCATTATATTCAAGAGAAAATACCACAAGAGACCTGTACGGATGTTAGGATTTTCTTTCCAACACAAAATTGAGGTCTTCTTTGGTATTAAGAGTCGGAGTCACCTGCTTGCGATGGCATAAGAGCTCGATATCCTTGCTTGTTTTGATACATGGTCGGATCAGAGGGAAAGAAATTGGTCTTCTAACAGATATTCACCATATGACCCTGCTATCACTAGAGCAGATATCGAGGCAGGGTTACGGCGCACGAGGAGACCGAAGCTTGCACCTCACCGTATCTTCCCAAAAGAAAAAAAACCTATAAATTTATGAGATCAATTAGAGCATACTAATTTAGACCAAGTAATCTTAAATAGAAACAAAGGTCAACTTCCTTGCCAACCTTCGTCCATAAATCCTGGTGAAGTAACGTGAAATCTCATAAACCAGACATTTAGACCACTACCCGCAGTGGATGTCACTCCATGTATTTGTAATGACTGGAGTTAATCCTGGACTTGTTCTTGGTAGTTGCTAGTTGGTTTCCAATGAAAACCCTCGCTTTGTTTGCATGTGTTCAAATTGCCGTCTCGCAACTCGTTTCTCCGAGTAGACTTTGACACGGGGTAAGCTTTGGTTGGGCTTGTCTGAAGTGTTTGAGGTCTACTAAAGTATAAGAGCGATAATCTCACCGTCTCACGAGAGAAGATAGTTACGCACCTCATACAATCTCGGCAAACTCCTTCCGCTCTGCAGAGGGACGCGCAAGAGGCGTCCCTCGCACGTTATGCACCAGGTCTGGTCCTTGCGAAGCTGCCTTTGAAAGACAACTGCATATCACGTCAGCGTTCTAGGGTCACATCCGTCGTATTTTCCCTGGGATTGAACCATAGTTATGTCATCGAGACGGTGTCTCTAGCGAGAAATTCTGATAGACCAAACTTCTATTCCGCTTCATCTCCGATGACCAATCAGCTGCCAGGATCGCATCCTCTAACTTGCCAGTGATTACCATGCCGGAGCTGCTTAAAAAGTTGCTTAGAAGCTTAATTATTGAAAATCCATCTCGATGTCTATTCGTCAAAAACAGCTACATTTAATCGGCATCATTGATCATGGCAATTAATCACGGGCACAGATTGGCAGCTCTAGCTATGCCTCCGGGTACACTGCTGACTCTCCTCCCTTAGGTTTGGCTTGGAAATCAGCACCAATTTGTTTCTTTCTCCTTCGACGTTCCTCAATTTCAAACGAGGCTGTGGTTTAGAATGCGGCTTGCAGCTGCAAGCAGGATCAATCAGGACGAAGCTGACAACACATACATCATCCTACGGCGAAACGGAGTCTTCATCTAGCTCCATCTTCTGTCTAGATAGCAGGCTCAGTGAATTTAGCGAGAATATCGTACTGGTGGAAGAATTTTGGTCGTTTGGACAGGAAGGCTTAATAGCAAGTCTGTGGCTATTGAAGTGTGGAGACATTTCAGCATCTCAGCCAAGTCTAAAGTCAAATCCAAACTCTTTTGGGTGATCAAACATTACTCCCTCTTTGAAACGAATCTCTAACTGAAGTTTTCCTGTTCAGGTTTGGCAATAATCTTGGATATAAGTATACTGCCGTCTAACTCCTCGGATATTCGAATGTATTTTCACAAGCCCCTTTATTCGAAGTCCCAGCACTTACATCTCCTTGGATAAATAATGGAACATTGCTACATGATATAGAAGAGAATACGGATCGCAAAAATCCCCATGGTTCGCCGTTTCTCAATTAGACTCATATCGTTTGGCTAATAGGATACTCATACCTACTATAGTTATTGGGAGTCGCCAACGGCATAGAATACCTACACCAAAACAAAATTGTTCGTGGCAATATTTGTGCGGTGTGTTATAGTTTCGTATTTAATCGCTTTGATCTTTACAATAAAGGGCAATACTTACATTGGTTATGATTGGTATCCAATTGAATGCAGCATGATCTCATGCATTACATACTTTGACTTGTCCCGACTCTTTAAAGAGAGGAGATGAACTTAACGACTTCATCTAATGCTGCCGGTTCCCTTCATTGGATGGACCCAGAATTACTCCAAGGTCAGAGTCAGGTTAACCAACCCAGCGATGTCTGGAACTTTGGTGATAATGCAAGCTGTAACCAGCGGCGGGTCAACTTAGCTGTATGCGGCTGCTTACTTTTTTTCATAGGAATTTATTTCTGAACAACATCCGTTCTCTGAAATAAATATCGATGCCGCTGTTTTCGGTCAAATCAATCAATGAGAAATTACCAAGCAAATCATCCGAATTGACAAAGGCGGTTTGGATGATCTACCACGATTGCTGGATGCTAGACCCGACACTCCGGGTAGATGTCTGAAGTGCTTAAGCTGCTCGTTGACATGCAGGAACCTACGGATCCCTATACAGTATGGAACATAGAAGGAAGACAGCATACGGAGTGCTATATACTAGTATGGTAAGTGATATTACGCGGTTTATGCCATTAATGATTTTTCTTCCAGGGATAAGACACATTAAGAAGACTATTGTACGAATATGAACTCTACTCGCTTCGTGCATCCCTCGTCTGCGAATCCTAGCCCGGAATCTACTGCGGAAATCCCGTATGCACGGTCGTTGAGTTCAGTAGTAACGTCGCAGTGAGGTTTATGTCGCGTATATATAAGTCAGTGGTTTTGTTCTACAATATAAACAAAGCTCTTGAGATAATGTATTTTCTTTGTAGGGTATTATTCTGACTGTTTCAACCCTGATGTTTTTGAACGTTTTACTTGCTTAGACCAAGTATGTGCTCAACATTCTACTAGCGGCGACTATACTCATTCCTATCTATTATAGTATTGAGAATTTATCTTGGGCGTACGCCGATCGCCGGAATCAGAGGGTCCTACTATTCGAAGATGATTTGCTTGAAATATCTCGAACACTCCCAGATGCAGAACAGGCACGGTCAACCTCCAAATTCTGCCTCGAACTTCCTTCAGTGAAAATCCTTAGAGACTTGTTACACCCAGCCTTGTTAGTATTTTAGTGCAAAGTGCTGAATATGCACTCAGTTTCTTATAAGAAGGACATGTTAAACATACCACAGTCAGATTTAATCGCAGGGATTTGACCACGGTATAGCAAACACTAAATTCGTAATCACCTTTTTGCTACTCGCGCAAGAAAAGAAGGTTCACCAGGAACAATTGCAGTGGGATCACCTGTCGTGGAAGCGGCGTCATGCTTTCTCATGCCCGTCATTGACATGGTGCCAGGTTTCCAGGCGGCTCCCCTATCTTTTCAGACTTATCCTCCTCGTAGTCTAATCCTTTGCTACCATTTCCCTCTTATCTCTCGCGCATTGTGAAAGAAGTCCTTCATTTTGTCGAGTACATTATGATATATGCCATAAGGTTTAACTGTACATGGCATGTACTACGTATACACTGAAGAAAATCTCTGCTCAAACGTTCAAGTAAATACTTAGGCAGCCAGAAAAACAATCTTCGCAGGTAAGTATCTATTATTTCTTTTAGATCTGAGTACTAGTACTCAATTGCTATATTCTCAGCTCTTCCTTAATGTCGGTGCTAAAATAAGTTGCTTCAGCTGACTGCATCCGACCTCCTCGGCATCGTTGCTTATGCTCTCTTTTTGCATAATATCCCCTGGTATATTTATTCCCACTACATAATGACTGTTAGTTAATGAGCATTGGTTACAGATTGAATGACATGTACCAATTTGCGCATTTTGAGCTCGATTGTGCTTCAGACTGTTCTTTGCAATGACGACGCGCCGCGCTTGGCCAGGCTGTAATGAAGCGACTGTAGGGAGATGGACGCCTTAGACTAAGGTCATTTGAGGTGAGCAAGCACACCCAACTCACCATCCCGTTGCTGTACATCTGAACTTTGCTGATTTCGGGTGCTCAGCTTTGACATGGTTCTGAGCGTCATCTGGCGTCGACAGACATTGGTGGCATTCTTTGCACCTGTATCCTTGAACATCTGGGAGTATCAGAGTGATCTCCTCGTAGCTGTGCTTAGATGGAGTTCCATGCGAGGGAGCGTGCTCATGGTAGCTGAGAACATGACTGCGTCGTTTGCGGCCCTGCTTCCGGGGTAGTGTCATGTCTGTGGTGGCGGTGCCAGTGGTCTGTTAAAGCGAATTGTGTTAGGTACGTACCATCTCAAGTAAATTTATCCACGATATAGACTTACCGAATAATCGGCATAGGCACATGAGAGATGAGGTTGTGACTGAAGTTCGTTGAATACGATGCTTTCAGGATGTAGAAGAGATGATTGGCCGTTGTATCTGAGTCCATAAGCTGATATGAAACGATTTATGTCCAGCATGGACCACTGTGTAGTCGCAGTCGGATCTGCTATTTTTTGTCAATTCTTATCTGTTCGATTGACCGAAATAGTTACATACATAGGGCGCCGATATTGCTGCCGGTTTCATGGGGGCCTGGCAGTGAGGCAAAAGGGTGGGGTTCGTTCAGTGCATTCACGTGTACAGCAGGGATGGTGGCATATAAACTCTTTACAAATCGTCAATCGATCTATAACTGGTTTTGGAATATGCGTTCTTACCCAGTCGTCATTTTGTTGAGTCCACAAAGCCTGAGGAAGCCTGAGGGGTTCTATTAGGTATTGGATGTTGGTCCCCGGCGCAGACCGTTCATGGTTCTCCGACGAGCTGTTCATGGAATCTCTTGCAATGAGAGATAGAAGGAGAGGTATCCACACCGCCGTTAGCAGAGGGTGGTGGCGCTTTTTATTAAACATGAGAGGGCTATGTTGTAGGAATCTCTGGTGCTGTAGACATAATATTGCACATAGCACGGGGAAGCTTACATTGGGTTTTGGGAATGGCTTGGTGACCACGGCACGTTGGGTGAATCGCGCTCGGTTAGCCTTTCGGATTCGAGACAAGTGTGCATACAAATTTTGGGTACTACGTAACCACTATTTTGAGTGCCACAGCTGTGCCAAAAGAAGTTTCCACAGAAGACCTAGCATTGCGAAGAGACCCAACGCTAGTTCTTGAAAGATGTCAATGGATAGATAATACGAGGAATGTTTCCTATGGAAAATGATTTTGAAAAATATTACCAAGGATATTTTGGCACATCTTCCCGTCCGTCGTTTCGTCAGCTCATTTATATGCTGATGTAGCAAAGCATTTATGGGACGGAGAATATCGGTCATGTGTACTTGCATACCGTTTACATATCTCAGGCTCCAGGCTGTTTGTGTCCTCTGGGTACGAAGTGGCCCAAATGCCATCGCGAGACCCTTACAGCAAGACCAACAGGTCCATTGGCCCATGTTAACAAAGATGGCCCTGTTCCGTGTTTGAATAGAAGAATTGTCCAGGTTCTCACCAACGGCAGTATTTCATGCCGCTGCTACAGCCTCCTGACAATTTAACGCCGTTTTCTCCTTGCCAGTTTAAGTAAAGGTGGTTGAATAATCTGAAGAAACCCAGAATCAAGGATGAAATAGGTTATATCAGTGTGATTGATACACATATGTCGCGATGTCACCGTGACGATACTCGATCCTTTGCCACTGAATCATTCTCGACAATGGAGTGACGGCATGTAGTAAGTAGTAGTCTTGATAGTCGGCTTCCATACTCACAAGTGTAAACACAGAGAGCTCAGCTCTGTTTTTTAAAACTGGTTTTAATTAGGCTAAGACATATGGGTATTATTATTTGTAAATGCGAGGAGCTTTCAGGGGATCGCCGGAGTGCCCATTTTCCTGAAACGGAACAAACGCAAAAGAAAAAAGACACGCTTATCGTCCTTAGCTAGGCAGACAGCGCCTTGCACTGACGTAGTTTCCTCATTAAAATACGACCTAAAAGTACTAAGCTACTGTAAGTAGCCTAGATTCCGAGATTTAACAAAGGCTATCCAATGTTTCTCCCGTCTTATAAAGCCATTCCAAACAGAAGTCCAATGTTGGTATATATATTTAGATATATTTATGTATCTATTATCACAGCGAACATATGGTTCCAGAGCACTCCTTGAGGTTACCCAGAATGGTTTTATACAGTTATTCAAATGGAAGACACTGAGCATCGAATGTCAAATGGCAGACACTGGCAGCGTAGCGGTCACACACTTCAAGTTGCATATTTATCCAATGTATCTTTATTCTTTTGTGGTATTTAACTTGATTGGCAATGCTGCGAGAATCGGTTACGCTAAATTCACTAAGTTATGCTGAGGATTTACTGCACGTTATTCCTGGATTTCGACGCCTAAGGCCCTTGATCGGGGATGATCTGCAACTCCAACCATTCTCGTTTTTGCGACTCGCGCTGGCCATATGAGGCCCAAATAGGCTCAAATATTATGTCAAAAATTACGTCTTTTAGACAATGAAACACAGGTACGTCCCTAGAAAGCAGTCCTGCCAGCAATCGAGCAAGACGCGTTGAGCAATTGTATTTCACATAGTATTGTCAATCTTAGATCATTTTCGTGCTTTCACCCATATTCACTCCCAGACAGAATAGTTGAGTATGTCTATAGTTTCAAGATACGTCTGAATCTGGTGCTAGGAATATTCGGGACGTATGGCAAATGCATGCCGAGGTTAAGCCATCTGAAGCATATATCCGGCAGTTCGATTCGACTGTGAACCCTTCATTTGGGCGACACTAGATCAATTTCTTTTTTTAAATAATAATAATAGTAAACAGCTCCACACATCCACCCGACGAGGAAGCGTGCAGGCAATTGTAACTCGCCGTGGCAGTGGCAGTGCATTCTCCTGCAACCACTAACATTTGTATAAGTACCAGCAAGGTTACTTATAATTAACAACGATACATCCCGTTTTACTCCGAGACCAAATAGAAGCAGACCTTTATCTCATGATCTGTTACAGTGCAAATTGCTGCGCCCCCTCGCAAGTTTTATGCCAGATCTGGCTTATCCTACGATAAACTAAGATGCAGTGTAGTTCTGCGTAGTTCCATACGGTCCTTCTAAGGTACTCTAACTGCTTTTGGATGTATTGAATAGGTATGTATTTGATTAAGAAAATTCCTCACCGGGCCATAAAATGAAGGTAATTACATATCGCTGTCAAGATGAAACTGGAGAGACTTCGATGGAACCTTAGTTTACGGGAAAACCTCTAAGCGCAGTAATAAAGGTATTGTTTAGTCTCAAGATAGATATATCGTGACCAGAACAGCATGATCGGCATTTACCTTGCAGATTGCCTTTTCGGCCTCCGCCGACCACTTCTCCTAAGGCACAATTTAAAATAGAGTCCATGTGTGGACAAGGACTGATAATTCCACGTTCCAGATTATTAGAGATATGGATATGACTTGGAATACACAGCATATAATAAGCAGACATGTGCCCTCTTGTAGAGAACGAGTCGCTTCGCTAACACTGATTTAATATAGCCAACGATGTTCTGACTTAGTTTCTAAAGGCGACCTCAAATTCTGAAATAAGGATCAGTCGGTATAGCCTCAATCTACCAGAGCAAATACTACATATTATTACCTTTATGTCGACGCCTCGTGAGCGTTGGTAAAGGGCCAGTGTATTTCCTTAAAATTGATCAAGTTGTGGCTCTTTATTCGAGTGGCAAGAATAATAAATCAAGGTTTTATTGTATAGCATCTTACTACTAGTAGTCTCTGGCCTTTATTGAGTTAAATGATTAAGTAATACTTGCCAAATCCTTGCGTGCTATTGGCTCAATATTTACAATCCTTCATATGCGTCCGCAAATTATCTTTTCGCGTAAATGATCGGAAACTATTCCAGAGTTACCAGGTCACATTAGCATATATTCCATGTCGTTGTGAGGCAAAAGGACTCACCAGCCTTCGCTGTCGCACTTGAAACGCTTCTGGCCCATGGTTTCACTTTGCCTGCGATGCCTCTCCGCGCCCGATTTCGTTGTGTATGACTTTTGACTAAGCTGGTTGTTACCAAATAATCTGAAATAAAATGCCACTAACTTACCAAGTAATACATTTGAAGCGTACTGGGCTCTCCGTTTTCTCGTGGTGGACATGGTCTCTATAGATATGATCCTCGGCATTACTTTTGTTAGCGAATCTCTCTGTGCAGGTGCCGCATTCGTATCCATTTGCAACTTGTTTAAGATTTTGTGCTTGCCATGCATGAATACGGTTGAACTCCGTTTCCTCCAGCAAATGTATCGCTGAGGAACAAGCACGCTGAACAGATGTACGGCGGAGTCGGTGACTCGGTCTCGACGTAGATCCCTTTGACATGATATAAATTCAATGTCTTTTTCACTATGCTGGAGAGCTAATTATTCTCACTGGAATTCGTGATCCGGAGTCCTCGGTTGCTAATGCCTCCGGTACTTTACGTAGTACTTCCTTTGGATCCACAACGAAGTCTCCTAGCCCGGCATAATCTACTCAAGTCCCTTCATATATATATTGAAGCCCAGACGAATGAAATATTACTCACCCATATATGGGTTAATTGACGAGCTGCTGGCCAGTATTCCATCATTTAAATTCATAAGAGATGCCGGAAACCTGTCTGCTAGTAATATATCTTGCGCAACAAAATTTTTGACGGGAACGAATCCTGATATTCGGAAGGAGTATTAGTAAATTTAATGCAAGCCTAAGTATTTCATGAAGGACAGACCATTGCTACCCGCGCTACCTTGAGGACCCAGGGGTTGATGACTTTCGGTAAGGTGTGCATCGTGGTCATTATTGCCAAAATGAGGTTCACGGCACCTATTTAATCCCTAGTGGACACGAACAAGAAAATTACTATTTTGCCATATGGTAAGGGAAGTTTCTTACTTCTATAAACCTGGTATGGATTGCCTGCCACCTCCTTTGTTCTCCGTCCGAGTGTAGTGCCGTGCGCGGTTGCTTTTGAGATCCATCGGAGTCATGAGTCACCTCGCCCACCCACGATGGATTTGGAGGATTTCCATCGCCTTGATAATATGTTGTAGTTAATCCAGGATCTATTTTTCATTATTAATAAAATAGTGGAAATGGTTCAACATCATGAGCGACCTGTGTTGTACATTGAATATACTCTGGGAACTAGAAACTGACCGTTATTCCACATCGTCCCAAAGTAAAGGGGTTTGCGCGTCCACAAATAAAAGGGCTTGAGGCTTGAGTTTCAATGTAGATGCAGGGAGTTAGTAGGGAACGAAACTGACAATTGACCAAGTTTTGCGTTTATACCATGGTGGGCGGCAATTGTGATGATCTCGCAATATTATTACCAAAAAAGAAGAGGGCAACTTCAGACATCCCAAATGTCCATAGAAAGTTCCAGATGATTCTAGAAATTTAATGTCTTAAGAGTTCTGGAGACTGCGATGTGGCAAAGATAGCTTTGCACGTCCTGATTCCCTCGCCGGAATAGTGCAGTGCCACTGATCTTGGGCTTACACTCCTTCGAGCACGACATCTTCCATGCGGCAATGGAGAAAAGGAAAGGGCACATGTACTTACAATACTAACAGACGTATGATACATGCATGTCCCTTCAAGCGATGGAAAGTAAAACTACGTCTGCATATAGATCCCGGTGGGAGACTCCGGGGTGCATTTTTATCTCTGCGGATGTACTGATCTCCTGCCACGCATACGGTGCATGATGTGGGGGGTTTGATCAACTTACAGCCAGTTTCTATGGTTTCTATGCTTCCCTGAAACAGGAAAGACAGTCCGTCCCGAGTAAAACTACTCCGGTTCCAAGGTATGCTTGTCCGCAGAAAAGGAAAAGAAACCCTCCCCCGCCCCCCCGCAAGACCCTTCCTATAAACTGATGCGCTACCTAACTATTCTATTCAGATTTATTTGTAAAACAGATAATATTTTGAGCCCTTTCAAGCAGATACTATTGAGTCGGACCCTCTGCCCCTAATTGAGCATAGATTCATTGTTGAAGTTCGCCTGGGCCTTGGTATGCGTATGGATCAATCACGACTTATCCATGCAGGAGATACTTGAATAAGAGCTCCCTATAAACATTTAGCTGTTCAACTACCGGTTCATAGAGAGAATATTTGGAGGCTCATACCTAAGTATCTGGACTGCGGTCACGGTACCCCGAAGACTTGATGTTCTCGGGAGACTTGATACAACATTGTTCTCTGAAGTTGAGAACCTGATCCAGAGTGCCTCGGAGCAGACGAGTACCGATAGCGTGTGAATAACAGAGCATATAGCTCTGAATCCCAGTGCAGGAGATATTGAATGACAAGCTCTCAAAGTCACTGTGACCGCCTTCCGCACCTCCAATACACCTGCGTGGGAAGCAAACCATCATGCTCCGGGGAAGTGGAATTCTAATCATCATGCTGACCAGAGAATATTTCGTTTCAAGCGGTTGCCAGGAGAGCGATGTAAACAGCGGGCTGCCATGTGTCCAGCAAACCGTCGAAAGGTTGAGCCTAGAAGCGAACTTGAAAGAGCTCGAGTGTACTCGGACATTGGATCGTCGATATGAATCATACTGGGGTAGAAGGACAAAGGTAAGGTATAGCTAAATGGGTTCGGCGGGGATGAAAGACTTACTACCGTCCTTGCGCCGTCCAGGTCCCAAGTCTTAGAATCATTCTACCGTGTACTCTAGGTCGCTCTCCGAGGTCTACCTTAGTTATCTCCAAGGAGTCTCTAGGGGATATATATTCGTGAGCCCTTCTTTGATATACACGAGAGCTTCAAGTCCGCCCAAGAAGGACTCCGACAAAGACTCAGTGAAGCTGTCGCTGAGAAGAGAGAGGTCAGAATATTGATACCTCTATGATGCAGTGGTATATGCCATACCTCGGTTATACGTCCAACCACCATTTACCTCCCCACTTGAAAGCCTTTTAAGGATCCAAGACTAGTAGACGCGGATATTAGAGAGATGCGTGAATTGTCCACGATTACGTCCAGAGAGCCAATAATTCGACCATTTTGGAAATTAAACTGTGAAAGGTCCAATAATGGTCTACTAGTACGTAGTCGAGTTTATCCCTAACAGCTTGTCAGTATCAGCTTCCGTCGGTCATGGTGGCAAACTTTCTCACTCACTGTTCCGTGAACATGGAAAATGAGCTGTGTGATCAACGTCATAAGCGATTCGTATCATCTCCCATGCGAGGACAGGCCTGACTGTGCCCACACACTTTTTACACGCGACCGGTTGCCGAAGTCGCGGCACTGCAGTGAGCTGGAAAAATTCGTGTAGTCTATGCGTATTCCTGGGGATGGAATATATCTACAGTTGGGTAATAAATTTACTTGTGAAATCTCATCACAATCGTATTGCTCTCATACCTGAACGATAAAACTTGAATGACGCACGCGATTCTGGACGTCGGTACTTTACGCACGCTATGTTGACGGTGAATACACTCAAATGCCCCCTTGTGGAAGAAATGACAGGGAGCAGATACAGATGTGAAGGTGGACGTGGAAGTGGACGTGGAGATGGTAGGTGACAGACAAGAGTGGCCTTCCCTCAGGTCGGGCGCTACTCGTTCAAGCGGAAACTCGTCGGAAACAACGCGGCTTTCTATACAGCTGAAGCTTACTAAACAAATATATGTTTTAATAGAGCAGCCCTTATATACTGTCTACATAGTTTCCTATCATATTCTCAAGATGCTAACGGCAGAAGTGTCGTCAAATGCCACTGCCGCGACCGAACCTGGACTGTTGCTGGGTGGCGTGAACGAGGGGAAGAGAATCGTTGACTTTTGGCAGTTCTGAACCCTTCAGGAATGTATTAAAATGTCAAGCAATTTGAATATATAAGGATATGATCGATTGATGAAGAAGAGATTGTCGATCCAAGCGTCGTAGGTGTCATGATGCAAGTCGTGCGTTAACGGTCGTGACCTTCACACCCACCCTCTATACGTAAGCCTCTCAATAACTCGTTCAAAAGAATAAGTAAAGATCACTGTAAGTGGATGAGTATCTTAGCTATACCGAATTCCAACGGGAACAAGACTCACAAAAGAACAACCTATCAACTTAAATCTAGCGGTTCACGCAACCAATGTTTCTCTTTATATATGATGTCGCAGAGGAGCTCATTAAGGACGCGTCTATATCACCTCCCTCAAAAGGTAGACCTTCCACTTTGAAGCCGGTTACCGAGGAAGTGCATCCCTTATATCTCGCAAGATGCGAGGTAAACCAAGGTACGTGTGCCAAGCATCTCGAGATATATGATCCAGAAATGGCGTATTCCACTGCAAGAACGACGCGCACTGCGAAACAGATATGATTAACAGCTTTGTTTAAAGAAAAGAACCTCACAGACTCACATAGCCCAATGCAACACATCGCGGCCTTTGTAGCCTCTACGAGCTTAATGGCCTTGTTCCAACGTCATATTTCTAGAAAGAATGCATAGATCAAGCAGTTGTTGGGCAGTGGAAGATTTTCCGTGGGGCATAATACGGTCCTCTGATGGGGTTGTCTAATCAGCTTTGTGCAGTCACTTGGTGTCTGAGAGCCTAGGAACATACCTGACATCGTGACGCAAACTGAAAGGTTCTTGGAGGGGCAGGGGCCGTCCCGCTGATCTACGCACTTTAGATGCGGAATACTAGACAACACCAGTGAGTAACTGGCTGTATTGTTTCATATGATCAGATACGCTCACCAGTTGATCCGCTTTCACATGCCGCTACGAGTGCACTGTGTCTAATGCATGAAGCAGGATGCTTCGAAATTCCCCGGATGTAACCAAGATCAACGCAAGGATTCAGAATATGAAGATAATGACACATTGAAGGTGATCAGCCTGGGGCAGCGCGTACTGTACTGCAAGAGCTGAGAGGGAACGTGTTGACCTGTTGAGTGACGCCGTTAATAATTATCATCCTGCGAATAAGGAAGATAAGAAACCTATTACATACATGTCATTTTGAGCTGGTTGCGACTTCTTTAGGTACAACTCCCCCGCGTTAATTAGGGTTGAAGGAATGACCTATGGGATGCATGAGCGGGTCAATGTGAATATCTCCAACAGTAAACTTACATGAAGCAGAGACCTTCGTTTGCTAGTCTTAGAATCTTTCGCAGTGGGCTTGCCACTGCAGCGGTAGGAGCATGCGCTACTCAATTGATGCTTCGTGAGACCTGCGAAGAACCGCTACTATGCGTTAACGTAAGAAAGGTAAAGAATCCGAGTCACATACCTTGGCACATTCCTATAAGAGATAAGTCCAAGTGGATATTGCAAAAAATTGAGGCGTAGAGACAAGCGGAAGACCACAAAATTCGAGAGATGACGAGCGTGCCGATCCAGCGGTTCAGTATTATTTATAGACGAGTCCTATTTCAGGAGATTCCGAGAAGGATAATCCTGGCCTCAAAGGGCAACGGGTAAAGGAGGGAGTCACGCCATTTGGGTGAGATGTTCGCTGTGAGCGAGAGGTTTGCCGCAGATCAAGCAACGGTAACGATTGCAAGTGGCAGACGCTCGACAAGTTCAAGGGATGCAATTAGCGATCCTATCACAGACAGTATGGCATTCCCAGCATTGTTTTTCCTGGGCGAGAATGTTGCAGAGAAAGTGGCTTGACTGCACAAAGGATGAAGGGGATTTGAGTTCAGAGTTGACATCGAAGAATTCTGAGAGCGCTTACTAGTTAAATGAGGTCCAAAGTAGGAGAGCCGCTTCGTTTGTAGCAACCGCGTTTCCCATTGACAGCATTATAGATTGTGTTTAAACAATGTAGTATCATAGGACATCGAGATGGGAGCCTTGACTAGTCGTCGAAAAGGTCGGCTCAGGATGCAGCGCGTTGCCACTGTGACTCGTGAGGCTGCGAGGTCCTGAACAGCTGGGAAGTGTCCTAGTTCTTTTTAGATAACAAGCGGCCAATAAATCAATAAAAACGAACAGCTAGGTCAGCATAAATTCTGAATCCTGGAGGGAAGGTGGTTAAAAAGGGACATAAAAACATCTCAAGGCATGTGATTCATTGCGGACGGATCTCTATTGACTTGCAATTTTGAAATAAAGAATGTAAGTAATCAGCGAACTTGAGATAAGAGAGACTTACTTCAAAATCTTAGAAGAATATTTCACATGCGCTCGACCGTAACTTCTATCGATAAGCAGATACCGCGGCCGTCGTCAGTAGTAACTAGTGCTTGATCATCGATAACAAGGTCCATCGTCCATGAGTCTTTCATCGCTCCAACAAAGGAAAGGTTCAAATCCACATCCCTAAACAAATTCAAGACAAGTGGCATGCGAACCCTGTTGTTGCTCATTTAGGAAAATCAAGTGTAGGACACGAAAATTCGCGAGGATGCGAGAAAGTCACAAAAGTCTGCAGAGAGCTCGATAGACAATGTCCAGTAGACAATCAATATGTTAACAATAGTTCGATTAGCGAGAGAGTCAAAGCTGTTCCCCAACACAATCAAGGGCAGATGCTGTGTAGGGCTCTTATAGGGTGGGCGGAGGTTAACCAAGGATGGGAAGGGTTTCCATCGGAGCTCGTATTTGTTGTCACATTCGCCAAAGGCCATTTAGAAGCTGTCAGCATCTCCCTTGAGAGTCTCGCCGTCGCCGTCGCCGTTCTTGACAACGACCTGCTAGGTATTCGCCTAGTTATTTCGGAACGCCTCTACCATCGTTGTAACGACCCACTTTTCAACGACCGCCGTTAATCCCTCAGCGTCCAAATCGATCACTCAGCAACGACCGCGATGGCCTTCCAACTGTCCGCAACGTCTCTTACGCCGTCAAGACCAGCACCACAAGCACCAAGACGACCTACTCATCCATTGAGCTCAGCGAGCTCGTCGTCGGGAGTCGCGGACTCTATCAACTCTTCGATATACGCCTCCTCCACGCTCCAAGCCAACGGCTATTCCTCCTCATTCGCCTTGACATCCGCCGCCCCGTCTATTAGTACGTCTTTCTCTCCTCAAGCCGGAATCGGTGGCTCTCCCAACCGTGGATCCTCTTCGCCGTTCAGCTCGCAAATCGTTCGAAGTGGTTATGTGAGCATCAAAGAAGAAGGCTTCGCCAGTCTGTTTTGGAGTCGAAAATGGCTAGTTCTGCGCGAAGAAACACTGGCCTTCCAAAAGAACGAGGTATATATTGCATTCGCAAATCATATCCGTTATTCACGCATTCGCCACGCAGACTTCTGTGCAGCAACAGGTTATTTTCCTTCGGGACATCACATGCGTAGAGCGCACTGATCTCAAGCCATACTGTATTCTTCTTGAGACCAAGGAAAAACGGTTCTTTCTCTCCCTAAAGGGCGATGATGAGTTGTACGGTTGGCAGGATGATATCTACTCTCGTAGTCCTCTAACGGGCGTATCGAATCCCACCAATTTCGTACATAAAATTCACGTAGGTTTCGATCCAAACAGTGGTGCATTCACGGTATGTTTCAACTTGTTCCGCCGTGATCTCGAAATAGCTTTAATTTGATTTCCTATCAGGGACTACCCGAACAATGGACTAGACTCCTCACCCAATCAGCAATTACGCGGGAAGACTATGTGAAGGATCCGCAGGCCGTCCTTGAGGTTCTTGAATTCTACACAGATCAACAGCGAAAGGGCAATATCGGCGGGGATGACTTCGGCGCGATTCTCCCGAATAACATGCGTCCGTCAGCCGGGTCGTCCAGCTCTACTTTACCATCTACCGCTCCTGCGCCTGCCGCCTTAGGCCGGTATGGCGATTCTTATACAGCCGCAGGCGGTACCGCGCGTTTCGCAGGGACGGGGCTTGGGGGCTCGGGACTCACGCCCGCTAAGTCTAATCCAGCTTTGTCCGCGACGGCACGCCTCCAAGCCCCACGGCAAGATTCATTTGATTCAAGTTCGCCATCGAATGGACGTTCAACGCCTCAAACTTCAGCTTTCCCTACTGCAACTCGTCCTGCACCTCGCCCTATTCCTTCTGCGTCGAGGGCTCCTCCTCCTGCACCTAACATCACTCCCTCTCCCGCAGACTTGCGTGCTCGTACAAAGGCGCAAGGACCGGGTCAGCAGACGGAGATCATCCGACCCAGTGTCGATAGGGAGCGGGATGTGCCTTCACGAGGTGAGAGTTTGGCAAATGGTGCACCTCAGTCCAGCGGCGCCGCCCCTCAGGGTGTCAAGCCCCTTGCCCCGTCGAGGAAATCCCCAGTGGAAAGAACCATGGAATCTGGGCCCGTCCCAGGACAAGATGACAGGCAACAGGCGGACCGCGATGAGAGGGACCGCGAGATGGAGAGGGAGAAGGAGCGGTTACGTGAACAGGATAGGGAAAGGGAACGGCAGAGGGAGAAGGAGCGCGAACGGCAGCGCGAACGTGAGCGGGAGCGTGAACGTGAGAAGGAGCGGGACAGAGAGAGGGAAAGGGAGAAAGAACAACGAGACAAGGAACGTCAGCTGGAGCGCGAGAAGGCAAGGAAAGAAGAGGAACAGCAATCTAAGAATGGGGTTGCGGAGGCTGCGGCTGCCCTTGAAAAGCCGAAAGTCACCGCTGTCGAGAGACGGATCAGCACTCTCACCGAGGCGCAGATCATGGAGAAGCTTAGAAGCGTTGTCAGTCAAGATGATCCAAAGACTCTTTATAGCACGATCAAGAAGATCGGCCAGGGTGCATCAGGACATGTGTACGTAGCAAAGACTCTTGCGACTGGCAAGAAGGTTGCCATCAAGCAGATGGATTTGGCGCAACAGCCCAGGAAAGAACTCATCGTGAATGAGATTCTTGTCATGAAGGAGTCCCAACATCCGAATATTGTCAACTTCCTTGAGTCTTACCTTGTAAAACAGTCAGACCTATGGGTCGTTATGGAGTACATGGAGGGTGGTGCGCTAACAGATGTTATCGAGGCAAATACCCTGGAGGAAGACCAGATCGCAAGTATTTGTTTGGAGGTGAGATGTTTGCTATTCCGTGATCTTATGATTATACTTACAATTTTTTTATTGTTTTTATTATTAGACATGCAAAGGTCTTCGTCACCTGCACTCCCAGAGCATTATTCATCGTGACATCAAGTCCGACAATGTCCTTCTCGATGCCCAAGGCCGTGTGAAGATCACCGATTTCGGTTTCTGCGCGAAGCTCACCGACCAAAAGGCCAAACGTGCCACGATGGTCGGTACTCCATATTGGATGGCTCCTGAGGTTGTCAAACAGAAGGAGTACGGTGCGAAGGTCGATATTTGGTCCTTGGGTATCATGGCCATCGAGATGATCGAGAACGAGCCGCCGTACTTGGATGAAGAACCTTTGAAGGCTTTATACTTGATTGCTACCAACGGAACCCCTACTTTGAAGAAGCCCGAGGCTTTGAGCAGGGAGTTGAAGAGCTTCCTGAGTGTTTGTTTGTGTGTTGATGTCAGGAGTAGGGCCACTGCGGATGAGTTACTAGAGGTGTGTTGTATAGCTTGTCTGAGATCTGCTCTGTTACTGACATACGTTGTGTAGCATGAATTCTTGAAGAAGGCTTGCGCCTTGTCAGGCTTGGCACCTCTATTGAGATTCAAGACCAAGTCCTCATAAGAAATCTAACTCAAAAGCTCATTCATTCGTTCATCTTAACCGTGCGCAACATACCCATATCTACTCACCTGCGTCTATGGTATTAGTCTCTCTGCTTTCTGGATTTATCCGACCTTGATGATATCCTATCCTCACTTTTCCCCCGGATATCCCTGTTGTGCTCCTAATGACCTATTATATAGTACCAAACGACTGTATGTTAAACGATATTTGTTTCTCTACACTCATCAGAGCTTTTGCTTCCCGTTTGTTTCTGTTTCTTTTTCTACTTCTTCCCATATCTTTTTCTCTTTCTCCTAGTTTCTTCCGGGACGCTATTGCTGTTGCTCGCGTATCCTAGTTGTTTTAACACGAATTTCTATTATTTTAACTGTTCATACAAATGTAAAGAATGGTTTCTACTCTATCATATAACTAGAGAATGTTCTGGGCGTACAAGCCCATGCTAACCACGGTGACGTAATGTAACCGTAAGCGCAAGTTCCGTTTAACAACCAAGTTCTTTCCTGTTCTCTCGACTCCCTCTTCAATTCAACTTCAAGCATGCAGAATTGTGGCAGATATTGACGTCTGCACGTCACTTCAAGGTACCCAGAAAGCTATCAACAGCAGTATTCAATGACGCGTATCCTTACATCAATAGAACAGCACTGAAATTATAACCACTTTATAAGCAGCTTATAAGCACTGTAAGCACCATAAGCACCGAGCGTTCCTCCTGGCAATTGATCGTACTTATACTGTTCAATTGGAGGGTTATATTGTCTGCAGGCTCGATTTAGAGACGTCAAGCAGCAGTTCTGAAGTCGTTCAAGATGTTATGCACAATTTGGATCACGCTGCCTTGAAGATGGCTCGGAATCTGCATCGGTACACTTGGACTAGAAATGATCTCCTCGTCAGTTGCAGTATATACATACCATGGTCAGTGTTAAGTCTCGATGATTAGACAACATATTAATATACTAATGATAAGTTAGAGGTTTTTAGAGAGTTCGTCAAGTTGAGGATCATCTGAGCCGGCATTACAAACGGACCGTCCACAATGCAGAATTTCAAGTTGTACGTGTCTTACTTTGAGTCTTAGATATGTTAGGTTAGAGCTAATTTGGTCAATTGAACATGTGTAGAGATCTTAACTCATCCTTGATAACGATGCAAGACAAACGACGTGAACTGAAGGAAGACGTGTTAGGCAGAAGAGAAAAATCCGGTCCACCTACTTAATATGGTTCGTGTCGCGTACATAGCTGACTATCAGGTATGCATTCTCTTCTTTATACATTTTCGTGTCGCTGACTTCGTACCATCAGTAGTCGCCCTTAGTTGTATCCTCAAATGAGCAAAGATGTTTATTTCGACAGATGCTATGAATACAACAAGACACTTAGTGATCTTCGGATGCCGCGGAGCGAGTCTAGGCGGTTCTAGAACGCGCCGACTCAATCCTTGACTAGTGGATGATCTCTGATTCTTTACTCTCTGGATGGTGGTGCAGCGGGTAGTGACAAAGCTGCAGCGCGAGAATGATCGAAACTTGCACATTCATTCGACTTCACCCAGTTTAAGCTTGGTTTATTC
>KN837103.1:130898-143086 GCA_000827215.1 Sphaerobolus stellatus SS14 | reverse complement strand
CCAGTCTGAAATTGTGCCAGGCACGTATATATAAGAGCAGAGGCATACTGAAGTTCGTTGTTTACTGCTATCTTCTACGTATTATTCACCTTCTTGCCGTGGACAGCTCTGCAACCTATGAAACCCACGTTATCGAAATATTCGACAAGAATGCTTTGGAACGTATTCTGGACGCAAACCAGTCACTCCTCAGTACTTATGTTATAATTTTTTTTCAAGTTTCATATCTCATGGACTGCATTTATTCAGATGGCTTATGAGAATACCGACGACACCTATACCGACAGTGGTCTAGCGAGGATATCGCATTGTCACGTCTTAAATGCAGCACCGCTCTTCGAGCCTATTTTATAGGAACGAAAAAGGTTGTTCTTTGGTATCTATCTTCAATTCAAAGTTATGCCATTGGTCGAAATCCAGGGATAACTGCTCCCGAAGACCTCCCTTTTCTAGTACAACAGACGCAGCTTGAAGAGGACTTCATCCATGATGTGAGTTAACAACTTCCCCTTGTAATCGCACTGAGATTGTTACAAAATATTGGCAGTGTTTCGTACTTATGAAACGTCGCAATTTCGCCGTCACTGACGATGAGTTTGGAGAGCAGTTCGCCGAAAGAGAAGCGATGGTGCTCTATATGACTTCTATGTTATGTTTAATAAACACTGTTAATTGCTTGAAGGTAAGTACGCCATCAATAAGCAGTCGCATAGCCAACTTATAAAACATATTTTCGTCTAGGAAATGCTTGATCATGATGCACACTAATAGATATGTCAAAGATCAGAGCCGAGTGGAAAGGGTAATATATTTGGAAGGGGAAATGATATAATTTATACTAAATATCGCCGAGAAAATACAGTAATGTGTCATGGACTGAGCAGTGGTATTCTAATGTCTAGATACTCTGAATCATGTATAGCTCCTAGGAAACCAGAACTAGTCTATCTATTTCTTGTTCTTGGTCATCGACATCCGCTTCTTCGGGTCTAAAACTGCTTTACGGAGTCGAATATTTTGTGGTGTGAGTTCTACGATCTCATCATCTCCCATGTATGCTAGACACTCCTCCAACGACATGGTGCGAGGTGAATTTAACACGAGCTTGTCGTCTGCGCCGGCGGCACGGATGTTCGTCAGCTGTTTCTTGATACATGGATTGATATATATATCTTGCGGCTTCGATGATTCGCCGATAACCATCCCGGGATAAACTAGACAAGCATTCATCAGCTCTCATCTGACGAATGTGCATATAGATAGATTATGTGCTCACCTTGGATTTGGGGGTGGATGAACATTACGCCACGAGCTTGAAGCGGTACCATCGCGTAGGCGGAAGTTTTGCCAGCTGTCATAGAGATCAAAGCGCCATTCCTATCCGTATCAACCGCGCCTTTATGGGGTTCATATCCCTTAAAGATATGGTTTATAGTTCTGCAGGAGGGTGTTAAACATGGCATCGTTCGAGATCAGGAATTCAGCGCTCACCCTTGGCCATGAACATCGTTTCCGAACTCTCCGGCCATGTAGCCAATTAAACCTCTGGCTGGGACATCCATGACGATCTTGACCCAACCATCATCTTCGGCATCGTAGCTTATCATGTCGCCCTTTCGCATTGTGAGTTTCTGCACGACGCTGCTGGCATACTCCTCTTTAACAACGACTGTGCATTCCTCGATAGGTTCCAACATACTGCCTTTAGGCGCACCAGGATCAGGATTGGGAATCATGACGGCCTTTGGGGGGCCAACGCCGAGTTCGAATCCCTCACGTCGAAGGGTCTCGAGCAGAACACCGAGATGGAGGACACCTCGACCACGAAGTTCCAGTGATTCGGAAGTTGGACCCGGAAGGATATTGAGAGCAACGTTTGTCTCGGCCTCCTTGTGTATCCTGTCACGGATCATTTGAGACGTTAGTTTGCTGCCCTCCTGGGCAGCCAGAGGAGAATCATTGGCATAAACAACAATTGAGATTGTGGGAGGGTCGATTGGTGTAGTCTACGAGGAGAGTACGGTAATTAGATTTTTTAAGTCACAACTGAAATATTCTGAACTCACTGGCAAAGCAACCGGACCTGTCTCTCCCCATCCTTCTGGGTGAACAAGGGTCATGTTGATCCCACCACCTTTAATTCCCGCTATGCTGACGATCTCTCCAGCACCAGCGACGATCTTCTCAACTCGATCTAAACCACGTCTCCCAAGTATCTTCTTAACCTTCCCATCGCCAACCTTCTTGCCTTCGGAATTTATTGCCCATACTGTGTCGCCCACGCTGACGGTTCCTGAGTGAATGCGCCCCAGGTAAAGAACTCCGACGTAAGGATCACTCTCTATCTGCACTGTCAGCATAGAGAATGGTCCATCGCGAGTCAGATGTGTAGGAGGTGGGACGTGAGACAATATAAGGTCGAAGAGCGGTATCATGTTTGCATTTTCCAGCGGAACCAGGGCTTCCACGTCGGTCGAACCTTCTATCACAGCAGGGACTGGAGGAGTTTCTTGTGCCCATCCTTGTTTTGCTGAAGCGTATAGAATTGGATATTCGACTTGCTCGTCCGTCGCTCCTAACGTAGCGAAGAGGTCGAAGAGGTCGCTTTCAACTTGAGCCGGACGGGAAGTAGGTCGGTCAGCTTTGTTCAATACGACCAATGGTCTAGAAATATATGCCGTGTTTAGTGGAATGCATGGCATAATAGTTAGCTAAGTGCCTCTGACCTCAGTCCACGGCCAAGGGCTTTACTCAGCACAAAGCGCGTTTGTGTCATAGGACCCTCCGAAGCATCAACCACCAACGCTACACCATCTACCATGCTCATAATACGTTCGACTTCTCCGCCAAAGTCAGCGTGACCCGGCGTATCCACGATATTAATGACATGGCCTTTATAAGCTAAGCTTGTACACTTCGACAGAATAGTAATGCCTCGCTCTTTCTCCAGGTCGTTGGAATCCATAACGCGAGTCGCAAATCCTCCATCAGTTTCAGATGAAGCACTTCCAATTTGATCCTCAGTAGCCGGCTTTATCGTACCAGACTGACGAAGAAGCTGGTCAACCAAAGTCGTTTTACCATGATCGACTACACACACAAAAGCTAGTTAGAGAGGCAGGGATGTCAAGGAGTTGATAAAGCACACCATGGGCAATGATAGCGATGTTTCTAATCTTTGAAGGATCCGTCAACTTTTCCTCCAGGAGATCCGCACATGCTTTAGACGTGATGGAGAACAGACGCGAAATTTTCTCAGCATAGTTATGACGTTGAGCCCTGAGACGTAGAGAGGACGATCCAGAAGTTGCCAAGAGACTTGTTCTTCGGAGACATGGCCGAAAGACAAGCTTGAACATTAAGTAGGTTCACCAGCTCAGCAGGAACTACCTGCCTAGTGCCCTAAAGAAGTTTTGCGGGCGGGCGTCTGACAACTGTCACGTGTGACAGCACGCGTCTCGTACTCCTGTGCTTATTCAAGTCATTGAAGTTAACGTCAGACACCTCCTGCCATTCCTTGTTTATATTTTCAAAAAACATTACTAAAACGAGTATTCGGAAGTATATGACAAAGCCAGCCGCTCTGCAGTCCTAGCTGACAAAGCAATATTGGGCCTTGACAGGGTCGATCACAGAGTGGAAGGATGTAAGAGAGTGGGTACTCGTGACGGGTATGGGTGCTGCAGCCGTCGTGGCGTGAGCGTATTCGTTTTCAGACCATCTGATGCGCCAGTGTAGCATCGTCGCGTTCGTAGTGAAAGGTAGCGAAGAGGTTCGGAATAAGCCCCCGCCAGGCGCTAACGCTCCCCGCGTAGCTCGGGTCTTGGCACAGGACTAGGCCTTAGCATACCATTGCCAATTGGTTATGTATCTGATGTATACTAACTCCAGTGCATCAGGCCTGGTAGTGCATCACAGCACTTTCTCAACCAACGGTGGACGATATTAAGCAGCTGAATAGCTAGAAACATTGGGAGAGAGTTAAGCTTGAATGCTAACTATTCAGATTCTCAACATTTCCACTAGTTGGTCCAGAAAGTGCCGTGATGCACTACTTGACCCTGATGCATTTCCTGTCAGTTGGTCCAGAAAGTGCCCTGATGCACTACTTGACCCTGATGCACTTCCTGTCAGTCGATAGTATAGAGTCAGTGATTGGGCACTAATCATAGCTCAGGTACTTATTCAGTAATTTCTACACGTATCACGAAGACGCCCACCGCTGGGCAATCGTAGGTTTCCCCTTCGAAGGTGAGTACTTAGCTGTAAGTGACCAAGCGAACACAATTGATTGTGCTAACAATATTTTACAGCAATTGCCTGAAGAGGAGTCGCCGACGCTAGCCGTCCACGATTCGAGCGCTCCGTTGACCCTGAGGAACCTGAGGCATTATAACCTGAATCGGCTGCCTTCACACCTTCAGCTCACACCCTCTGCACCCCACAGCATATTTCAAGACTTTGTCCATAAACTGTCGCAAGCTCATTATCGATTCTTGGAGTTCACAATCCT
This sequence comes from Sphaerobolus stellatus SS14, assembly GCA_000827215.1. NCBI lineage: Eukaryota > Fungi > Basidiomycota > Agaricomycetes > Geastrales > Sphaerobolaceae > Sphaerobolus > Sphaerobolus stellatus. Next base: position 138,573 of record KN837103.1, on the reverse strand, counting down.
ATCGGTATATCTGATCCTCCGCCACACTTACTTACGACACAAGCAACGCACAAGGGTCCGTCGGATTTAGGCATTCTATTCTCAAAGAGACTTCTTTCACTGGAGACGTCAACATGGCTGAAGAAACTCTATCAGTGAAAGATAGAGCCCAGAAAACACTCCTGAGTGTTGGTAGGTTCCTTATCTCTCGACGGGTAATCCCAACGTTAAAAGGTAAGCGAATTCTCACGCTGATAGATATTCGATAATCACTCATTAATTAAAAGGGACTATTGCTTATATTATTGCATTCATTCTTATTCTCAGTCGGTCTTTTGATGATTTATCGACTTATCCATTGGCATTTTCGAGTATGATGATTGTTGTTATCGCTGGCAAACCGGGTGAATCAGTAGGTAGGTCATAAATTCACCTGAATATGGAATGAGGCCTTTATATTTTTGATATTGCATAGGAGCATGTATTCAAGTAAATTTACCGGTTAAAACATGGATGGACTTTTTCTAAACTAATTATTCAGGGGATAGCGCTTTCTCTCGTCGGTGCCCTATCTGGATGCGTGGGGTTTGTCATCTTAGCTAACCTTGTACGGTGGCCTGTGGCGCAAGGAGTTGCGTTTGCGGTTATAGTTTATGGTGCGCTTTTAGGCTTACTTCTCACGAATTATCTCTCATTAGTTCTAGTCATGGCCCTGGTAAAATCCAAAGGTCCCAGATATTTGCCCTTCGCACTGCTCTGTGTCCTGAATTCCTTCAATGGTGTATGTATTGCTGCCATTGTATCATTTTTGACCCTGACCGTTTATAGATCTACACTTCGTAGGTGAACCACGCTTGGCGGGATGATCCTTGATACTAAGTCGCAGACAGCTATCTACTAGGTAGTGTTTTCAGCCCCAAGGTTTTAGTGGCTTACCTTACCTCATATCTGTAAGTTTTGCGTTGCTATTTTCCCGCATTAGGCTCTGACAATATCAGATGGGGTGGCGCCATTGTCCTGGCCGTGAACCTTTTGGTTTTTCCGATGTCATCCGAAAAAGCGCTGCGTGACACGTTGGTACGAGGCTTCGTCGAGTATTTATATTGTTATATTAAATAGTATTCCGTCCAGTCTACTTCCCTCGCTCATATAGGAACATTTGCGCATCTTTTAGCCAAGGTCAGTGTCTCCTGTGGTGTTATCGGCCGATATCTCTCATTCTTTTTCACCCAGGGTTACACATTGGAATTGACAGATGAAGAAAGAGCAATCAGAGATCATTTGGCTAGAACTATCCGAGTAAGTGTCAATCATTATATTTTTGTGTCTCTTTTTAACAATTATGAAAGGCCGATTTTGGATATTTGACTCGAGTGAGAAATTTTCTCCTAACCTCTCGGTTACTCACTGACGGAAGAGATAGAAAATCGAGGAGACGACCATTGAAATTAATTATTCGAAATTTTCTCTAAAGGACTATCAGGTGAGACTGAGTCCTTTGATTGCTTTTGCCTTATTCTCTCCAAGATATTTTAACTTGCTTTTATCTAGACTTTCGTTTCTAGCACGAGAAGCTTACAGCAAGTATGTGGTTAAATTAATCATTTTGGATCAATTCCTGATTTTCCTTAGGCATTGATAACTGCCCATTCAAGTCTGGTTGGTGTTGAGAAGCAAGATAGGCAGATGTTCAAGGAACGGTTTCTTCCCGGTACACTCAGCGCGTTCAATAAGCTTCGCCGCGCGGTTGATCTGACCATCAGAGATTTGGGCAATGAATTGGGCTGCCAGCCTATTGTCATTCCCGCCACCCAGGCCAAATATAAGGAATTCATGGACCTGGAGCGAACGGGGAATGGAACTTCCGAGGAAGAAAGCACCCGCTCTTCAAATCCAGCAGAAAATGACCAGTTTTCCGGGGAAGTGGCAGAACGGCTTCAGGAACTTAGTGGAAGGCTGGCTGCTGAAGCTGATAACTCCACAGTACCACCAACGCGTTCTGGAACACCTGACTTGACACGTCCAAACTCCCAGTATACCAGCAATTTGGATACCCCGTCATCTCAGACTCGAACTCCAAAGGAAGCAGCAACACCTCGAAATAAGCTATTCGAATGCGGAATGGATCGGCTTCGAAGAGAATTTAATCTCTATTCGGTGAAACAGCACGACAGTTTGCAAAGCGCTTTGATAAATGGACAACTTTTTGACGCTGCTGATGCCGAATTACGAGTCGATGAGCCGATCAAGATGAGAGATATTTACGGTGTGGACGGGATTGAAATTCCTGCCGAAGAGTATATTGACACCGAAGGCCGCTCATTACGAAATCGGAAAAATGGGGCCGAAAAGATTCCAGATTCGTTTCGACTATCGGACCCTGAGGAAGAGCGGGATGCAAGCAAGTTCCTAATGGAAGGGAACAGTCTGATCCGTGTATGGGGCTTCTTATTTGCCATGGAGTAAGCCACTTTCCTTATCGGTGCAATACGTCAGTGACAGCTCAACCTTTATATTCTAGACAATTTGTAGACCACTTGGAAACGTTATGGACTCATGTTCGCCCAACCGGAATTAAGAGAGAGAAGCGTCTGCATATCCATTTCTTTGAGGCTCTTCAGCGACCACACCTGAAGTCTAGAGCTGAAGACGAGAGTGTGGATATCCCTTTGCAGGAAGCGCTAGCAATCCTGGAACAACGACCTTACACGCCTGTCGTGCTTAATATCTGGCAGCGACTTGACCAGGTCCACCGCCTTATACAGAGCCCGACTTCCATTTACGCGGCTAAGACTGCTGCGGCTGCCTCTGTTTTCGGTACCTTAATCTATGCTTCCGTTCCTAGACCATGGTTTATAAGGTAGGTTTGATTTTTACCTCATTGATTTCTTTTTCGGCCGTCCCGTCTTCGGATATGGCTTACTGATATCACTCCTTGACAGTTACTCTCTTAGCTCTGGCGTGCTTACTATCGTGGTGGCCCTTGCACCGTACGTCCTTGACAACTTTCTCGACATAAATGTTAATCCTAACTCTTTTATCGATGCGTTGTCAGGACCCTAGGCATGCCTTTCCTTTTCTGTTGACATCTTGCAGCTTTTTATACCATTTCAGGGCAAAGTCTCAATTCGTTCGTATTCCAAATTGCAGGTTCCGCGATTGGGTATGTCTAGTATATCCATTTAATTCTGACATCTATCTGATATCTAAAAGATATCTATGGGGGTTAGCTCTCCTGTCAGTGAGTTAGACAGTCATCACTTGGCACTTGCGGAAGTCTCAAAGACTGTTAATAGATGTTTCGGAATGTCGGAGGTCGCACAATCAACCCGTGAGTATATGAAATAGCCGTTAGCTTTGCTTGAGGACTCATTAGACCTCTTAGGTATGGGGTTGTCTGTATGGTTAGATTCTACCGAACGTTCTGTGGAACTTACCGACGAAAATTTTTTTAAAGGTCCTGCCTTACGCGTTCATCATGCAATATGTACTTTATGAGCGTCCCGCGCTATTCGTGCTGGCGCTTTTGGCATTAAACGGAACAGGCGTAGGCACCACTTCACAAGTTCATATTCGAAAGACCTCCGTGCTTATCTTTCATTGCCGTTCTTGTAGGTTCTTGTGGCCACTGAATGGATAGCAGTTGAATTTCTCCACCGCGAAAACTTTGATTCTCCAGCGTTACGAACAGGTGGGAAATTTATTATTATTCCACGATTTCAGATGTCTAACAATATCCTACACAGGCAAAGGTAGCTTCTCGGCGCATGACACCAACTTCCTAAGGAACTAACGTATCTGGCCCCTTTTAGCTATCAGTGCGCTCATGGTAGCGGTGGCTATCGTTGCTATCTTCCAGGTAAGGAAATCCGAATTCTGTTCTTGTATACGTCATCTTTTACGTGACTTCTTTCCCCATAGCTTTTCATTTTGCGGAACCCAGCTCGTCGGACCCTTCGGAAAGCTGTAGCTGCTTTGACCTACCAGACGTTGTCATACATGGTGTTATTGCATGCCTACAGCCGCGTTATGATGATTGCTTCTAATCCGGATGATCGTCCCCCCAAGGCCGCGTTAATTCGAATTGAAAATGAATTGAAACACCGGGAATTAAAGCTGCAGGTGAGCTCATTCGATTTAAAGTTTAAGGGTAGTTCTCAATGCACTGCATATACAGAGTGCTATCATTAATTTGACACCTCTTGTAGGGTAAGCGTTTCTGGTGTCTTCTAATGGCTACGTAAGGTCCTCATTGGAATTAGCTTCGCTTCAGCTGAACCTCATTTCACAAAACCTTTTCGGAAGGATGTCGTTCTGAAGATTATTAGGGGAAATCAATTAATCTTAGGTGTGCCTTTCCTTTAGACTTCAGGAAGGAACGGGAATTAACTTATTTCCGCAGATCGGTTGAGAGAAGCTAGAGCGGCGTTGGACACACAACCATTCGAAGAATTTATTCTAGTGCATTTCTCTAGTATTCTCGCACCGTACCGCGCTAGAAATGTTCGGATCATGAGGACGCAATTATACCTAATTGCGAGTTCCATCCAGGCGAAGGCTCCACTTCCTCAATTTACTCCAGGAAATATATTGACCAACAGGGCACGAGCGAATATGATCCATGATGTTCGTCCTAACTAATCGTTGCTGTCTATTACATTAACACTGTCTGGCTGGTAGTACCTGGTCCTTAGTGCGCGGTTCTCGAAGACGGAACAAGGACGCGTGTCCATTCGCTCGCGAGAATTCATGAGGTTCATGTCTCACGTATTATGCTCGACCGCGATTATCCAGCCCCTTCTAGTAAGCACGTTTTCACGCATTATTCGTTCGTAGTTCGCTGAGGTCCATAAAGGATATGGAAGAAGCTTCAAAGGAGTTATTTGGGAAGCTAGAAGAGACACTTCTATGATATCTTCTTTTTTAAAACAGTAAGTGATTTACGGAGGAAACGTCGAAGCATACTCTGATTAACGTGCGTGTTAAATTTCAGACAGGCCTGGCCTCCGACCAATCAGACCAAACAGGGGTATGCCCGCCTAAGTACTCTGTATATCTTCGAATGATGGTTAGAGTCGCTTTGGGAAGCGAACTGGTCATTTTTTAATGAATACATTGGATCCATAATTTATATATAATTTCAGCTTGTACCGATGTATTTATTTTGCTAGTAAAACGATAATTGGTGACTTGGGCTGAGAAAACGATCTAAAATCAGTCGGCTGCACAGCTTTCTAATCAAGGAGCCAGGGTATCGGTGCCTGTTAGAACCGTCTCACAGACTTTGGCCGCTTCCTCACCCCCTTCCAGGCTGATTTTGGTATAATGAGCTGCTGTGGAGAGTCTCGCCAAGCAGGAGACGAAAGACATGTGCAAGCTGAACCAACACCGTTCCTTGTCAGCAAGCAACCAGCAGCACATCCCGGAGCACAGTATCATTCAAACACTAGTCCCCCTCCTGGGGTTGGAAATGGTTACGATCCACATAAGCAGCAAATGACACAGGCATGGGCATCCAACTCCTCAAGTTTTGGGACGCCGGGTAGTCCTGGAATACCTACATCACCAACGCTACCCCCTGCAGCATACTCCCCATTACTGGACCCTAACGTAGTTAGGCCTTACCCAGTTCGTGGCATAACTACGCCGCCCATGACCATTACTTCATCTACAATATCAAAACCACAAAGTCCTGCATTAAATACCCTTGTGGATGAAGGTCGAATGTCTGTTTCCATTGATTTTGGTAAGCTTCTGCTTCGTGTTTCTCAGCAATCCAACTCACGTGGAATCATGGTCAGGTACCACATTCTCTGGAGTGGTACGTATCTTCAGCCACTCCTTTCGTACATCTTCCCGTAAGGCTCAAAACTCACTAACATAGGCATACGGATCATCGCGAATAGATGGTGGCAAAGTCCAGCAGATTTTGCATTGGCCAGGCTCATTCGAAACATTCCGCAAAGTACCTACGTGCCTTCTTTACGACGAACATGGCCGTGTTCTAGCTTGGGGCTTAGAGGCCAAGAATGCTAGTCCTATGCCGGGAACCCTCCGCTGCGAATGGTAAGTCTTCTTGATCGAAGACGATTATCCTCCATACTGAATACGTTTCAGGTTCAAACTTTTCTTAGAACCTAAAGCGCTCCGTGACGAATCAACTATTGACTCTCGATTGCCGCGCATACCGGTGAGCTGCTCTTCTCTCTGGTTTGGGTGGTTTACTTACCTTATACAATATCTTCCCATAGCCTGGCAAGACATCCAATGATTTGATAGTCGATTTCTTATCGTGCCTGTGGGATTATGCAAGACAGCAGATTACGCGCGAGATCGGCGCTGTAGCTGATTTGGGTAAATTAATTCTATACCTGTCAACGCGACTACGATGCTAATATAAGATTTGCCCTTAACTAGACTCTGCTGATGTATGGCTTACAGTACCTGCTGCATGGGATGCAAAAGGATGTGATATCATGCGCGAAGCAGCGATTACTGCAGGGCTTGTCCAAGCTTCTCGTGCGGGAGATCGTAATTGGCGAGATAGGTTGCGTATTATTACGTTTGTTCTTCTCTTCTCGTCTCTTAGCTGGTTATGCTAACCTATTCGTTGAATAGCGAGCCGGAAGCTGCCGCTGTCCACTGCGCTCATCTGACGGGCCTGCATCAACTAAAACCCAGTCAGAACTTTATGATATGTGACGCGGGAGGTGGTACTGTGGTAAGTCGAATCTTCATGGTAAAATCTTTTGACGTTGAGTTGAATGACCTCTTTCAATCCTTTAGGATTTAGCAGCATACAAGATCATCGGTTTGCTACAAAACTTGGAAATTGCGGAAATTGCGGCACGCTCAGGTGCCAATTGTGGCTCTCTCTTCCTTGACTTGCGATTCCGTGAGCTTGTGAGGACGTTACTTGCGGAGCATCCTGCCCATCTTGATCAAGCAAGTTTGGCGTATTTCATGCATGCCTTCTCAGAAACTGACAAGGTATGTTGCTTTGCGTGAGAATTATTCCTGGATTATACAACCGTGGCTTATTTATGTAATCAAAATTAAGCTCGCCTACCAAGGAGAAAGTGACGACAGTATGTGCCAACATTTGTTATTATTGCCCGATTTCTGAGACATTCGTTATCTTATCAGATACCATATTCCACTTTACTTGCTTTAATACGGACGGTATGGCGCCTTTTTTCCGTTCACTGATAAAGCTGCTGAGTCGACCCACGTGCAGACACTGATGATCCATCTGTGGGTCTGATTAATGGCGAACTCGCAATCCCTGGCAACCTGTTACGGCGAGAAGTCTTCGATCCGGTGGTGCACCAGGTTAGCGTTATGTGTTTTTCCCCTTTTTACAAGGATTTATTCGTCCCTTCAGGTCTTGGATCTTATCGAGGACCAATTAAAGCGAGTTAATCAGCCACTTGATGCATTGTTACTTGTCGGCGGGTTTTCCGGCAGCGAGTACCTGTTCAAACGTGTCGATGTGCGTGTAGAATACTCTCCCTTATATACTCCAAGGCGGACTAATCCTGGTCTCCTAGGCACAATTTGGTAGACGCATCAAGGTTATCGCCCGGCCGTCGGATGCCGATACGGCCACCGCCCGAGGAGCCGCTCAATATGGACTGGCTCGCAGACCGCTGGTATCTACAGTAATTGCTCCTCGTGCATATATCATGAAGGTTCG
>KN837103.1:97439-117130 GCA_000827215.1 Sphaerobolus stellatus SS14 | reverse complement strand
GTTCCTATCCCTTCCACCTCCACATTATCCGCTCGCTCACCCATCTTTCCCGACACACCAACACATATATCCCTCTAGGCCCTCAGCTCCTTCCCATTCTGAGCTACACCCTCGCACCATCTACTTCCTCCAAATCCGCATCTCTGCGTGCCCTACCCTTCGACACGACGATTCGCGCACCAGCACCATACCTTCGCACACGGATATACGCGGAGTGTCTTGCAGAGGAAGCTGTATTCGTTCTAGCAGAGTGGATGGGTACGCCGAATGTTCAAGGAAGCATTGCGTTCCCAGAGATTTCTGTACCGATTGTGCTGGGGATGAGGAAAGCTCTTAAGGTTGCGAGAGAAGGCGGTGGGAAGGGAGGAGCTGGAAAGCAGGTGGCTGAAGTGAAGAATCTGGTGGAGAGGATTGAGGAGGGCGTGAAGTGGGTGGAGGAAAAGAGGAGGAATGTGAGTTTCGGGCCGGCGCAGTTGGATGAGGTGAAGAGATGGGAGGAGAAGTTGAGCGCAAAGGTTGGGGATAGTCCTGTGGGCAAATACTTGAAGATTGTGAGGAAGGCAAGGGAGAGGAGGAGGAAGTTGTTAGAGAAGGCCAGGGAAGGCGAGGATGAGATTTTGGAGGAATGAGGGAACGAAGTAGGTGTTGCGTGTGGTTGTGGGAGTTAGCAGTACTTGCGCGTTTGGATATGATATGTTAATGTTTGCTCTGGAGTATACATACTGCTTACTTACTAGGGCTTGGGACAAGCGCGAATGACTGGACAGTGATCGGTTCAATGCATCTTTCTGATGCGGGGTGATTATGAAAATGCATGTACACTAACATCTGTGAAGAAATGTAGTTTTGGACATTTCGTTGGTTATGTAAGTGTCCTCCACCAAAAACGCGTGACATCACGCGTCGATTTTCTTCATCTGTCTTCCATCAACCATGTGTCGTTTTTGTCTAACTCCAGTTTCTTTTGCAGTTTGCAGTTTCCTTTCCAGGATTTCCCATTATAGGAACATCATGGTGTCACATCTCAATCAGTGAATCGTGGCACGTATTTAGCTCTGGCTGCTGCAGACACCAGTTTAGAAAAAAGGTACGCATCTTAAAATTACCCCATCTTTATAGTTACTTACACCTATCCTCTCCAACAGGCACCATCTTAAAAATTCCCTTCACTTATCTCTTGATCCCGCAATCTCCAAATGCACGTCGATGGCCATTCGGAGACGCAGTTTCACAGTGAGCCTGACTATTTAATTGACATTGACTGGCACCTTTGCCAATCTTATCCTGGTCTGCGGTCATTTCATTTTGAGTAAAGATTTTTATCTTCTCTTGTTTATTTACACTGCTTGTCCGAGCACTCTGGGGTTACAGTGACGCCAACTTGAAAGCCTGGGATGTATCACTCGAATCGCGCATCATGGCGCATGGACGTCCTATTCAAACGCCATGCGTACTTTATGGAGTGAATTAACCTCCGGAGCTTTCCTGTCAAGTCACTATTAGAAACTTATCAAGATTCGATATCCCGGCCCACGGAGCCATGCGCAGTTCCCAATATCTGACCTTGACCCGACCTTCAAACTCCCCAGAATCAGGCTGAAACTCCTCTGAATGTGGCATATCAGTCTGTCCAAAGTTTAATATTCATACCATGGATATTTATAAAATGATTACTCTTCCGGAATCCGTCTTCGAAGCTCAAGTTTGCTGAGTGCCCATCATCCCAAAGCTAATGATACTAGTAAGTACACTCGTTCCTAAATCACTCCGATGAAAGTACACTGACATGATTCAAATAATCCCCATCCGACAGCGGAATATCAGTATCACCCCAATTGAACTTCGCAGATATTCCAGGGATGCGTTGTTCAAAACAGCCTCACCACAACGTTCATATTTTGATTTCATTCTATATATATATATATATATATTCTAGAAGCTTTGTGTTTGAACGGTATTGACTGGGATTTTCTTTCGCGCGTCGTTACAGGATAAAATATTTTGAGTCTGGTTTTTCTTCGCGGAGCCGTCAAATGCCAGTGAGCGTGATAGCCAGAGTAAATATTCAAGGTTAGTTAGGCTTTTAATTTATATCATGATACGACTGATAAAAAATCCATATAGCCGTCTGACGACCTACATCGATCACGACTCGACGTAAAATTCTCCTCAGGTTCCCAATGCCACACTGTCCTCACGCGAAGTCACGCCGTGGCACCAACTGCTCAGAATCCAGCGAACCAGTGGCATATTTGGCACCGGAAGCAAGCAAACTTAATCATGATAGCTTGAGCCTAATAGAACTTTCGTGGATGGTTTGTGTTTTCCAACTTAGGATCAAGTTTCCGGCGATTTGGGTCTGTGCTGACACCGGTTTTGGTTTTGAGTTCGAGGTTTCCTGGAGTTGTCGTCGAAGTGAGTGACTCGAATGTTGGTATTGGAGCCGAGATCAGGGTATTTGTCTAGGTGGATTCCAGGGTGGTGGAAGGAACTGCGAAGATCGAACGGTTCGATGAATGGTGGTAACTCTTTTCTTTAAAGTATTTTCAATAAATGGGTACATAGGAGAATGGATATAGACTATAATTACTGGACTCTTTTACCAGTATTATTCCCATTCAGCTTCTTTGCCCAAAATAAAGAATCGAAATACTAAATGAAGCGCGTGACGTCACGCGTTGTTACTCCTTTTCATGCTTTATTTACCACTGTTCCGTTTTCTTCCACGAGCTTATCCTACTTATCATGAGTGGTTACCATGAGTGATGCCACGAGTCCTGGTACTATCTTGGATATCCTTTCATGATTACTCAGATTATCGGGTATTATGCCGCCACCTGAAGCTTGACTTAATTATAAAATCTATAAAACTACAGTGTTCGACTATTAATACTGGCGCAGTACTGACCTGCAATTCAAACCTTGACGCGATTTGGGGACTTTAAGCACTGCCAGCCCTGTTAACCTGCCCTTTCTCGCCCTCGACTGATACCGATACCGGGTCTGGAATTTTCCTTTCCGCCATTTAGCCATTTTCTTCTTGGCTCACCTCACAAGCTACTAAGCAACCCAGTGATGTAATGGATCAGTTGATAAGATAAGTAGAATGTTTAATTCGTAATATCACTGGCACTCGGCGTTCAAGTTCAGGCCATTTATGACGTGCTTATCTGACCCAGTTAGCAAAGTTCTGGCTGGACCCAGTTGAATTTGAGATTGAGATTCAACGGGGACTGTTATCTGTTAAGTCGATGAGCAATGCGCTGTGATCGACGTGGCGTAGTTCTTCGACCTGTCAAGTTGGGGTATCATTGTAAAACGGGTGAATAGCTTTACCGGCGAGATGCGTGTCTTTTTGGAGTATTTATAATTATAGTCGTATCTGAGCGAGAATTCCGAGTTCCTGAGGCTGAATGGACTTTGTGATGGCTCTTTTCCGTTTCTAAGACATTTTGGTGGTTATTTCCGAGTCTTGACTCTTAGCTTTAGTACCAGAGTGCTCGGTGGCGTGATGCCACTGCCAAGGTGGGATGTACTCTTATCAATACGAAACGACGTCAGATCTTAGACTATCACTGGCGTAAGAGGTGCCAATCTCAGTTGCCACTTCAACTCACTGGCAAACTCGGACCGGCACTGCATTGCTGCAATGTTGACTTAAAAAAGAAATCCACTGCATTTTGACGCTGGAGCGTCCGACCTCAGATGGTTTTAAAACGTGTGCCTTATTGTAAGGCCTTGTAAACGGGTCTTCGGATAAAGGGTAGCCTGAGGAAAGTCGGTAAGGTGGTGACAGGCCTTGAAAGCCGCGTGTACAGTGACAGGGATATTTCAAAAGACCTAATGGGGAGATAGGAACAGTCGAACTTAGATGAAAATATGAAAATAAGTATAGTATTTTATTGGGTAGATGTCTGAATCAGCAACTAGTAGCGTGTTTGTACCCTGGAGTCGACTCGGAGTCGGAGCGTCCGTGTCCCCTTGAGCTGAGATTTTTTTAGAATGCCAATGCTGGCTACTTACTAAGAGCTAAAGCTTAAAGGCTAAGACCTGATGGAGAGACGAGAGGCATAAATATAGCACGAATGGTGACTACGCTAAGGGAAGTCGGATTTGAATTTGAGCAGAGTTAGCGCTTGCTCCATGGATGTTACAGTCAGTCTGCCACCCGGGCCCATCAAAGGCCGCCAACGCTGGATTATCTACTTATTTGAAATAGTACGATCAATGCATAAACCCAAGGCAGGGTTCGGGGAAAGCAATGTGGCGAATCTATAGAAATAAAAATAACAGCGCGCATGAGCACCGGTGGTCAAAATCCTGCAAAGGTGGAGGCGATTGATTCGATAGAGCGTCAAGGTGGTATGCATGTGGCTATCAATGTTTTACTACTACTATGGCTTTTTTTAATGTTAGTGGAATGGCATCAGTAAAATAGTGCTTTGGGGTGGGAATATTAGTAGAGAGGCATGTATAACACTGTGGCACCCGCCGGTCCAGAGGGAAGGCAGTGTATTGAAGCTGCTGCACCAGTACCGGTACTTTACTGCAATTTTTGGCCAGGATTCAGAGTGAGATTATTTTATTTAAGGACCATACTCGTATGATCAACTACTTACACCAACTGCGACGGCCACGAAGCGACTCCAGCAGGGTAGGTTTAAATTTATTTAAAATTGAAGGTCTGCTATTTTTTTTCCCCCACAGAACGTCGATTTAAGTTAAAATACCTATATGAGCATATCGAGATGTTACAAAGGTTACTGGGATGCATAAAACGAACGCGCAGTGCAATTCAATTCAATTCAATCCTAAGCGCGAAGGTGAAGCCCATTTGCAACTTCAGTTAATCAACAGGCCTAAAATCCTTATAAAGTCAAGAGTAAATCCAAGCCCGCACCCCATATAGGAATTACGAAGCAATCATTAGGCGGGTAAACCAAAGTTGCCGTCCTATCAAAACGCATACGGTTCCCAGTTCCAGGCCCAGAGATTCTTAAAATCTCCCATCAAAACGCGCACGCGTACATACTCTGCTCGGCTGCTTATAACTACTTACTCCAAATCGATTCCAAGTTGTGTATCTAGGGTAATTCTATTCCGGGGTTCAGACACTTGCCGCCCTGTCAGTTTCACCATGAGCGAGCCCCAGCGACGAGTACGAGGCTAACTTCTTAAAACTTCCCATCAAACCCCATATCCAATACTCTTCTCAGACCTGTCATCAAAGTGCCACAGCCAGTACTACGCCCGCTACTTCGTGCCAACGATCATCCCAATTGTCATAATCAATACAACTTAGCCTCGAGGGTTTAAAGCACGCGTACAAAGTCTAGCCTGCGACCCATATAGGAATTAAGAATCCATCGATTAGACGGGTAAACCAAGATAAGGTTCTTAAAACGTCCCATCAAACCGCATACAGTCCCCAGCCCCAGCCCCAGCCCCAGAGATTCTTAAAATCTCCCATCAAAACGCGTACGTACTCTGCTCGGCGTGCCCTACGCTTATAATTATTTACAAACTTATGTAAAGAATTCTATTCCAGAGAGTATATATTTAAATACTTACAAACCCAACCTCACCCGATCTTCGCGCCACCCCAGCGACGAAGCTAACTTCTTAAAACTTTCCATCAAACCGATCCCAGATCCATATCCATATCCATCCATCCATCTAATAATATCCCAACTCTTTACATTCTCGAAACTACCATCAGAGCGCATCCTGTCAATACCGCTGGTCCATTCCATGCTAACGATCATCGTCAACGCCACCTCAGCCTCGAGTTTTCAAAACACGCGCGCAAGCGATCCCTCCCCACCACCTCGAGGCCCAGTTTATAAAAAAAAGTCAAATAGCCCCCGAGGAAGCGCGTGCCATCACCAACAACTCCACCCCTGCACGCGGGCCCGCGCATGGCTTCTTAAAACTTCCCATCAAAACCGAAACGAAACCGGTAAGTGGGCAGGTCCGCTGTGTGCTTCGCATCTCCGGCCTGTAGTTAACCTGAAACGTACAGGAGGACGGAAACCCCTCGACGGGTGGGGCGGGACGGTGGTGCAGTCTGCAGGGTGGATAGTCCACCCTTCGCATTGGCTGTCGACAGGAGGATCTATGCACGGTGTGCACTGTGGGGGATCTGATTACTGAAATTAGTCGTTACGTCGTTGGGATTGGGACTAAGACTTGATTAGTCTGAGAGAAGGATGATATTATGATAAAATCCACCTATACTTGCCTAGTTTCGAGATTCTAGTTACTTATGCATCTGCAGCTAACTCCGAGTCCGTTTTGGTCGTATCAGCGTAATAAAATGTATTTAGAATGCCCTACTACTTAAGTAGTACGAAAGGGATTAAAGTTGGATCACGATACACCTAGGACTGAGAGGAATGAATGCATGCAAGCCTGAGCCTGAGCCTGGAGCTAACTATATTTAATTAAGAATGGCCGCTAAATGTGCCCTGATCATGCATGCATGCAAGAACGTACTATGTAGTTTTTGGATCGCACGCAAAATTATATAAAAAAAGAAAAGAATCAAGGGAAAATGCATGCGCACACATGATACTCATTGAGGATTCAGCCCTGGATGCTCAGATGAACGTCGCGTGTGCATTATGATAACTCGGGATTCGGCCCCGCGCATGGCATACTCCAGACTCGGAGACTTGCTGCTCACGAAGTGAACCTGCAAGACGATTTGAACCCTGATGTGCCATGTCCTTGGACCTTCGTACTAGGTACACGAGTCCAATAAAGGTTCCGAGGCACGCAAATCAACTGACAATTCTGAATACGGAATCTATAAGTATACAGCCCGGAGGGGAGGAAAGGGAAATAATTACAGTAAAAGATGTCAAGCATACAATACCCACCTTTTGGGGACTCGCAATCCTGATGCCAACGCCAGCCCTGCTTGATGCATACTCGTGTGGTTTCTGTGGTCTTCGGATCGTACTTCCCCTAGCGATGTGTCCTTCGTATTAGGTAACTGAGTCCAATAAAGGGTTAGCACGCAAATAACAGACATTGACATTGAGGTCGGAATCTATAAGTATAGTATAGCCCAGACGAAAAGAAGGAGGGAGATAATCACAGTAAAAGATCGACGCCGGGTCGAGTGTATAGTACACACTTTTTGGGTACTCGCAGCTCCGATGCCGACACCAGCCCTGCTTGATGCATACTCGTGTGATTTCTGTGGCCTTTGGATCGCATTGAAAGGAAATAATCGGACGTACACATGTGCATAATTAGTAGATGCACGCTCATAAAGCCAAATTCAGCTTCGGATTCATGGTCTTCGGATTCGGATGGTCCTCGAAGGACGAAACTCCCCTCAAAGAAGTGCCCAGCCAGCTGAAATAGCAAGCCAGGATCGGCCCATCCCAAAACATACGGACACTTGGAGATACATTGTCAATGCGTCAACGTTGGCCCTGCTCATGCTCTCGGGAAATCCCAGTAAAGCACCGTCCTCCGCCCAAGCCCACGATCAGCGACGGCCTGAGCTCAAACGGGAGTACGGCCAAAGTATTACAGATAAGCCCCTGATTAATCATTAGTGCGGCGAAAAATCGTAAAGCGTGAATGCACTAGCGACCGCGCGCCTGGCTGTGAGCTCATTACTTCCGGTTTGAGGTATGGGCGGAACAGGACTGTTAGAGTGTCTGCAAGCCTGAGTTGTGTGGTTATCGTTAGGGTGGTATTACGTTTGGGCGAGGTGTTGCAGCAGCAATCCGTAGTTTGATTTGAGGTTGTCCGGGATGAGAGGCTTGTACGCATGGTCCACATGGAGCGGGGCAGCCAAAGTGCACGGGAAGTTCGTATCGCTATGGCTACGTGCCGATCGCAGGCGCACTTGGCGATCGCGGATGTGCTGGTGGCTCGGAGGTGCCTTGCTCGGATGCTCGGATGGCGTCGCGGTGATTGGAGGACTCATCGAGAGCAATGGTGATCGGCGGTTGGACGAAACGCGATCCGTGGATCTGCAGAAAAGAAATGATGGCGCGGGACGCGTCTCAATTGGCACGTCGCGACGTCACGCCACCTCATGTGCCGCCTTTCCTCTCGCTCTTACTGCTTTCCTGAGTCCTCGGCTTCTTTCTATCGCCTGCATCACGCCCTCGCTCCAGTTTCATCCTCTTTTTTAACCAGTCACATTCCCCGCATGCGGATACTCCTTCTCTCAATCCACCTGTGACACCCCGCTCGACCCCTGCAGCTTCAATTCAATCGCAACTTCAATTTAATCGCGACGTCCAGCCTATGCGTCGCAGAATTCCCCTTTTCGAAACACCCTCCCCGCATCAGGGCCCGCATACCTTATTCCCCCTTAATAGGCTTAATACCCAGGCATTCATTGTAACTGGGCTCATTTAAACGAAACCGCCGAAACGCGTACCGAGGACCAGCGTCCCCGTCGTAATTTGGCTTTGGCTTTTCCTTTGCCTGTGGTGTGCAGTCTTGACCCTACTATCTCTATTCCCGCCCGATTGCGATTCACGATTGGTGGTGACCCCACGGCCGAGGCGCATCCCCGGATACATCCCAGTGCTCCGAGAGCTGCTTTATCATCTTATTACACCTTATTATTTCCTTTTCTGGCTTTATTCTGGCACCCATCCGAGCCCGATTCGAGCTGCGTTAGCCTACGTACGTACGTAACGACACACGACACACGACGCATCCCATCCCTGGCTTTCTATCTATATAACGAAACGCAACGAAACCTCCTTCCGCAGTTTCCCCGTCCTCAACGTCCTTCACCAAACAGCCTCGGACGCCTCTCCAAGTCTACCGCAAACCCAACACCCAACACCACTACTATAACAACCCAGCCACCCATACCTTCCCCCCAACTATCCCTCAAGCCCGATGTACCACACAACCCCTGACCTCTCCTACGAAGACTTACCCCCTTCCGCCCACAACACCGACTACATCGACATCGCGCACCGCTCGCACGTCCGCGTCCGCACCACTCGCGCCACCGCCGCCGAGACGACCATCGCCATCTACGACTTTGGCATTAACGACATGCGCGGCTGGCGGGGCGATTACCACCATTTGGCAAGAGGCGTCCTTACGGTGCCGAATAGCGGGAGTATTACGTCGGGAGGAAATGTGAGGATGGGGGAGTGGAGGAGTGGAAGGACAGTGGGGGAGTGGATGGGACGGGTAGGAGGGATCTGGAGGTGGGTTTTTCGGTCCTTTTCTTCTCCTCCCCATCATGGATATTTTCCTTATTTTATTTCGATTTTTTTATCGCCTCTTTGCGCACCCCGCTAATATCAATCCCCCCTCACAGCTCCGGTAGCAAAGCCACCCGCGCCTTCACAGCCTCCGACAGCCAAACCTACCGCTGGGACGCGAACGTCGGCCACCTCTGGACATGTTTGAGCCCTAATAACTACGTTGTTGCGTATTTTGATGTGCGTTTTGCTTTCTTATTTTCTTATCGACCGCCTCCCTCCGCCCCTTACACTTCACCCTCGCGTCTTTCGCTACCCTTGGCTCCATCCCCGGGTCTTCCTTTAATTCCTCCCTCCCTTTAATTCCTCCTTTCCCTTACCGTCAAAACGCGATGCTGATATATTGATTTGATATTGCACAGAAAGTCCCCCCAGAAGTGAAGCCCGGCCCGAATAGTTACGTCCTTTACATCAGTAGGACGTTTACACATCTTACGGTTGGTGAGTACCTTTTCCTACTTTTCTTTGGAATTTTTGCGGATTTTTCGGGGCGTGGTGTGGCGACTCAATCGTGGTGGCGCGATGGATGGATAGTGGTCGCTTTGATGCTTCGAGTTTTACCGTCATCTTTCCTTTGGCAATTTGTGGTGGTTTTTGTGGAATTTCTTGTGATGGCTCGGTGGATAGTTCTTCGCTATTGCTTTGATGCCTCGACTATTTCACCCAGCATCTTTTATTTGGGGTTTAGTGAGGCTTTTTGTGGTGGATTTTTGTTGCATTGCATGGATTGATGGTCATGGTGTGTTGGCCGCATTGGATAGTCACTGGTCCATTCGTGCAGTGATTGGTTACCATCGTCTTTCATCGTCCTTTTCTCTTCTTTTTTTCTGGGGTTTCTGGGAGTTGTTTGATGGGGTTGGGCATGGGCATGGACTTGGGTTGGATTTTATTTCATTTTGGCGGGTGCGGATGGTTGGAGAGAAGGGAAGGGTTGGTTTGATGCTTCGTCCTCTTCTCCATTCGACCTCCTAGCTTTCGTCCGCTGCACATTTGGCACATCTCGCAACGACCGTGTTCGGCCGGTGTTGGCAGTACGGGTTGCGCGTCCCGAGTCCCACTGTTCTCCCATTCATTCTCCCAATTCATTCTCCCCATTCATTCTCCCCATTCATCCTTCCCACCCTTATTCGCCTTATTCCCATTCATCCTTCTCTGTCTTTCCGCACCGTATTCTGAATATTGCATGCTGACTGCTTCCTTCCCTCTTTCTTTAACAGAAATCATCACGACCCTTACGATCATGCGTATCATCGAGAGTCGTGGCTGAGGAGCCTCACTTCACGCCACAGAATCGGACAGCAATGCCTTACGCCGTCCTCGAGGAACGTCCAACCAACCTCTAACGAAGCCTACCGTCAATAATCGCTCGCTATTCATATCACTATCTATAACCTCCTCCAACGGACCTTTCACCCTGTACATTCACGCTGGCCCTCTCATCTTCAAGTGTACATTGATCTTTCCGCCTCGGCCTTTAACTTGACTTCACGCTGTACATTCACTTGTATATTCGGACTTTGACTTTGGTTAGTAGGCCCGTTTCTTCGCCCACCCACGCGCATGTACGCTAACTCTCTCGTTCGACAGGCTTTACCTCGTCACATCACTTCATGGTTATCTATCCTTGCCTATCCTTGCCGCCACTATCACCCTCCCTCGCTTTCACGCTTTCGATGCTTTCAATGTTGTTTGCGCGTCATCATATCTGTCTACCCTATCCGCCTATATTGTCTTATCCTCCCTATCCCTATATGCCTGGAGTATATTATCCATATTATCCTTAGTAACGTCGTATATTCTGCTATTCCATCCTATTTTCATAATTAATCTTACTCTATCCTACTAGCTATCTTATCCATCGTAATCGTAATGTAATCGTAATCGTAATCATCCACCTAGTATATATCCCGGCTCTAATGTAGCTCTCCTCATCACTTTCCCTGCATAGTACAAACGGCTTGCTCGCTGCATATACTTAGTTCTAGCTCTAGTTACTTATCCAGATAAATTATCTGTCATATAATTCTTAATATTAATCTCATTGTTGTACTTCTGGCAGATACTTAGTTTTGGAAGCTTGCGAGGCAGTGGAGGAGCTTGGCCTCTTCCGAGCCGGGTAGTTCCTAGGAATCTATCCGACACTAGCTTTCCTCGATAATCCTTACATCCGCCACCCCGGTTCGCGTATACTTATCCGACGCAAACGTTCGACGTCCAATTTTCAAAGTCATTAAGGTGACTAGATTGCACCGCTAGCATAGGCGGTCTGGATAGACAGCAACCCGGACCCGCCGGCTTCAAGTTCAGGCTTATCTCCTTTTCCTCTCTTATCGGAATAAGAGGAGCTCAGGCTTCGAATTTAGCGAGTCGTTTCAAGCCTCAAGGCTCAGGGTGGCCAGGTGGCCAGGTGGCTAGGTGTCGACGTCCTGAGTAAGGTACAACTGAAGTGAGAGTTAAAGATCTGTGGTCTCGAGGCATGTTTGAAAATGAACGCTGAATCAGAGCGGACAACAGAGAGTGGCCACCATTGACAGTGGCACGAGTAGAGGGCACGACTCCGCACTCAAATGTTTTTGCTTTTTGCCAATCATAAAACCGTGGTGGCTGGTACCGGGCTATGTACTCTTCAAGCCGACATGTTTTTCCTTTTTAAGTTTGTATTGTGATTATGATAAGGTTAGGTGGTATGTATACTTAGCAAACTCTGATATTCATATCTCTAGACGTACTTGCCGAGGGAGAAGGACCCGGCGGTCAGGCGAGTCGTGCCTCCGGAGGTGGATATTGTTTTTGAATTGAATTGAATGGAGGGATAATCAAATTCCTAAGGTCAATTCAGCCTTAGCTCCCTCTCTCTCTATATATAACAAACTCTGATATTCTTAGAGCTGAACATACCTGTACAGGGACGAGAATGAGTGTCGGGAGTTTGTTTTGAATTGAATGCTAGGGAAATCTCCTACTTACTTGTAATGGTCCGGTCGGAACTCAGTGGCATGAGTAAGAAGAATTTAAAACTGGCTGAAAGTGGATCACTTACCATGCTGTGTTTAATCTGTATTACTTTTTTCCTTTGACGGTGAGTACCTGTAACAAACAGGTATTTAAAGCAGAAAAAAAATTGAATGGAAAAATCTTGAGGAGGCGTTTGATGTGGCAAGGTGGCACGCAACCAAATGCTAAGTAAACTTCTTTGATAACTTGGAGTCCAATGATGGCCAGTGGTCAAATTTATTCAAAGAGTCCGGAGGTGATCAAAGTTAACTAGCTCGTATGAATTGAGTCTTAAGGTTCTACTGAAGGGATAGAGATCATTTAAACGCGGAAATATGACTAGTATAAGTTGGATGGTCCTTATTCCTCAAAGACCTCAACGCTCCTTATGCTTAATAAGTCGAAGAATCGTAAGAGTCGTAATAATTTCTAAGAACCAATATATAAGTGATAGTAAGCTAAAACCTGGATAACTGCTCACCAACAATAATTTTCCTGGAGGAATTCCTAACAGAAAGCTCGCCACAAACAGGATGTCTCTAAGTCTGCCAATGCAAATGCAAATACATCAGCATAAAGGTGGCAAATCGTACTAGGAGCGACACATATGTGCCTTATAAGACGCATAAGACGCAGCTTCGACATTGACTTTATCGAAACACTGGTTTAAATCGCCGTGACTTCAAGTTAGAGGCCTCGAACATTGCTTATTAGTGTAAGTCCAGATGTACTCATGATCGTCCGAGGCCGTGAAAAAATAATGACGAAAAGAACTACCCAAGAACAAGAAGGAAATATCAGCAAGGAAGGCGAGAAAGAGTTAATTATAGAACATCAAAACCGAAATCCTACTGATACTCACGAGGGTGTGCCTTCAGCAGCCTTCAACAGATATTGATATATTGTTATAGTACTACGTATAGCCAGATGTTTTCGCAGCTTTTTTTCCTTGCTCCAGTTAATTGTTCCCTTTGATATGCCAGTTAGGGCCGTAGGGCGTAATGTGATAGGGGCGAGCTCTTTTTCATCATTGCTCAAATTCGCCGTCGTTAGTCTTCGTCGATCATCTTCGAACACAGTACTGAACACAGTAGGGAATCGAGTACTGAAATCGACCGTCATGGTGACTTTACTAGCGTCGTATGGCGCGACTGGGAGAAGGACACGGGCACACGAACGCTTCACGGGGTCTTCGTAGTGGATTAAATAATTGTCGCCGTCGCTGGTTACCAGTGGCCCTGGATAAATGAGATAGTTGCTGACTTTGAAGCGGTAGTCAGTGGGCTCGGAGCTTGCCATGAAGAAGAGGTATGGGGTTTGCAATGAACACTGCGGAGTGGAGAACCGTCGTAGAAATGGTAGTGAACTTGAAGAATCTCAAGAACCTTGTATACCACTCGTCCAGAGAATCAACATACACCACAATAGCATCCGTATCATGTTATTTCGAGTAAACAGTAATACGGGGTACTGTGTGCAGCAAAATCACCCTGTACTCGCTGTTATTGCCCTCTAACCTGAGCTAAAATTACAACACGTACTGTATCGACACAGTGGCGAAAAATATTATTGGATATTATTGGTAATGATTCGGTTTCTTATCCGTCTTCAGTTGGATTTCCGATTATGGAAAGAGTGTTACGCTATAAGTGCACAGTAGAGAGGTGGGCGAGGAGGCTACCGTGGTCTTGACTACTAGTGGTTCCCCATTGAATCTCCGGATATCACCATAAAAGCAAAACGAATGGATCTGCAATAAAAAAAATGAATATATGAAACAAAGGGGTAGCATAGAGTCACCGAGAAGCTAGTGGAAAGAACAAAGCAGCATGTCGGATAGGGGAATTCCGAAACTGTACTATTAGATCACCACGCAGTTGCAACATCAGGGCTGATGAACGGGGTACGGTAAGAACGGCCTAGCGAGGGAGAGAAAATATCCTTCACAATAGACCTTCGACCTCAGGTATGCCTCGGAAACGTGGAGTGAGGCAAGCATGGGAATAAGGAGTCATTTATGAACGGGGATGTCAAGTTTGAAATCTTAGATTCGGCTGGAGTTCTGAACCACGTCCGAAATGCTGCTGATTTCAAGAATTCGTAATGGATCTTTTGTGAGAGCCTTTGTACTCCGTCGAGCATAAGTCTAGCCGGATGGCGGATGCCTGGAGGAAGTTTAGCGTGTTGCAGAAATGAATATCAATAGAACGTAACATACCTAGTAAATAGCGTCGTGAAGTCTATTTATTAGACAGGGTCTGGCTATTATTTGATGGTTATGGCCTCGTAAGCTTCAGAATAAAAAATTCATTTGTCCATTTTCATAGTGCACGTATAATTACATCTTGTACAATAACGAAGATTGCTACTATCTCAATTCTCATTGCGGGGTAGGGATAGCAGGGCCGTCTTCCCACTTATCAACGTGTCCCGCTGATTTGAGGATGCCATTAACAGCCGTGCCATTGCCCTTCAACTCGTCAGTCAGGATATAGTCATCGAAACATTGTAGACTCACTATTATGCTATGGGGAAATCCAGGTTCAAAGGGATGAACGCTCTCAATCTCTTTGATTTGTTCGGCAGTTAATCTGATATCAAGGGCTTCTAGGTTGGCATACAGTTGCTCGACTTTGCGACCGCCGATGATAGGGAAGACGTATTTGGTTCTCTAGCACAATAAGTTAGAAATATTTACCATGCATAATAAGAAAATACGACGTACATGCATAACATATGCAATCGCGACAGCAGTGATATTCTGCGCTCCAACTTCCTTCGCGATTTCTTCCAGTTTGCGGCAGACCTTGACTTCTTCAGGGGTACGCTCCCAGCGAGGGTCTATCCACGTTCTTCCGTGTTCGCCTGTTTCGCGCCGACGTTGTTCTTCCTCGTCTGTGCGGATCTTTCCATGACCAATAACGCCAAAAGGTGCGAGAGCAAGGCCTTCGGACCTGGCCATAGGGATGATATCACGTTCGAAAGAGCGATCGAGGATGCTCCATCCGCCTTGGTAAATACAGAAGGGCGTCTTGCCGTGGTCTCTAGCGTATTGGTTGGCTTTGGCGACGATCCAGGCTGGTGTGTCCTGAGAAGAAGTAAGCGTTTGGTCACGGTAACGGTAGATTTACAGCCTTGAGGTCTCTTACAGAGATGCCCTATACGTGAACGTCAACGGACTGGTTGGGACAGTGGCTCAAGGGATAACATACTAGATATAAAACGTTGCCAGCAACAATCAAATTATGCAGACTGTTCATGACTTCTTCGACAGAGGTTTCATAATCCCACCCTATACAGATACCTAAGTTGTCAGGTCATGATCAATATAAATATTCAGGAGACGCACAGTGAACGTAGAGGATATCAATGTAAGTAGTTCGAAGTTTCTTCAGGCTGTCTGCTACAGATATATGCAACGATTTGCTATTGTTGCCGGTATAGTTGACCTTGGTGTGTATATCCTTGCTTCCGCGCTTGTGGTTGGTAGTGTACTTTGTCGCAATAACAAGTTGGTCTCGGATACCGCGATTCTCGGCCCATTCTCCGATGAATTCCTCTGACGATTCGTCTTGATAGTTGTTCGCAGTATCGATAAAGTTCCCCTGTGCAAATCAGTTTGACAGCTTGTCGAAGGGTATCAATATGACACTACTTACCCCCGCCTCAAAGAAAGCATCCAACAACTTGAAGGACGATTCTTTGTCCATGGCTCCCATACCTGCCACTGCCCATTTGTCGCCAATGCTCATCGCTCCCAGGCAGAAAGGTGATACTCGGACACCAGCATTAGGTGACAGAACCCGATAACGTCCCAGTTTCGTCTTGGGAGAAGGAGGAGGAGCCCAGAAAGACATTTCGATCCGGATAGGAAAAGTTCAAATGTAGTGACTAGCGTGGAGGATATGGAATCCAAGTTGAATGCCCGAGCTTTTGTATGTTCCAGCTTCCATAGTCGAAAACCAATCAGGCTTCATGTTCTCGAGTACGCGTCATTTCGGCAAGATTTGTCAGTGTCATTCGGGACCGGGATTGCGATGAGTCTTACTCAACCGATGAGGAGAATCATGGGCTATTCGTAGGTAATTTTGCTATGTGCGTTGTAGTGCGCACCTCGTACCAAGATTAGTTGGAATTTTGTAAAATTTCATAAGCATATTAGATAACAACATGCTACTGATTAATGGCAATGCTAAAGCTGCTGGAGACCCTGCGAAGTAGAAGAAAACAGATATGTACGGAGATTCAGAGACGATATGCCCAAATCTCTGAAAACCCTACTTTAAAGTTTAAATACTTGGGATCTTCAGATATTTGGGAACTGCAACAACGGAATCGGAGATAAACATGAAAGCCTTTGAGCATGGATGAGATAGGTCCTCAGAGAAGGCGCTCGGCGGTGCTGCGGGCTTACAGCCAACTTTTACTCTAAAATTACCTGGTCAGATAGTAAACGAACGATTCGTTGATATCGGAATGGTGGTCCATACCAATGCATTAGACCTCAAGGCTTCAAACCTGAAGCTTCCGTCTTCCTACGTACTGATACCTATTAGCCTCAGTTGAATGTTTAACTGACATATAATCCTTAGGGTTCCGAAGTTGCAGTGCACAGAATCCCAGTATTGGACCTTATTGGACCTTTATTTCCGTAGGCAATGAACTCCCTGAAGTTGCATCAAAGGAGTCAAATTCATCCAGCCCAGAATTCCTTGCTTGACACCGAAGCTCATTACATTTTTTGAACTGGCGGAAAAAAAATGTAATGAGTTAAAGTTAAGGTGCTTAGCGAATGGATATTTCTGCAAGCACTAGGGTTTTTGAGTGAAAGTATAACTGGCAGAATCCAACTATCTTTAGAACAAGAGAGGTAAACTAATGTATGATACAGGAGTTTAAGCTATTTATACTATTTGGGAGTTGAGCACTTGATTGTGACTGTAACCTGTCATGCAAGTCTGTGAGTATGGGCATTAGTAAATGCTTCCTTACATCAAGTTGCTACATAGTGCTAGCTGGCATAGAACTGCTATGGATTGCTAAGAGCCACTAAGCTCTTCATACCTTTGCTTTCCCTTCATAATATCACACAGCCTGTAGAGCAAAAGTTTAAACAAGTCACATGCAATTCTGACTGCCTTTGTCTTTCTAGTTGGAACCATCATCACCACTGACTATGCTGCTTTCTCCATCATGAAAGTATGGAGTATGCTGCTGCTCTATGGATTCCTTGTATTATCTCAACATGCTCAAACAGGCTGGCTACTCTCTACAGCTCTCTGACTTGTTGCACCTTTGAAAGTCCCTCTTCAAGCAATCTCAACTGGACTGTCCTGGGACATCCATTTGACTCTTGACTCCTTGACTCTAACTCTCAACTTTCTGGCTCTGGTGGTGGCACAACTTGGCTTCTAATCTGTTGATCTATGGGAGATACTCCATCACTAACATATTCTTTACTGCTAGCAGGCAATGGAACATTGATGACTGGGAATGTTAGGCTTATTCCAAGGCAAGTCACAGTATATGAAGTTTTTGAGTCCTTTCAAAAGCTCATCTATATCAATTGTCATAAGTATTTCTGAAATTTAGACCTTGTGTGGTCTTTGCAGTGACCCAACACTTGCATAGTATCCATTCCTTTGCAAGATAACTAGAGTAATTATTCATGACACTGTTACATCCTAATATCTAGGTGTTGATTCAGACTCTGGATATACTAGAACAAATGAGTGTATCAGAGTCCAGAGGATATAAACAGAAGGGACCTGGCTTCAGCTTATGTGTTGCACCCTTAGTTGTACAGGGTGTCCCTATTTCAGAACAGGGTTGATACAAACAGAGGTTCAGAGTCTGAGGTTGTCAGACAGGTCAAGTTGAATGACTTGGAGACTGAGGTGTGACAGTATAAGACAGAGGGACAGAGAGCAGATTGAGTTAACAGAATAACAGATATGAAGTTGATTTCTGACTACTGAATCATAGTACATTGATGACTATTTATACTAAAATGGAGGCTGGAATATAAGGAGTAATAGTCAGGGTTCTGGAGATGGAATCAGATAAAGAATAGTAGTAATGAACATGATTGACTGGTAATGAAGTTAACTGGAGTCCGATGAGAATATAATGCAAAAGTATTGTGGAACATAATCATGTGTGAAATAAGCAGTGCTTGGCATCAATAAGATAAATAAGTGTGATAAGAGAAACGGAGTCTGAAAGATAATGAACAACTGAGTGAGTTGATAAGGAAAGACAGAGTCTGAAGAAATAGAAAGAATAAGTGAACCAATGAAAGAAATAGAAAAGATACATGAGCAAATGAAATCAAAGATGAATAACAAAATGACAGAACAGAGTCTGAAAAACCATGAAAGATAATCAAATAAAACATAATACAGATCAGAGCATGATAGACACCTATTCTTGTTACATTACATAGTGTCGGTGAATGTAGTCATGCTTTGAATACAATATTTTTATTTTATTATTCCCTGAAACCCATGAAATATTCCATGATAAAGACATCTATGTAGTGCTAGATAGCCTACGGGTGTCAGGGTACAACCTATTTTCTACTTTTTGATCATGTTCTATGTTTCACCTTGTTTTATTACTTCACTACTTCAGGCATGCTTCATTTTCCTTTGCTTTGCTTCATCTCACTTTGCTTTCACCTATTCACAGTGCCCATTATTCTTGTGCAGTCTGTTTCCCACAGTGTCTCACTGTCTGGGGGGTTGCCAGGATCCTATTTCCCTGTACCCAAGAGCACCTGGGGGTACAGGGAGCATGGTGATTATGTTAGCATGCATGGGTGTCTTATGCACATGGGCATCTCATGCTTTGTTTTTGCTTTGCTTTACTTTGTTTCACCTCAGTTTCACTTCATTTTACACTTTGGACATCTTTATTTCTACTTTGCTGCACTTTGTTTTCATTTCAGACTGTTACGGGCTGATCCTAACGAAGGGTTCCGAAGCATGACTGAAGTAATGAACGAAGTCACACTAAAGAACGAAGGGTTAGAACTGAAGGACTTGGCTTCAATGTTGTGGGTTGCGCCTTCTTGAAATGTATGTGTCCTTAATTTGGAACAGATTAGAACCAACAATATAAGAGCGAATTCGAATACTGAAGTTTTGAATGAAGTCCCGAATGAAGGTAGGACTTCGGAGTAAGATCAAAGGTTCAAGGTGAAGTTCGGAGTTGATCTCTGAAGGTAGTATTCAGTTCGGAGGTAATAGAGGTCTGAAGTATATAGAGGAGAATGAGCACTAGGCTCGAGTATAGGAATGATATACACTAAGGTCTATAAGGCTAATGGGCTAATTTCCGACTAGAGAAAACTAGCTAAGATACATGTACTTATATACTATAAGTCCATGGACGAAAGCAGAAGGAAGTATTACAAACGAATAAGTCAAATGTGGA
>KN837103.1:50665-69665 GCA_000827215.1 Sphaerobolus stellatus SS14 | reverse complement strand
TTACTTATATATCTTTGGATTTCCCCTCTGCTAGCTCTGCGTGACGTCCGCTCGGCTTCGAGGGTTGCCCTTACAGACACAGCACCATGATCTGAAATTAGACTGAAGACATTGAAGCCATCCTTGGCTGGCATTAAGCATTGTGGTGAAGTTACAGCTTCCTGCACAGCTCAGTCATACTTCTTCAACTGGGGAATAATTCAGTAATGTGAATCAAAACTTTGGTAGCAGCACAAGATTACCTCTTGCATGATAATATGCTGGGCCTCTTGAAGTCAATGAGATGGCCAATTATCCTTGATCCACTTGAAGTGCAAGGAAGGATGGATAACTGTAAAATATTTAGTCATAGGGTAGAAGGAGGTCACTGAGAAATAAACCATATCAATGGAAAGAATTACTGCTTTTGAGAAGTGCAGGTCACAGGCATGTTCTTCAAGCTTTTCAACACCAGTGCTAAGGACAGGGGCTGAATAAGAATAGTGAGGATCCTCAAGTAAACATCTCAACACCAAGATTAATGCAAAATAGGAAGGTTAATAGAAACTGATAGTGGGCATTGTCTCAGAACACATCAGTGTTTGAACTGCATGAAGAGGCTACATAGGCATCAGAATGAGTTAACTGTTAGACAATGATAAAATTATACTACCTCCAAAACAGTGTAAACATCTTCCAACACTTGCCATTCAAGGGATGAGATTTGATATTTTGGAAGCAGGTTCACCTTCATGTAGGCATCCACTGCCTGCACAGATATCAGTTCAAGGCACTGCAAGATAAAATTAGAAAACACACCTCTCAAAGGTAGATAGCACATGCTGTCATTGCCAGACTGGAACCCCAACAAGTGGCCACTTGGCAGAAAAGGATTAATTCTTTCAATGGATGCAGGTATGCCAGAAGTTCAGCATTTGGGCCTTTACATTGATGATAGGCTTCAGTTGCCAATGCCCACTGTTGATTGATGTTGGTGATGATGTGCTTGAAATTGTGTTGCTTGAGTTGAGACACACAAACATCATTCCCAATGTACTGAAGCTTTGCAATAGGATCTCTGGTGAGAGCTTCTGATAAAGTGGTAGCTTTACTACTGTCACTACCAAGATACTTGCTTCAGGATTGAGGGACACTTCTTCAGATGTGACACCAGTGCATTTTTTGAACATAATGATAATGATGACGGTGGTGTGGAGCTGGTGGGTGAGGCAGCTGATGATGACTTCCAAATGGCAGGATGTTAAGCCCTGTGCTTAAGTGTCACAACACATGACTTCGTTTAACCTCTACGAAGCTTTGGAGAAGGTCACATACCTTTAGAGAGCTTCGTTCGGACTTTGTTTGACTTCACAACTTACTTTGTTTGACTTCTCATCTCACCTCGTCTTCGTGTTCGCACAACAAACCCTTGACCCACACCCTGACTTCTTTCTTGATCCTGAGGGCAACACCTTTGCCCACATACTTTGTTCTATCACTCTATCCACTCCACTATTCCATAAGACTATTATTAGTCTTCCCCGGACCTGGCACAATTGGTCCTCAATACTACTTCTATTCTGACAGATGACACTTCATCATGTCCGTTCCCATTTTGTTTGTATTGTTTCCGTTCGCTTATCTTTTCTTATGGCATATTTCCGTTTGCTTATTGTTCTCATGACATATCTTCCGTTCACTTATATTCGTATTGCATATTTGTCCGTCATACCTTTTTGATCATTCACATTATTCGTTTATACATTCCCCCGAACCTTCGCTATTTGATGATACACATATACCCACTGTTCTATCACTTTATGTCGTACCCTGTTCCGCATTTGACTTATTCATTTGTAATACTTCCTTCTGCTTTCATCCATGGACTTATAGTATATAAGTACATGTATCTTAGCTAGTTTTCTCCAGTTGGAAATTAGCCCATTAGCCTTATAGACCTTAGTGTATATCATTCCTATACTTGAGCCTAGTGCTCATTCTCCTCTATATACTTCAGACCTCTATTACCTCCGAACCAAATACTACCTTCAAAGATCAACTCTGAACTTCACCTCAAAACTTTGATCTTACTCCGAAGTCCTACCTTCATTCGGGACTTCATTCGGACTTCGTTTGAACACTTCAGAACTTCGGTATTCGAATCCGCTCTTATATTGTTGGTTCTAATCTGTTCCAAATTAAGGACACGTACATTTCGAGAAGGCGCAACCCACGATGTTGAAGCCAAGTCCTTCGGTTCTAACCCTTCATTCTTTAGTGTGACTTCATTCGTTACTTCGGTCATGCTTCGGAACCCTTCATTAGGACCAGCCCGTAACACAGTAGGTGAATAAGAAACAAATAATGTATGGTGGATGCTGCATAAGACTGTCAAATTCAATATATCACAAGTGCAATATATGTTCAAAATCATGCATACCACCAAACATATTTGATGCCCTGTCCATTGTCACAAATTGCATCTGCACTATGGTGTTAGCTATCATCATAATGATCCAAGTGTGGTACATACCTTATCAGTAATTTTAGCACAGTCGGTTATGTACACAAGTGCCTTTGCAATGTCTTGACCACAGTACTTTCCTGGAATGGGAAGGAAGCCAATCAATGATGCAGGAGAAGCACAAGTTCAAAGTGACTGGTACTGAGCTGCACTTACACAATATAGTGGGTGGTGACTCCAATATATGCATGGATACTCTTGTCATCCCATATATCAGATGTCAAGGAAATCTTTCCTTCAGCAGTCTGGAAGAGCATAAATGACCATCCAATGAAGACAGTATAGAACATGTACTTTCATTTCCTGTCTCATTTCATCAAAATAGAATACCCATGCTTTAATTATCATGTTTCGCACTGCTGTTGTAAGGGCAACCCTAAATGATCCATGGACCTCATGCAAACTAGTAGAGGGGAAATCCAAAGTATACATAAGTAACACCAATAACATACATCAATGAATACTCATCTAGTAGAGGGGAAATCTGAAGAGAAAAACTCTAAGGATACCCTGCCACTAGAGAGCTCCTAAATACCCCCAACTCAAGATAAGAAGATATGAAATAAACGATAAATGGAGTAATAGAAATAACTGAAGGATAGATAGAGGTATGACCCTGAGTCACCAGATCAACATCCACATGCATCCTGAACAACCCTGCTGCCTCAGTCTGGAGTGAGGTTGAAGTCCCGAGGCTCCTGCAAAGTAGAAATAATGAGGTCCAAAGTAAAGTGAAGTAGAAATAAAGATGTCTGAAGTGTAAAACAAGTGAAAGTGAAGTGAAGCAAAGAAAAACAAAGTAAAATGAAGTGAAGTGAAGTAAGGCAAAGCAAAAATGAAGCAGGAGACACCCACACAGATGCATAAAGTGCCCACACATGCTGACATAATCACCATGCTCCCTGTACCCCGGGGTGCTCTTGAGTACAGGGAACAACAACTCCCAGGTAATAACGATGTCCAAAGTATAAAACAAGTGAAGTGAAGTAAAACAAACTAAAGCAAAGTAAAACAAAGTAAAGTAAAGTAAAAATGAAGTAGAAAATAGGTTGTCCCCTGACATCACTCCCTCTCCTAGGTGCTATGTCCTCAGAGCACTTGTTGCTCTTCATTGTTCATGAACTTGAAGGGATTGAAAGGCTGTTGCTTAAATACACCTTGGAGCACCAGGGTGACTTTGGTGAAAGTCCTCAACCAGCTTTGGAGCTGCCATATCATGTTCAGGGATCCATTCATTTGCTTCATACCCATATCCTTTCCACTTTACAAGGCATTCAAGTCTTTGGTGCCTCACTCAGCTATCCAAAAATTCCTCAACTTTGAAGTGTTCTTCACCTTCAATGATTTCAGGTGGTGGTGGTTTCACTTTGCAGCTGACAATAGGGTCTTCTGGGGCTGGCAGAAGTTTAACCACATTGAAAACCAGATGAATGTGACTCATAGGCCTCAGAAGTTGAAGTATATAAGAATTTCATCCAATCTTCCAAACTACCTTGAAAAGCCTGAGGTAACAATGTCTCAGATGGTCAGTTGAGATTGCTTGAAAAGGGACTTTCAAAGGTGCAACAAGTCAAAGAGCTGTAGAGAGTAGCCAGACTGTTTTAGCACATTGAGATAATATAAGGTATCCATAGAGCAGCAGCATACTCTATAATTTCACAATGGAGAAGGCAGTATAGTCAGTGGTGGTGGTGGTTCCACTTAGAAAGATGAAGGCAGTCAGAATTAAATGTGACTTATTTAAACTTTCACTCTACAGGCTGTGATATTATGAAGGGAAAGCAAAGGTATGAAGAGCTTAGCAGCTCTTAGCAATCCATAGCAGTTCTATGCCAGCTAGCACTATGTAACAACTTGATGAGCTAGGAAGACAAATAGCTGCCTGTGTCAACTTTCCTGATGCTTTGTGCATAGCTGTATTACTTTAAATTATTTTTTTAATAACCATAGTATTGATTATAGGAAAGTTATCATACTGATAAAATAGATATCGATATACAAACATTTACATCGAAAATAGGTGAGTGGAATTATTTGCTGAGAGGCAGAATAAGTGCCAATAAGTCTAATTTCCCAATTAGATCCTCAAATATCCCTACCACGATATTCTGCAGCTCCTCCCCTTAAATCAATTGTTGAAATTTCAGGACATCCCTGCAGCCAGAGATACAACAACAACTGCGAAGTATGGACTGGCCTACTTACGGCTTGAAGTATCTGATGCAATGTTTTAAGGAGTTAGAGGTTGGGTTATCAGTGACACTGCCAGGGTGATCATGGACTTACAGCAGCGGGGTATACCACATGCTTTTTGATGGGATGTTTTAAGGTCTTTCAATGGGATGGAAATGAATCGAAGCACGGAGTGCACTCTGCTCAGTAGGTGTACGCACACCTTTTGATGAGAGGGTTTTAAGAATTCTGATCTACTCGGCCCGGGGTTTAGCTTTGCTGGTTATTGTGGTTGAGTGCATATGGTACTCCGAGCTAGTACACGGTGAACTAGTGATGAGGCACAATTTATAAGTAATCTGATTCCGATACATTGAAGATAGCATACCACGAAGCATAATAGCCAGTGTGCTAAATGCCTATACTACTATTCACTCAAAACGTTTACGAGTAGACAACTCAGAGTAGTCTACAGCAGTGTATCTTAGTAAGCAGGTACTAATAACCAACTGAATTCCTCCTCAATTAGCTCATAAATTATTCTCAGCTTGAAGTACATTTATTTTGCTGTACCAACGGGTCCAGATGCGAGATATGTCAAGTATTTAATTTAACAGTGTCAATTACTGACTTGTTGTCCGTTAGAACATTGGATTTATTTGTAATACAGGTACTAACCACCTCTAACCATCATGATCGATATCAAGGAATACAACAGCGGGATGTTTTTTCATGGCGGCTGCTTAGGAGGATATAGTAGGAATACTAGGTCGAAACAAAAAAGTGTGTCATGTTTGAAACTTACAGGAATGAAGCAGGGTATGATTAGCCATAAGTCGATGTAAAGAAAGTCCAACGTACCTCATTGAGAATGGATACTAGACTAGTGACGGGGAAAATATTGAAGCTACAGAAACAGGCAGAGTCGGGTGTAAGCGGACGTTTGAGGCTCTATGACGATTTTGGATTATTATCAAGTGGTCAGATATATGCGCTACATCCCTGAGGTGCATGCTGCATTGAAGGTCTGAGAAGAATACTAGTAGCGATAATTCGATCGGAAATATAAATGGTTTGATCTTGAAGCCTGCAGCAATTAAGCAAGGTGTGATTAGTCATACGTCGATATAAAGGAAGTCCAGCATGCCTCTTCGAAAATGCCAGTGGATGCTAGCCACGGGAAAGGATTGAATATGATAGGAAAAGTAAGCATGAGAGCTGAGCTTGAAGGTTGTCGGACATCTGTTGAGGTTCTAGGAAGATTATGATCTACTATGATTGATGGGATTATTAATGCAACAGACCTGAACTATAGTGCGGCGACGTTGGAGAGAGAGAAAAAGAACGAAAAAAGTAATGAGGCCTACAGCGGCAGGGTATGATAAATCATAAGTCGATGAAGACGACGAAGAACAATATACCTAATCGGTATATGGGTTCATAACCGGAGAAACAATGAATAAAATAGAATTCGGCCGAAGAACCTGAGGTATAATCATTAGTATGCGAGTAACTCGGAGAAAATTAAATATAAATAGAGATGAATAAAAACCTCTCTATACCGATCGGACAAGGAACATTGAAGATACGAAACACCTTCTTACATTTAACAACACCAGCCTGGAACGAGAGAAAACGGGAAATATAAAGGATAGTGGGAAGTCTGTAGTGATATTATATAGTTAGTGCGTTTCCTGGATGTTCAATATGAGAACGTACCTTAAAATACTATAGAACAAATTTCCCTGAAGTCTTTACTTAATACTTTCATTTTCTCGGTAAATGCAACACCATCACCGATCACAGTGCAGCCACGAAGGCTTATGCTCTCTAGCCTTTTCAATTGATCATCGCCCGCAGAGTCGTCACCAGCATCGGTTCCCTGAGTACTCTGAAGACTCAAACGAGACCTGAGGACATGACAGATGGATGTAGCAAAGATGTTCGAGCCATCCAAGTCCAAAGATCTTAAACTGGGACAGAGATCTGTTTCGAGGGATCTGTTCTGGAGTCGGAGAAAGCTCGCCGGTTCTTTAGAGTTCAAGATACGCAATTTCTGCAAGTGCGGCACGTTTTCTAAGACGGTCGCCAGTTCATCCGATGAGAAATTTAACCTTTCGAGCTTTAATTCTCGTACAGGCGAAGAACGGAGCAGACTGGATAAACCGGGAATCAAATCGCCATGTTGATCTTCGGACCCAACTATGTAGTCGCGGGTTTCTCCTTCCGGAACACAAAGCTCGAGTTTCTTCAGCAATGGTAACGCCAACTGCGAGAGGAATGAGTTCATAAAAACCAGTTTGTTCTGGTACTTCCAAGACAACTTGAACCTCGTCATCATAGGAAATGTTATTGTCTGGACGGTGAAATGTTCTGTCTGCCGTAGTTCATCGACGAACCCAATTTCTAATTCTTCAAGGTGGGGTAGAGAGATCAACAGGCAAGATAATTCGTCAGCGGATGACTGAGAGTAGGGGTCTCGATATTGCTTTAAGGTTGATCCTAGGGCAGGGATCGTTCTCGCAAAGATCATGGATGGGGTCATCTCTATCGTCATTCCGTCAATATTGGAGGACTCTTGAACTTCGGTCTTCTCGGTCGGTGCAATAATCGTTAGCATCTCGATCATCGGCATAGGGGACATCGTTTCTAGGGGTAGTAGGGTTGCCAAATCGCGCAGTGTAATGACGAGGGATCGAATCCTCGGTAAGAGATGTTTCTTGATAAACTGGAGTTGATCAACAGGTTCTTCGGCAGAGGAAAATACGAGGTCAAGAGGACCAGTGCTACTAATTCCTAATCTTCTCGACATATCGTCATACGTCGGAGGGGTAGGGTCGAAAGGCTTGATTTCCGACTCAATCCATAACTCGGGCGTGTTCAATGCCGCGAGACACCATTCAGAACAGACTGCGGAAAGAGAATCTCGATTGGTGCAGCGTTGACACGGAGAACGAGGGGGATGAGTTCCATTGAGGGCATAAATGAATATGCGCGATAAAATTTCAGTTGGCAGCGAGGCAGCAGAGTTAGATGCATTGATTTGGAAGGGAGATCCCAATTCCAGGAGAGTGGTTTTATTTAGAAGAGAAGGATCAGAATTTGACAATGGCGGTGAGATGGATGGTCCTTCATGCGACGACGGCCGTTTATAGTCGTATGCAGCGGAGTGAGTGGGGTTGAAGTGAGGATCAAATACTCCAGAATAGGTGACTTCTGTGCCAGTCGCCCATGCATGGGCTTCCAATTCTTCGTGGGCGACTTTATGCATCTCCAACTGGGACCACTGGGCTTCTAGGGATTGAAAAAACGCAATTTCTTCGGGTTCGTATCGATCAAAGTCTTCATCTTCCCAATTAAAAAGTAGATCCGGAGTTTGGCGGTCCATAGTTGACGGTCAACGTATTCAGGGGATGCGACGAAGGAGTCAGGACGAAGAAAGAACACGTCAAGACGCGTGACGTCTGCGTAACAGTCACATCAGGGCAAGGAAAACAAATATTATAAATTACCAGTCTTTTTCTTCCGAATACTATTATTTTATCGACTCACATTGATTATGCACTCGCAATGATATACAAGGAATATTTATTTTATTTTCTACTTGCTGTGCGAATATGACTCTTCTCCACGTTAATTCCACGCACACATGCATGTACCTAGACGTTGGTAAAATGCGCATAGAATCTACCTTTTGGCACATACAGTAATATTTCCATCATAATATGACTATCTACAACTCTTCCCGGATACTGACGACTACATCACGTTGATATCCCATCCATACCTCCAGGCATTGATCCATCATACGAAGAGCAACTTGAGAGTATACAACTGAGCACATTGCAGTAAAGTCCCAGTAATGCAACAGAGTTGATAGATCGCCGTTGATAAAGATAGACTATAGTTGGTTCGAAGATTCGCCGTTCGCGTCCACTCGAGGAAGTAGGGACAGCAGCCTGAAGGGATAGTCAGTCCGTCATGGTACTGGTTTGAATTTAAATGGCAATCTTAAGCAGCCCAAGATGACTGTGTTGGTCTGCGATGGTACCGGCTAGTGATAGCCAGAACTGATACAACACCAGTTTCTGCAAGATCATGTACCGCAACTCGTTCAGCATCGATAGCTCTTGATATGGACCAACGAGGCCGGTCTAGAGAGACTCTAGTGCCGGAAGGGGTCTCGGACTTCAGTTGGTAGCAATGTTGGAGATACTCCAATGAGACGCTAACCTTGACACGTTTACACAGTTACAATCCAGGGCAGAAGCACAACTCTGTGAAACTGTACTGTAGGCGAGCTGCAAGCCAACATAGCGACTTGTGATTGAACATACGTAGAGCACGTAATATTGAGCCTGTACAAATACCAGTGGTTGTCGCTAAGAAAGCCAGAAAGACATGCACGTTACCGCTTTCATGCCGCCATATCGACACCGGTCAGCAGCCTACATTCTTGTGGACTCTAAGCCGACGAATATTGCAGTGTGCGTCATTTCCAGAAGCGGCTAGATATGCGTGCGAGACAGCAAAGCTGGAAAAGTTGAAGTAAGCTTGTCGGTGCATAACAGCCCAAACATGTGCAGTCCGGTCGGCACCATATAAAGCACAGCACCCTAAACCAAGGGAGATGTATATCTGAATAGTATACATCAGTATCTAGTTCACCAGCGAAGGGTGGTGATCATAAGAGGTATAACAACGGAGTATAATAATCAAGGAACGAACCAAATATATAGATAGACGTGCTCACCTATATCATGTGAAGCACCCTTGCTAGTACATATTGGACTGGATTTACTCCAGCATAAGTAGTCCCGACGGCGTAGTTTCTAGTGCAAGTGCACATGGATTTCGATGCGGGTCTGGAGGGTGATTTATTCTTTTAAAGGAGACATGCGGAGATGTCAAAAGATATCCATATGGGATGACCAAGTACAGGACCAGTGGGTTGGGACATGCGTACTAGCATGGTGGTCTGTACATGGAATTGACTTGTTCTTAGTTTCCAATGCATTGTTCTGTAGAACGCACCATTCAGGTTCTCTTTCGTTCTTTGTAGGAGTCGAACCATAGACCAGAGTTGGAAGTTGACAACGTCGAACGTTAAACGTGAACATTGAACCAACTTGAACAATGAACATGTCGCATGGAAGCAAAGCAGACTTCCAGGAACAGTACCGCCACGTTGCTTTTTTGTCCAGTGAATACAGTACACAGGAAGCACTGAGGGATTTTCTGCCAAGAAGAACATTAAGAAAATCTTAAAAGTCAACCCCATTTCTTCAGTGTTCTCCCAAACATTGAAGGAAAACCAAAAGAAAACCAACATTTATTAAGGTTTTAACACAATTCATGGGAAAACACTGAAGAAATGGGGTGCAGTTTTAAGGTTTTCCCAGTGTTCTCCTCTAGGAAAACCCCTCAATGCCTCCAGTGGTATACCCTCTTCCGATTACCGCCCGAGCGGTTGGTGCCGTGACCTGCCGAAGCCCAGCGGTCTCGATACCGAGAATCAGCGGGATCAGTTTCACCGCCGAATCCCTCTGTGACTTATCGTGATGGTCATGCAGCATCTCAATTCCCAGCGTGAACCAGCGTGAATCAGCGATAATTGTCGGTATGCTCGAGCAAATAATAATAATTTATATATTCATTTAGCCTGTTCACGTCTAATTACAGGTCCAAATAAATCATGTAGAATAAATTTCAAGGACTGATAGGAAAAGATTAATTCCAAAGAGAATTGAACGACCAACCTGATACTCAAATAGCAATCCCTCTAGTGAAGTGTTTAGCTGTGTGTTAAACAGAGCCTTCATGATAGTCACTCAGTGACCGTCCTCAAAGATATCGCGCACTACTTCCCTCCAGTACACCAGATCCGCATTAGTCAGTTAAATGTATATAATACTCTTCTAGTATAGCTACGAGCATAATATTAATCAGAAGAAATGCCTTGTTCTTGAGACTTGCAGCATTAAATAATGTCTCATCCCGGCGACCACACTGAACGGCAGTGGGATACTCTATACATTGTTTTAAATTCAACCTGAATAATGAGCTAACTAATCGTATTTATTAAGAGAAAGTGCGCCTTGGATATCTTACAGATTTTATTTTCGCAAGACTAATAGTGCTAAAAACAAACCCCACCGGGATCCCGCTGTGAATTACCGGTGACCACCGGTGGGATTTGAGACGGTAACCGGTGGGGGGAAAACTCGGCCAATACTCCACCACCACCACCACCACCACCACCACTGACGTTCAAACGACGCTAAACTTTCAATTCAGGCTCATTTCTCCACAGGAGTTTTCCCTAATATCTGCTGGAGACCAATACCATCCGTGCCTTCGATATGGTTGACAATCAAGTGCATACTGCTGCAAGTCCTGGCAGCGGTAATAAATCTCTGGAGTCTAGACTGTACTTGTGAACTCTTCAATGCGGTGGAACTGCCCTCTTCCTTAAAATAGTCTTGTTAGATTTTATCCCTCCATCATATTCTAATAGTATATCAATCTTTATTCTATCCATCCAAAATCCATCCAACCCTTCAAGGCAAGCCTCCTAATGACAACCCTTGCTTAAGCACAAAGAGGTTACCAACTACGTCGCCCTCTGTTTATGTGGCATGCGGTATGCATATCTTTGTTATCCTCAACTGCACGTGGACTGAGTTGAATACCGTCACTTGATCCTTTTTTATTAGACGGTTTATCGTCTCGTTGGAAGAAGTGAAGCCTCGTTCCGACTGAAATGAGTTAGGCCCTTCAAGATTATACTGTTACAAGATTTACGCAGCTTAGATTGGTGAGCTCCATTTCTATCCCTTATTATGTTTGGATTCTTTTTGTCATTCAAATATTTTGACGGTTCACCGCTTCCTCCATTTATCTCCTTATGATTAATGACTTGTCCTGCATGCCATACACTGAATGTGCTCATATATCATATCCCATGATTACTTATGCAGGTTAGCGCGAGTCGGGGATGATGAGCAATAATCTTCTTAGGTCCTACTGTCTCCTCATTCCATTCCGTGAACACTCAAAATGAATCTATATCCCGTACAGGATCTCATACCTTGGCAGTATCGAACAGCTTAATAACCAAATATTACAACCAGTCTCAGGTATTCTAGCTATTTCATTAACGACTCTCGTCGACATATTTTACCTTAGTCAATTATTCTTCAGCTCTCCCCCCTTAAAATTCTCTCATTTTGCTAACCACGGATCATCCACTTCCTCCTCAATCTTCTCGGACTATCATCGCGTACCACTTCCTTTTGTAGCTTCGCTCTCAGGTGTGGATCCTCGGCCTATTCTATTCACTCCCGCCCCCGCCTCTATAATGTTATTCTATGGTATGTCTAATCCTAATTATTGTCGACTGGAAAGCAGTGTCATAATTTAACACCCAATCAATTATCCTTCATCTAAACTTCCCATCCACGTTGCTCATGATAATATAAGTCATTGGTTATAGAGTAATTATTAAATGATATTAGATAGCGTTCGATAGCAAATAGAGGTAGGGCGCAGCTATAGTAAACAGCCTCGAGAAAGGATAAGTATTCGAAATTGAAACCATACCCCATTTGCAGAAATGAATCTATATTCTTAGACAGCATATCATTTTTTGCTATAGCTGCAAAGAATCAATATAAAGGAAGAATGATGGATGGGTGCTGTCAGCCTGAGAGTCTCAGAGAGTACGCTCGAGAATATCGACCGCTCTCTGTAAACTTTATCGTTAATTCCCGCTACTTATATTGCACATAAGACACGAAATAAAATCTAAATATTATTATAAAATACAAAGACGAAGCCAAGAACGTTGATGTCAAACTCCCATCTCATTTGCCCAATCCTTACTCTCGTTAATAGAACGAATGAGTGCAGAGCGAGGCAAAAAAAGGGGTGGACGACAGAAATCCTCGTCACCACAGAATGGTGATCTACCAAAAAGAGGACGTCCAAGGTTCCTACAACATATTGTTAGCTTTTCACGATCAATAAAGACACAGAATGCCCGACCATAAACTCGCTTCTGGGACATGGTATTTCAGTGGCCTGTCTCACGATACCCAAACATCTACTGGCTGCAGATGTGGACGAAGGCAGACGACTGAAATATTATGGATAAAAATATCTACCAAGCAAAGAATGGCAGTCTCAATCACAGCTCAAACACGTTAACCCAGCGATTCGCCTGCCGGGACGGACATCATGCCACAGCCGCCAACACACACTGGATGCATGTGTAAGCTTGACAGGTATACCCCCCTGGAATAACGTGGGCTTTTGGTACTGTGATAGAGACAGGCATCCATTGCTCGGCAGACCCCAAAGTCGAGACATACATGATGAAGGAAAAAACATGGAACTACTACAGGGTATAAGGTAGAGTGAGGAAGAAACAGGGAGGGGAGGGATGGGATGAGATGGAGAAAATATGGAAGGGGGTGGTGGTGGTAAGAGGGAAAGATGCGATGTGTGGCTGTGGATGGGCTCGAGACTCTTATAAAGCTTGTCCACCTCGGGCGTCTGGGCGGAGTCACAGGCATCTCGTCACAGGCATCTCGGTCGATAGCCAAATAATGCGTGTGCTATAATGCAGAGGATTTTTGACGGAATAGAAGTTTCTTTTATTATTATAATAGCATTAAAAATAATCTGAGCCTGAAAAAATTTGCCTAATGCGTCTCCTAATTTACTACTCCATTTTCATGGAACTATATAGTTGCATGGTTAATGCCTTCAACTAAAAGAGAATATATTACTCGACGCCATAAAAACATAGTTTTAGTATGAGAAATGCGGCGTTCACTAATCTGCATAGAGCACTTCATCCACCCCGACTCGCTTCCTACAATTGTTTACAACTGCACTGAGGGCGTTTAGGGTGTTGATTCTTCCTCAGGCTCAAGTCCCGATATTCTGGATAATACGATACATAAAATCGTATTAAATTTGGGATATGCATCGCTATCTCAAGTATTAATGTCAGCTATAAACTTCTCAAGAGGGATGTATAAACTTGTGTCCTTCACTGTGAAGCTTACAAGCTTAGGCTACTGCCAGCTTCTATGTCAATATGATAATGAAAATTATTCTGAGACGTATATTTACATGTTCTACCCTCTTTATGACTCAAAGGAATTATATAGCGAGTGCATCCAATTCAATTATCTTTATTCCGAAAACAGAGAAAGAAACCAATAAATAGACATCGAGAAAATATGTTGGTATTCAAGCGGGGCTCTACTCCGATATAAATAATATTGTATCTCTTGCCCAGCTAACACTGGCATAAGCCACAGAATATCCATTGCCAAAAAGAACCTCTTATACTGATATTCGATATATGTCTCACAACAGTGAGACTCGTGATTATCTCTGGAATAAAAGAGAAATACTGAATTAGTAATCCCACTTGATGTAAAAGAGATTAAATATCGAAGGAAAGAGGGGAAAAGGAAAAGGAAAAAGAATCGCTAACCCAATGACAAGGAAGAGTAATCTTTGACGATTTCAAGCTTTTGATTTCTTCTTGATATCGACTGAAAATGTGTAAGTATGCTCCCTAGATACACACACACACACATATATATACAATACACACCTTGAAAGTAGCAATTTCCTTGCGACCGAAATGACACTATCAAGAAAGTAAATAGAACTGTTAGTGATGAGTGAAATTCATGAGCGAGGAAGGATAGCTACAGTCCACAGCCCGCCCTTTTCTTTCCATTGATAGTCTGAGTCTGCGCCTGGCCATTGAACTCGAGCTTGAAGTTCATCGAGTATTTTGAATGAGTACGTTCCAGATACAAGTTTACTGAAAATAAGACAGATAAATTAAAATTGAAGGAGAAGATGTATGATAACGGAGAATGCGCTAGTAGGGGGATCGAAGACTCCAGAGTGGAAGAGTAGAAATTAGTTAGGCATGAACTCACCTCTCGTCGGGGACCAAGTAGTTTCTTGCAAGTGGCAGAGAAATAGACTCTTGGTTTGGAGGAGGATACTGAATCGTGGCACCTTCCAGATTCTTACATGTGCCAATACTTGGCAACTTCAATTTAATTTCGGGGATTCTTGAACTGGGATCCTTCACTTCAATTCTTAAGAACCCCGAATCCGGATCCTCGCCAATACCATTGAGGACACTAATGTTGAAGAAGGGCGTACATCTGTATTCGGATTTAAGGGGGTCTGAGAAGTCGCCTATACAGACTATTCTTTCCATCATACTATTAGTATTATAAGCCTGCTCGGTGTTGCCTGCGATAGTCTCTTTGCTTTTATTAACGTATAAAACCTTCTCCTCAGGCTTCTGGTATTCGTTAGAATATTGTGAATATTTCATTGCATAACCAACTGCCAGGGGTTCGCGGTTTGTATGCGCAGGTGAAACCTTATTTGGGATTGACGGTCCAGGTGAAAGAATACGCCTCGGAGCATTTGGGAACCGAGGCCGCAGCACAGCGGCTGTTCCAGAGAGGAAAAGAGATACATATCTCAGTATTGTGAAGCTTGCAATTATCTCTAACGGCGAGAAAAAAAATCGGTGAGTGGTTTGGTTAGAGAAAATTCCGAGGCAAAGAAATAAATTAGGTTAACTCCACTCACCCAATGAGAACTCATTAAACTCGATATTGATGTCAAATGTGAACATTGGCGGTTGGGGAAAATTAGTCATGGGCGAATACTAAATCATGTGTAAACCACATCCGAGTCGTTAATTCTACCATTGCCACCGCGTACCCGCAGCATTCTAGACATAGTACGCACATTAAAATAAGCGACAGACTGAGCGTACATTCCATCAAGAATAT
Organism: Sphaerobolus stellatus SS14; assembly: GCA_000827215.1. Taxonomy (NCBI): domain Eukaryota; kingdom Fungi; phylum Basidiomycota; class Agaricomycetes; order Geastrales; family Sphaerobolaceae; genus Sphaerobolus; species Sphaerobolus stellatus. Next base: position 54,140 of record KN837103.1, on the reverse strand, counting down.
TAGTATGACACTAGGAGGCGGAGGTATCAGAGCTGAGAACATGAAGAAAAAAAGATTGAATACATACCTTCCATCCATATGCTTTGTCCCCTTCAACAACTTCAACCCATTTAAACATGCGGTCACCGACTTTGAAGGAGCATGCATAATGAAGATTGCTACGAACGATACTTATTAGTATATAATAAACGACCAGGGAGTAGTAGAGGAAGGGAATATACTGACGCGCACAGAAAAGTGTCTGCTACGATTGCATTCATCCCGCCTGAAACGTCTAACAGATTTGGATCTGGCTCGCTCATCGACGCATCGGTTTTCGTGTTTTTAGGAGTCCCTTAGGCAAATACATCATAATCTTCCGCTCAGGCTGGCCCAAGTCTTGCACCATTACTTTTTGAAATCCTGGCTTTTCTGAAGAGTCTGGGCTGACACAGATGTGTGAATTTGGAGAATCATAGCAAGTGCTGAGAGCAGTGTGAGAGGGCTCTTCGGAGCCAGACTTTAGCATTCTGAATCTGTAGACCCGTTCAGGGGCATATCCACGTTGTCGCAATATAGTCAAACATATGCTTATAGCTGTAGAAATATAAAACGCGAGTCAGTACTGGTAGGAAGAGTAGACAATAGGATGACTTCACCAAAGACCCCGTCGAGTTTGAAGCCCTGGACAAGGCACAGTTTTTCAGTTGAATATTTCCCCATGTATTTCAAGTTCTCTTGATTCATACTATATAACTATTAATCATTAGAATGCAATAAAGATAAATAGTAGAGAAAAAAGGCATACAGTCCATGTATCTTTAGACTCCAAGTACCATCGATACTTCACGGCAGTGGCTTTGGTACTAGTAGCGGTAGCGGGTGTATCCGTGTCTGGTCTGACCATATGTGTAAGCGTCAATATTATGGATCCGTTAAAGAAGTTGGAAATGGTGCTCACTTCGGTGAGAAATCCCAAATGGTGTCACGGCTATAAAACCTCAACTCTAAGTTATGTAATTCAGATTTAGGTCCAGGTTCAAGTGCAAGTTCAGTATTGATCTTCACTTCCACAAGTTCCGTTGACCCTTTCGTTGGGCTAGCCATATTCTTGCCCAGCTTCAACTGTGCAGTCCTAAGCGCCGGCGACACGCCCTGGCCTGAAGAGATTCTGTTATGCTCGCTAACTTTGATATCCAGCTCGTCCCTAGAGTCCGGCTCGTCCCTAGAGACTCCCCAACTGCTATAAATTACGGAGAGACCTTTCTCATCAATATAGCCGAGAGTTGGAGACCTGTATTCTTCTTTTTCTTTTTCTTCTTCTTTCTTCTTTACTTCTCTGATATCGTATACCCGGTCAAATCCTCCACTAGAGGTGGAGGGCAATCCTGTTGAACGCCCATGAGGACTATGCAGCATGTCTGTGACAATTGATTGGCACGCTTGCGAAGGGAATGAGTGTGAGGTGTGCTGAGGGAACAAGCTGATATGTAATAAATCCAAATACGAGAAGAGATACGTAACCACGTGAAAGGGGAGAATAAAAGAAGAAATAAAGAAAGAGTCCAGCTCTTACTAGAAGGAATGCAAGGTGAATTATGCAGGAGAGTACATCGCACAGCGGCTTTATACTCCACGCACGACAATAAAGAATGCACGCTCCGGAGATCGTGTGATCCAAATCCCGTTGGACAGGCTTCCAAACTTTCTTAAGGACAATCCGAGCTGTCTAGCCGACGGTGATCACAAAGGCTGTACTGTAACCTTAGGAGTTTTAGAACTGTCTCCTTTTCTTAGCTGAACTTTGCCCAGCAATGCACCCATTGCAACAAAGAACAATGTTAACGCATCCAGTTGAAGGCAAAGAGCGGGAAGCCGGAATGGTCCGACGAGATGTATTGCAGTTTTCATTGTCGAGGAAAACTAAGGTGATACCCTCGAGCCCGAAGACGGAAATGAAGGGCAAGTTCTTTGAAGCCTACGGGTAGATGCCTCATATCCGACAGGCGAATTGAAGGATATGCTAGAGCCGTCTGATTCTTATGCGTGATCATTGTGATGTCCGAAAGGCTGTGATTTTTTGTTGTGTAAAGTAAACGTGAATTTCGGGCTTATGCAGACAGTCAGAACCTGGAGATATGTTAAAAGGAGATTAGAACGAACCTGTCGCGTTAGTCACTAGCCGTGAGTCCGTTCCCCGTTCCCCGTTCCATAACAATTAGCCATTGTAATTTATCCATGGTTCTATATACATGTAGAGAGTTTTTTCATATTGGGACAACTATCAGTTCCAGTTCAATTAGGGGCAAATGATACATACCGCTCGGGTAAAGTTGGCAACGCAAAAGATAAAATCACTGTCGGTGAGTTTGACGAACATTCTCATAATCTAATTTCCTTTAAGATACATATTATCCATCTCCAGCTTTCCTCGATACAACAAGAAGATCGAGAGGAAGACTAAGGGGTCGGGATCGGTGAGGTGACGAAAGACCGGAGACTCGAACTTGCCAGCGTCTATGAGATTCGTGATCGTGACGACAGTGACATTACGCGTCCGACACACGTGATCCTGGGTTCTTTCTTCAGCTTCGCCACATTTCGCCACTCGCATCTTCACAACCCTGGACGATAATCAAAAGCTGTACGTCAGCCTCTCACCTTGCGTCTCACGCACAAATAAACCAAAGCTGTCAACCTCAGGGTCTTTACATGGACGCTCGCACCTTACTATCCTTTTCTTAACTACACGTACACCTGTAAACCTACAACAACGAAGCAGCCGTAATGCCTATCCACCCACACAGCGACGACGAAGGCGAAGCGTTAGATCTACAGAATACACGAGTGCAAAAGCGCGCACGATGCTCGGGACATGATGACAATGAGGGCCTGGGAGAGAGTAGTAGTAACGAGCAAAGCAGTCAAAGTCAGATGGATTTCTGGTTCCACGATGGGGATATTGTCCTCGCCATCGAGAGGATGTTGGTGCGCGTGCATAAGAGGGTGTTGAGTCGCAGTCATGTGTGGGATGATATGCTTGGTGCGTACGAAGTCTGCTATAGGATACTTTGAGCTATGTAACTGATGATAATTTCGTTATGCAGAGATTCCACAACCTTCCTATATCGAAACGTACGACGGTCTTCCACTTGTTAAGCTATACGGCGACACCGCGTACGTACCCTATCACTTACCACTTACCACTTGACCTAACTCATCGTTTTCTGCTTAGTAATGACTGGCTCTCCCTCCTCCGCTGGCTCTACAACGACCGGCAAGTCTTCTCCCCTCGCCATTACCATCCTCTAACCTACATCCCTCCCAGCCAATTCTACACCTCCCCCTCCGCTTCCCATTTCCCCACCCTCTCCGGCGCCCTGCGCCTCTCCACAAAATACGACTTCCCCGCCCTCCGCACCTGGTGCATAACCCGTCTCCTCACCCTCTGGCCGCCCCTCTCCCTCGTCCCATCTCTCTCATCAACCCCACCGCT
>KN837102.1:1047255-1064418 GCA_000827215.1 Sphaerobolus stellatus SS14 | reverse complement strand
TTTGAGGGGAGGGACTCAGGGAGGGCACTCGGTGAGCATACCTTATAAGTACACTTGGAATATCTTAAACTAACACATTTTTTGATCATTTGTTTAGTATCATTTATAAAGAGCATCCTGTACTGTAGAGGAAATGGATTAAACTGGATATTTAGTTATAATCTGCCTCCGGATATCCCATATCTATGTATAATAGTGCTCCAGATAATGAATATGTTTCTTATCCCCTCATCTGTATTGGTGTTAAAAGTGTTCAAGATGCGACAGGTGACCTGTGGCTTAACCCCAGAGAATTTAACTTTACAACCCATTTAATTATGACAGAGAACTCGAACGAAACGCCCGTTGAATTGGGTAAAAAAGGAGTCACTCTTCAATGGACTTTCCACAGGTATAGTCCAACAGGTAACCAGTTGAAACGGTCGAAATATGGGGATGTTAAATGGGTAATCCATCCAGGTTCAACGGGCTGCCCCCGTATATTAGACAGGCCAAAAATTCACAGTGGGCCTACTGAAAGGCTGGTTGTTTTCAGCCTCACTAATCAAACACTGCAGACAGGATAAAAATATCTTAGTTGTGAGAGCAGAGTCTCAGTAATAATACAAATAATGATAGAATAAATATATGCGTACCTTCATTGTGAGAGCAGAGTCTAAAGCACAACGAAGGGAAAACTTCCCCTTATGTAAAGGGCGGGTCACATGTGATGGGTAACGTTGTAATTCTGGGGGCCAGGATTACACCCCTCCCCTCTCTGAAAAAATATTATGATTAAACATCCGGCCCATTCTCTCGTTCCCAGATATCCAGTGCCTCCGTATCCTCGAGGTCTTTCCGTGTCATCCACTCGTCATGGTCCTTCCCATATCCAACCCACTGTACCAGATATTGTCTTCCTCTACCTCTTCTCCTTGCATTGACAATCTTATCAATGAAATTCTCTTCGGGGCCTTCGGTGGTGATGATGGGGGGAGGTCAGGTGAACTTGCGGTCCGGGAACAGTTCAGCGTCGTTGGGTATGAACCTCTTGATTAGATTTGCGTGGAAACCCGGGAAGGTCGTTGGGTTGTTAGGCAGACGTAAAGTGTACTTAGACTTTTTGGGGAAGGCTTCGGTAACCATGTAGGGCCCGTCGTGCCTGGGCATGAACTTAGCGACCCGCTTCTTCCCTGCGCGCATATAGTTGCGCCTCCTGTTCTTTGTCGCTAATGTCACGAGGTCTCCTACCGCATAAATCTCTTCGGCTCCCCGATGTGCATTCGCATGGTATGCTTGTCGAATCTTCGCAGCCAGTAGATTGTCTTGGGCCTCCAGCAGGTCGAGTTGAATGCGGTTGATGAAATCTTGTGCTGATATCTCGGCAGGGGTGACTATGTCTGAGGCAGGGACGAGCGGTGGAATGATCCGTGGGGATCTACCTGTTTTGAGTTGAAAAGGCGAAAATCCCATTGATGTATTGACAGTGTTCATAATAGCAAATCGGATGCGAGGTAGTTGTGCCAGCCAGCCCTTCTGATTCAGATTGACGTGGTACCTGATCGCCTGGTTGACCGTTTTGTTCATTCGCTCGCTGCTGCCATTGGTCTGAGGGTGGAAAGCCATAGACATCTTGAGTTTTACCCCTGTGAGTTTGTGCAGTGCTGTCCAGACATCCGCTGTGAAGAGTGGGTCACGGTTGGAGATGATACTCTTCATCAGCCCATTATCGCAATACCACTCATCGAATAAGACTACGCGATCTGTGCCGCTGTGTATGAAGAGTGCGTCGCCACTATCTTGATGTCAGCACCAAGCATGTCTGTCATTGTGAATATGGTGTCCTTTCCATTTTCCTCCGGTAGCGGCCCTATGAAATCCATGGCTACTGCATCAAAGTGCCCGTCAGGCACAGAGAGGGGATGCAGCGGGCCCACGGGCTTGATCGTTCTGTCCTTGTTGCGTTGACATTCAGTGCACGAGGGAATATATGCAACCTCTAAATCCTTTCTCATGTTCAGCCAGTAGTAGTCGTTGTGGAGTGCCTCGTAGCTCTTATCAAAACTGAAATGCCCTAGAGCGTCATGGGCCAGGCTGTAAAAGAGCTCCCGAAGCTTTGTCTCCCTTGGAATGACAAGTCGTTTTCCTACATAGAGCAATCTATTTTCGATCCGTGCTCCTTCGATGCTTCCTGCGGCTATGTCTTCCATCAATTTCTTGCAAAACTCGTCATGCAGATAACCATCCTTTATCAGATTCAGTGTTTCTGCAGCCGCCGTGATTTCTAAGATAGTGGCCACCATCATACGTTGCGGGGTCCGAGTATATGCGAGGGCACAGGCTGCGAAAGCGGGTGTCGGTGGATCATCTGCCATGCGTGATAGGGCATCTGCAGCTGTGTTGTCCTCTCCTCGAATGTATTTAATTTCGAACTTGAAATCTGCAAGGAATTCCGACCAGCGGACCTTCCGGCGCGATAGATCCTTCTGCGTCTGAAAGTATTGCAGTGTGCAATGATCAGTATGTACTTCAAACTTATATCCTAAAAGGCTGGTGTGCCATTTTTTTAGGGCCTTCACGATCACCAGTAGTTCCTTTTCATGGACCGGATAATTCTTTTCTGTGGCATTGAGTTGGTATGAATCATAAGCGACCGGTCTCGCTGTTTTCCAGGTTCTCCCCAGCTCAACACTGCACCTGTGCGCCGATCACTCGCATCTGTGGTCACGAAGATCTTCTTGGACGTATCTGTGTAGTCGATAACCACTAGACAATCAATGCTAGTGACAAGGGCCTTGATGGCGTCAAGCACCACCTGATGTTCACTTGTCCATTCTGGGAATATCTGGTTGCACTCTTTTGTTGTGAGAGGGGACAACACGCTGGTATGCTTGGCTAGTGCGGGCAAGAATGTTGCAATGTAACGGGTAAGTCCTAAAAAACCTCTAACGTTGGTTGCGGTGTGTAAGGGATTATACCCTCAGTGTGAGCCAATTACCCTCAGTCACAAGTGCACTGAACCTCTTCTATAGATGGTGTGCAAACATAGCGACAAGTACAGGGTAAAAAGATGACTGGCTTACGTAATGCAGCCACCACTACTATAGTATACTAGATCCCAGAGTCCATATCTGTTACATCCCCCCCACTGATTTGGTACATGATACCAAATCAAAATAAATGAAAAGAAAGGGAACATAGAAATATGGAAAGTGATCTAACAAACAAAAGAAACAGTGTTGTAGAAGGGTCCTCATGTATCCATACCAAACATCTCCAAGGGATCACATCAAGTTCTCACCCCTATCTACTGTGGACAGGGCCGATAATGGCATTCTGAGCCAAAGGAGAGACACATAGAGGGTCTTTCCACCATAATGAAGGTATTGGTGTTGAACCATGAGGTTGCAATGGAGGGCAGCATTGCACAGGAAGGTGGGTATGCGAAATTGCACTGCTGTGAAGCCTACAATGACACAATGGTCACTACAGGCCCAGGAAGCACCCAAAGGCAGTGGTGGCAATGTTGTCCTAAAAAGGCGCATGTCATAGCATGAGGTTGGTAGCAGCATAAATGGCATCAAGGGAGATATGAGCAGGTGAAGGTTTGAAGGTGGTAGGAGGTGAAAGTGTCCATATCTGGTGAACGGTGGGAGCTTCCAGCATAATTGTAGGTGCAACTGAAAGCCTTGATCGAGTAGATCAAGACACAACTTGACTGCTGAGGATTGGTCAAGGGGTTCCCAAGATATGGTAGTATGAGGGTAGGAGGTGATGATGAGGAGAGGGTAGGTGATAACGAAGGAAAGGATGGACAGATCGGTGCGAATGTAGAATCATTTGAAAGAGGTTGTTGTTAGCTTTCAAATAAGTCTGACATCGTGTAGAAATACACAGCGGATCCTGAGATATCAACTAATCAGCTCCTGCTCCTTGTAAGGGCAACCCTCGAAGCTGAGCGGACGTCACACAGAGCTAGCAGAGGGGAAATCCAAAGATACATAAATGAATGAAATATATACAAGCGACGGGAATCTCACCTAGCAGAGGGGAAATCCAAAGAGAAAGACTTGGATTGCCTCTGCCAGAGTGAGCCCACTATATACCATTCGGAAACGGGAATGTAAACCCCGAAAGGAAATGAACAATGATCTGATGAACTCGGAAACAATAAGGAAGGGGAAAGAACCAATCAGAAGAAACAAAGGAAGTGGAAGCGAACGGAGAAACAATGAAACGATACTGACGGCCGACCAGCGCTAAACAACCATCACTCATGCAGTATGACTACATGCGCATATACCCTCCACCAGACGACCACTGTCTCCAACCAAATCTCCCACTCTCCGGCCACAGAAGTCGGCGAATGTGTTGAGGGTGAATCCCGCACAGAATTTCTCCCTGAGGGTGGTTGACGCGAGGGGTAGTTCCGGACGGAAAGGTTCCGGGCGGAAATCTAGGGGCGTCCCCTGACACTCCCTCCCCCAGTGAAAAAGTCTATATCTCCACAACCTCTGCTCCAATCGGGGCAAATCCTGAGACATATGAAAGCCTTTTGAAAGGAGATTCAAATGATCCTCAAATCATCAGGTTTGGCTACCAATTGGTCACGCTACGAGGGTTGCAACATTTGCCAGCTACAATGGTACCAGACTTGAACACAAGGCCCAATCTGGTGTCCTGAGTAGTGCAAAAAAGTGTAAGGGATTATACCCTCAGTGTGAGCCAATTACCCTCAGTCACAAGTGCACTGAACCTCTTCTATAGATGGTGTGCAAACGTAGTGACAAGTACAGGGTAAAAAGATGACTGGCTTACGTGATGCAGCCACAACTACTATAATATACTAGATCCCAGAGTCCATATCTGTTACACTCTTTAGTTACTTACTCTCAGTACTTACTTCCTCTGCTTCTTTGTTGTTGCCAAGGACTTGAAATTTAAAAAAAAAAATTGCGGTTTTTTGTGTATGATTTATTATGTGGGATTTTGTGGCTTGGCCATTGGATCCATTGGTTTGAATGAGTAAATACATACAGACAAATGATAAAGTCTCATTGAATGCGGAGATCCATTTTGCGACCACTGGATATAACTTGAGATACCAACAAAGGCTCCATCTCCCTTTCTCCAGCACTACATAGTTGTTCCACTTGACACTCTGCTCTTGAGAAGCTTCAGACCTCCTTCAGAGTCTACTTTACTCAGAGTTGGAGTTATTAACCACGTGGACGTTCCGATATAACGTAGTTCACCCTGAAGCCGGACAGACCGGGAAACCGGACATATTCATTTATTATCAGAAAAGGCTCATGGACCGAATACAAAAAATATTCCTGACAAACCTTTTTATACTAAAAAGAAACTGAATTGGACAGAACCAACAATTCTCGCATTTAAAATAAAAAAGTTTTCCATGTTACGGTAAATTTGAGTTCACTAGCATATCCCGGGGAAGGATGCAATTCTTTAGTGACAGATGACACGCTGATACATATAAAAATAAGAATAGAACATTCTCTTGTGTTCACTACTATTTCTAATGCATTGATCTTGTTACTGGATGATTCATTGATCTGCTAAATGGTGTCCTTGCAGGTAATGGGAATTCCCCAGCTGAGTCTTCACTCTCCGGCCCATCTGATAAGCACTCTGGCTCATTCTCCTTATCACTTTCATCAAATTCATCTTCAATTGAAGTCTGGGTTTTCCTCCTGCCACCACGGCCTCTCCCTGCCCCTCTCCCTGCCCCTCTGCCCCTGCCTCTGCCCCTTCTGTTTTTCCCTCTCTGATTCTCCTTGTTCCTCTTTTCCTCCAGCACCTTCCACGCTTCTTCAGATGTCATTAATCGAGATCCACCCACCTTCCGCTGTTTCCCATTCTGCTTTTGAGTACTCCGCTTCTCAATCTCCGATGCTCGATTGGCAGTGAGCAGCTCACGAACTGCTGATTTCTTGCACTCGCCAGTCATCTCATACAATACATCCCGCACTTCCATTGCCTTCAGATCACCATCATCAGCATCAAATATTGCTTGGGCGCGTCGAAAAATTGTGTGATTGGTTGGGAGGGAACTTCCTTCTTGCATCCTTGCAAGGTCTTGAATATGCTCCGGTAGTTCTAAGGGAATGCTGTCACGTTCTGAGGCTTGAAGAGGCATATGTTGATCTAATTGAAGTCGTGTCCTGTCAAATGGTTGGATGCCGGTTGCTTCAAATGCCTTCAAGACAAGCTTGTGACTAAAGGCACGGGCCCGTGCAGCAGCGTAGAGCCTGTACAAGGTCAGAGTAAGTCTTCAGTAAAAAAATAAGAGTAGAAACACACCCGCAGAAGTCGCTCTTTGTTACTGATAAGCCAGTGGAGCTGTGAACTTCCACTTCATTTGACCATGCATGTGACAATGGTCCAAAGATCGCAACATCAAGAGGTTGCAAATCAGCCGTGGAGTGAGAAGGTAAACACAAAAGTTCAATGTTATGCTGTTGTGCAAAATCTACGAATTCATATGGTATGTGGGAGCTATGACCATCGAGTATCAGAAGTCGTGGTTTCGGTGATTTAGCTGCAGTGGCCTGGTTAAATACTTTCTCAAGCCAATAGACACCCAATTCATTGTCTGTCCAACCATTGGGTGAGGTAGAATAGTTTGCATTGATAGGATCATTCTCGAACCAGGTTGACTGCAGGTTCTTTCCCTTGAAGATGTAAGTGGGTGGAATGGAGGAGCCATCAGTGCAGATGCATTCAATGATTGTCACTGACTCCCGATTTCCATCTAAACGACCCACAGATAAATTCATCTGCAGTGACTACTGGGTTGCGACGCACCTTGTTCAGCTGATGGTGGACTCCCTCGATGAACAAGAACTCTCGCACCCTGAATAATATCCAACATGCACCCTTTCTCATCCATATTAAACACCTGTTCAGGCTTCAAGTCGTGCTTTTCAATAATTTTCTGTAGCTATAAAATCGTAAGAGACTGCTCTACTTAACAACTCTGAACCCGGTACTTACAAGGTCGAAGAAATGGTTGATTGAGTCAGCATTTACAGCCATAGCTCGGTGTCGGTCAATCCGGCGTCTCCATCTAGCATTGAGCTCTGGATAGCGTGCCAAAAAACGACGCATCCAGTTCTTTCCAAGGTTGACATCCATCCTAAGTCGTCCATGAAGAATCAACCCGGCTTGTGCACGGATCCGAGGGAGGGTGATGGGGAAATTTCGATCGGAGAGGGCCAACGTGAATTCAGCAATTGTGGCTTCCTCTTCAGGAGTTAACTTCTGCTGACTGACATGCGCTAATTGTCTCGGTCTAGAACCTTTGGTATGCTCCCATAACCGTGTCTTCTTCAACCCGAACTTTTCAGCAGCTTTGCGAAAGCTACGCCCCTTCTTTTGCTGCATCCAGGTCAAAGCCTGCTCAATCTGGGCCTCCATCCTGGCATTTTCTTCAGATTTCTGTTGTATTTTGCTGACTCGAGCCATTCTGAAAGAGATAAGTGGTTAACTGTAGCCGAACACCCCATCAATGACGCTGTCCGGCTTCTAGGTCACCAAGCGCCCGCCATGGTGGAGCTGTGGTCAAAAAGGGACGAACACTATTTCAAGCAACAAACATTCAGATGACTTGAAACTTTTTACTTGGCTCAACAAGATACTAAATGACAGCTCTAATACATAATATTATACACATAAGCACCCCCATAGAGTTTTAAAATTTTCTGACTAAAATCCGTCCGGCTTCAGGGTGAACTACATTATATAAACAGCTTGAGACAAAGCTGTGATTCAATAAGACAGAAGATCATCCACTTTCGGCAACCTGCAACCTCTAGGCACCCAGTTTCATGCCAGCCTCATACCTCAAATAGCAACAACAACAGCTCCTAGATGGAAAATGTAAGACCACAGTTCTATTCTAAATAGATTGTACCTGTTTTCTGTGGTCCCACTCTTACTTTTATGGGTCTGAATAAGAAGCTATTTCACAAATCTTGGAAAATATTCCACTGAATTGTTTTGAGCTTTTCTCACTGATTGACAATGTTTCAATATTTCGGCTGGCCAGAAATGAACAACTGAGTATGCTGGTACGGGCAGACAGACTTTCGTACAGTCTCAAAATTATCTCTTCTGCTGCTAAACAGAGGGAGACTCGTCCATCATGATTGTACATTATTGAGTTGTCTAGCAAATCAATTGTTTTAGTGCTCTACAGATGCAAGAAGGTGAGTAGATAGCCAATTTGTGTGCATTAAAGGAGAATTCGCAAGTCAAGAGCCAATCCAAATATTTACTGAGTATATGTTGCAGCCAAGTCAAAAGGTAGCTCAAAATTGTCAGGATGGGGAACTTGCGTAGCAATCGGGACCCACAATCCGCTAACCCGGTGTAAAAGCCTCAATTATTACTACGGAGTCCACTGGAGACCGCCCTCCCAAACGCCGCATTTATATTTAGCTCGCGTATTCAAGTCGAGCCACGCCACTTATCCCGGTGAGTATCATCGCAATAGCGGCGAACCCCTTCATACTGTAGTGATTGGACAGACTGTGCAGGGTCACCTAAAGAGGTACTATTTTACGCGTAGATACCTCTTTAGGTACTGTACTGCTTTCGCGTAGTAGGTATCTACTACGCGAAAGAAGCAGCGTATAGTACGACCCTGCAGTCTGTCCAATCACTACAGTATGTGACTTTCTCTTGCTGTAGACGCTACTGCAAATTGCGACAAATACTGTTTTCGAGCTGTTCTGACCATGAGGCTGGCAATATGATTCTGATGCAGTGAGTATAGTTCTTTAGAAAAGCAGTTAAATACCTGGGCTCCGAGCGCTGCGCTTGATTGTCACTGAAGAAGTCCCCCTTCAAAAGTCTGCCCCCTGTGCAGCGTCCTTCCCAATTCCCTCCTTCGCTGTTCTCCGCAAGTGGGATTCATTCAAACTCAGAGATGGAGCCAACTCATCTGGACCTCCGTCAAAAAACCATCGGGCTCTTCATCGAGGAGATCTCCCGTACTTCGAACCTCAGTCCAGAGCAACGAGAGATGTTGCTTGTTGCGGCCAACGTGAGTTCAGCTTATTGAGATATACAATTAGATTTGCTTACATCAACTCTCTAGTTCAGTGCGACTTTACCGAAGGAGACTCTTCTTCAAAACATAGTATGCGTTCTAGCTACTACATTTAAGTTGGAAGCCAAGATCGCCAACTTGGAGCAGAAGTTGGATGCGATTCAGCAGCACTTCCAAAGCTCTAAAACCTCTGGGGTTACAGACGATCAGCGCGTAAGTTCGCTTTTTCTTATCAATTTACGTAGGAAATAAAATCCTTCGTAGGCCACGATTCAAGCTATCGTGAAAGCCTACCTGGTGCAACCCGATCGGATTCAATGGGACATTGCTCAGGATGTTATGGTATGTTATCAGTTTTTCGTCTATCTTAAAAGTATTAATTGACTCGACATGATTGTTTAGGACTTTCTCGATGCCAACCAAGTCTGCCTCGAACTTGAGGCAGTTTTTGGCAATGTCAAGTTGAAGAAAGACCTGGAGAGAGACACTAAGAAGCTCTCCACCACTCAACGCAATTATCTTCGTATTGCTGTGTGTTCTATGAGGATATCTTCACGTCTTTCTTTATTGATTTTTTATTCAGATCCGCGATTCACTTGGATTGACCGATGGAAAACCTGAATTGAAATCATGCCTTTCTAAGACTGTAGACGACATAGCACGCAGTTTCCTGGATATCACAGCTGCCCGTGTGCCTCCTGAATTTTTCATCTTCGTCGCTTTGTTGGTTAGTGGTCCTCTCTGTAGTGTCCTATTTCTATATTTACTACCCAATTGGAAAACAGCGCCATATCGCACGAGAAAATCCCTTCCTTTAATCGTTCCAGTGAACAAGCACGTCCTCAGAAAGGGAAGGATTGGTGGGCAGGTGTGGCTGGCTGGTTCCAGGAGAAGATCCAATTGTATGGCAATGATAAGAATATGGGAGAATGGTTCGAGTATGTATTGTTCAAGGTCTATTCCGAACATATTATTAAGCCTCTAGCAGTTTCATTCAAGCAACCATTGCAGATGAACGCAAGTTTCATCCTGAAGATCCCATTGCTTGCCTTCCATCGCCGCCATCGATTTTTGTAAATCAAAGCGTCCTTCCATCTACTCCGGCCAGCCACGAATATACAACAGAAAATACTCCCACTACCTTGGAATACTTAGATTGTGTTCCTGATATTAATTACGAGAACGGATCTTCGCGATTTCAACCCCAAGAGGCCATTCAGGGTCAATCCACCGGGAGTTCTTCATTCCAGAATGGATATCAGAATCTTCATAGTGGATCGTCTCACCCTTATCAAAATTCCTATTATTGCTAGGCTTCGGCGTCTGTCAATGCTATATAATACGCCCATCCAACTTGTTCCTTGATATTGCTGTATTTCTTATTACTCACTGGTAAAATATAGGTCTTCTCCTCAATCCCCCTGATTTTTCAAGTGTAGTAAGCCAATAGGTCTATGATGGTCAGGCCAGGTATATGAGGCGCCATCCGTGATTGGCCAAAGCTATTTTCGTTTTCCAGGTTTAGGGATTAATCCACGACTAACGCCCATGGCCAATGGTCCCACCCAATGTCTGCCATGTTGTTACGGGCTGATCCTAACGAAGGGTTCCGAAGCATGACCGAAGTAACAAACAAAGTCACACTAAAGAACAAAGGGTTAGAACTGAAGGACTTGGCTTCAATGTGCGTGAGTTGCGCCTTCTCGAAATGTATGTGTCCTTAATTTGGAACAGATTAGAACCAACAATATAAGAGCGGAGTCGAATACCGAAGTTCCAAACAAAGTCCGAACAAAGTCCTGAACGAAGGTAGGACTTCGGAGTAAGATCAAAGGTTCAAGGTGAAGTCCGGAAATGATCTTGAAGGTTGTATTCAGTTCGAAGGCTAATAGAGGTCTGAAGTGTATAGAGGAGAATGAGCACTAGGCTCAAGTATAGGAATGATATACACTAGGTCTAAGATGTAAGGTAGGGTCTAATTATAACAAGTTTATATCTTATATGTTCACACACGACTAACTGAACTCAGGTTATTATTGAGTAGGTAGTACAAGGTGTGGTTAAAAAGATATATGCTGGTGTCTAATGCGCCGGCATGCTAAATACATGCCATTGTGGACACTTATGGTGTCCACACTAATTATATACTGCATATATGTAGCTAATAGACTACATACATATAATAATAATATATATAACAGACTATATCTGTTACGTCCTCCCTGGCTGACTGCTACTAGCAGTCATTCATAAAGATCCTCTAACTCAGGATCTACATTCATGGTACTCTCATCTGGGAGAGTACCGTGCACACCAACTGATGTTGGTCCATGCATCTCCACATCTGGTTCACCACTGGGTGGTTCCTCAGAATATGGGAGGATAGGCTCACGCTGACTATTGTAAGCCTCTAAGTTGGCATCCAACCATTGATGGCTGGATTGCCCAAGCTTGGCAGGCTGCAATGCATGAGCCACAGGTTTTGACTGACTAGAGCCAGTCAATGGCTTCTTCCCCTTATTAGGGGCAGGAGCACTTTGATGGAGCAACATGTATGCTGCTCACTCCGTGGCAGCGGCACTCATGGGTCGCTTCTCCTCATCTTGTTCCATATACAGGATGATGTGATTGTATATCTGTGCTCTAGATAGAGAACAGTGTTTAAGGAGCAGTGTTAGGAACTCTGCTCCCTGAGGTAGACACACAGGCGCAGTAGTCTGTGCATTGTCTTTAGTTCCCTTAATAATTTGGGAGCCTATCCTGACAGGCATGGATGAATCAGTGATCCACCGCGTCTGCTAGAAGTTAGGCCTTAGTAAATTCGAGTCGGATTCACTAAATATCGTCTCAAAATTGAGACGGCTGCCAAATACTGCTTTCATTTTATGCATGAAAGCCAGACGGGAATTGTCAGCAATGATTTATTTAACCATGCTTCAATGTCTACATCCTCTTTAAGGAAGTAGCCATCCTGGTCATCCCTAATCACGTTAGGGACACTCATTGGATTTTTGTGCCAGCCTAGTAGGGCTTGCCACATATGGAGCGACCAGTGCTCTGGTCACTCGTCAGGCTTCAGAATGCGATTCCTGAAGTCAGTGTTCCCTTCTAGTTTACGAGAACATTTGTGCGAATAAGTCACTTTAACAGGACTTGATAACAGGTGCGCACTACCGACCACAGAGTTGTAGTTGGTAGGGGAAGTGAGTGTCATGGAACACTCACTGACTGTGTTGGATGGTTGAAGACTTGATAACTGAGTCTCCAATTCCTGGATTCTCTCTTTGAGATCATCCATATCATCATGAAGCTGACGGTTGTTGGCTTTTTCTTGAAATAACTCTTTTTCAAGAGTTACCCGCTCCTCATTGAGGTCGGTAATGTAACCACTAATACAGGGCCAGGCCTCATGTAAGCTGTTCAGAATCTCATCCTTAGAGAATGAGAACTTAGCAGGATGTTGCCCAATGTCCGCTAGAAGATGTTCTACATATGTAGAGCATCGGTCACACCCTTTCAGGTGGTAGACGAAGCAGGCACTGAATACGGTGCCTACCTCAATTCGATTCTCATCACGTTTGGTTTGCTGGTCACGAAAATGTGACAGTAGATCAGCAGTGTTGCTGCTGCTGGATGCTTGGCTTATGAGAGTCAAGCAGTGGTGTGGGCAGTAACTGTGTCACTACCTGGGCGGTGGTTCTGGTTAAGTTGTTAGACGCCAGGAACACCCGCGAAGTATATTTATACTTTGACTGACAGCCAGCCAGCTGGCACTGATCGCATCAGTGCTTAGTGAGGCTACACGTGCCTCTAATCAAACTATTCATAGCTTGATCTGATCTCGGGCAACTCATAGGCCGAGTCGTTCTATTATTACTTATATAGTAATAAATGTGCATATATGCGCTGAAATACCTTATTATTAAGGTATTAGTGTGTCTTATAGTTGTTATAAGATGGTGGCATGCTAGTTACACTGTGTGCTATACTAGTGGCATATAATATATGCACATATACCTGCATATATGTGCGTTAATTCCTCTTCTTTGAGGAATTCTTATGTCTACTTCCTATTCTAGGAAGATCATGTGGTCGCTTAACGCCGTGAAGCTCTATATACTGGTCTAGAGCTTCCAGTTCTTTGACACCTGAGAGGGGTTCCCAGGTGACTTCTCCTAGAGTCCACTGGACTCTGAACTGTAATCCATCATTGGTCCATTCATGTCCAATTATCTCCTCAATGAACCATTCTTGTTCGTCATCCTTACCAAAGTCATAAAAGGCTTTGGCTTCTCGGTTAGGGAACCAAGCATCATTATTAGGTACATGAGGCCTAATAAGACTATTGTGAAAGGTCGCATGGATCTTTCGAGCCTTGAGCTCCTCAGGGAGTTCAAGTACGACATTGGAGCTCTCATTCCGAGCTTCCAGGACTTTATAAGGTCCTATAAACTTTGGTAAAAGTTTACGAGCCCTACCCTTGGGTAGGTTCAGGTTCTTGGTACTTAAATATACCAAGTCATCAGGGGAATATTCTTCTCCTGGTCTCCATCTCTTATTCGCATTAATGGCATCATGGGTAGCCATTATATTCCACTTTGCTTGTTCAGCAGATTGCTTAATACCCTTATATTTGGTATTAAAATCAGTGGGAAGGCTTATATGCGGCATATATCTGTATATAATCTCAAAGGGAGCATATCCTGTTGATTTGCTGGTACTACTGTTAATAGTGAATTCCACCATTGGGCAACATTCTGCCCAATCCCACTGATCGTTAGCAACTACTGTTCTCAGTATTTGTCCAATTGAACAATTGGCACGTTCTGTCACTCCATCAGTTTGAGGATGGAATGAAGTAGACATTAATAGTTTAGTACCTATTAATCGCTGTAATTCACTCCAAAATATTGAAGTGAATTTAGAGTTACGATTGACTCAGGTAGTCCATTTAGCTGGACTACTTCCTTCAAATACAACCAAGCTACTCCTCTGGCTGTAACCCATACATTTGTTGGAATCAAATGTACTTGTGATGAAAATCTATCAATGATTACCATTAAATAATCATACTTTTCATCCTTAATCCTGTCCTCTGGAAGGGGACCGACAAAGTCAATACCTATTGAGACCCAAGGTCCATTAGGTATTGGAAGACTATGCAGTAGACCTACTGGTCTACGATTATCAGTCTTGGCTGTTTGGCATAAGCTGCACGACTGACAGAATGACTCAAGGTCATTCACCATACTGGTCCACCAGTATGATCTACGAATATATTTCGCAGTTTTATAGGCTCCGAAGTGTCCTATAATCTTATGTGCCTGGTCAATTATAATTTCGACCAGTCTCCTCCCCCTTTGGAAAGTATCCTCTGGGATGCAGAGAACATCTCTCTACCAAGTTGATTCTTGGTAAATAACAGCTTGTCACACATAGCAAATTGCTTATGTGCAGAGACATCTGTGACAACTTTGGATAATAAGTTGTCATTAACATAGTTATTTCTAACTATGTCAAGGAAAGAATTATCTCCTTCGATGTGCTGACGCAAATTGACTTTGTCAGCACCAGAATTGAAAACGAGCATGTCGTCTTCATTATTAGGATCAATTTGTTCACCCTCTGGCAAAGCTAATTGATCTGCCTCTTCTTCCCTAGTGTTACGAGCTGATCCCAACAAAGGGTTCTGAAGTGTGACTGAAGTAACAAACAAAGTCACACTAAAGAACGAAGGGTTAGAACCGAAGGACTTGGCTTCAATGTCATAGGTTGCGCCTTCTCGAAATGTACATGTCCTTAATTTGGAACAGATTAGAACCAACAATATAAGAGCGGATTCGAATACCGAAGTTCTGAATGAAATGTTCGAACGAAGTCCCGAACGAAGGTAGGACTTCGGAGTAGGATCAAAGGTTTGGGGTGAAGTTCGGAGTTGATCTTTGAAGGTCATATTCAGTTCGGAGGTAATAGAAGTCTGAAGTATATAGAGGAGAATGAGCACTAGGCTCAAGTATAGGAATGATATACACTAAGGTCTATAAGGCTAATGGGCTTATTTCCGACTGGAGAAAACTAGCTAAGATACATGTACTTATATACTATAAGTTCATGGACGAAAGCGGAAGGAAGTCTTACAAACAAATAAGTCAAATGCAGAACAGAGCACGACATAAAGTGATAGAACAATGGGTATATGTGTATCGTCAAATAGCGAAGGTTCGGGGGAATTATTAAATGAATAATGTGAATGATCGAAAAGGTATGACGAACAAATATGCAATACGAAATAGAAGTGAACGGAGGATATGTCATGAGAACAATAAGCAAACAGAAATATGCCATAAGAAAAGATGAACGAACGGAAACAATACAAACAAATTGGAAACGAACGTGATGAAGTTTCACCTGTCAGAATAGAAGAAGTATCGAGGACCAATTGTGCCAGGTCTGAGGAAGACTAACAATAGTCTTATGGAATAGTGGAGCGGATAGTGTGATAGAATGAAGTAGGTGGGCAAAGGTATTGCCCTTGGGACCAAGAAGAAGTCGGGGTATGGGTCAAGGGTTTGTTGTGCGAACATGAAGACAAGGTGAGAAGTGAAGTTGAATGAAGTAAGATGTGAAGTCGAACGAAGTCCAAACAAAGCTCTCTGAAGGTATGTGACCTTCTCCAAAGCTTCGTAAAGGTTAAACGAAGTCATGTGTTGTGACACTTAAGCACGGGGCTTAACACCTAGGCCCAGGTCTTTCCCTGAGTCTATTGGTATGTCTAGCTGCAGCAGATACTCTAATTTCTCTGTTTGCAGCCATTTCGACATACCGGTCCACTGGCAGAGTATCTCCATAAGGATCAAGCCATACATCAATATCGATGTACTCCCATTCCGGGTGAACTTCATCAGGAAAATCATTCTTAAAATAGCAAGACAGGCAGTCTGCTACTATATTTAAGACACCTGGAACATGAATAGGTTCATAGTTGAACCTACTAATGAAATCCCACCAGTAAGCTTGTCGAGCTGTGAGGGTTTCTTGAGTCTTAAAGAGTGTAAGACTCTTGTTGTTGGTTACTAGGAAGAATTTTCTTCCTAATAGTTTGTCTTGCCATTTGGCAAGTGCTTCCAGTACAGCAAGGGCCTCATGTTCATGAGTTCAATAATTTTGCTGTGCTGAAGTGAATTTCTTTGATAGAAATCCAGCAGGATGACAAGTATTCCACTCTTTTCCTTGTCCAATATATCCTCCAACACCGAAGTTGGAGCCATCAATCACCACCCATATATCAAGTGGTGAGTTCCAATCAAGCACCTTCAAAATTAGGTGCTTGGTTGCCATGTGCTTTATACTTTTAAAGCACTTATCCAGAAATGGAGACCACTCAAAGGGACGGTTATTTCTGTTTATACCAGTCAATGGGCTGGTATATGCTGAAATATCTGGTAAGAACAAGGCCAGATAATTGCATAATTCTACAAATTGCAGGATTTCATTGTAGCTTCTTGGAGTGTGTCAGCTATGAAGCCGATACAGCTTATCTGTGTCACCATGAATACCTTGGTCATCAATAATATGCCCAAGGCAATCCATCCTCTCCAAGTACAAATCTACCTTAGTTTTACTCAGGTATAAGTGATTTGCACGCAACAAAGAGAACACTTGATTCAAGTGTTCCTCATGTTCTTCTATTGACATTGAGAACATGAATATATCATCCAAGTAAACATGGATGAATCAACCAACTTGTTTGATGAATATCATAGTCATCAAACGCTGGAATGTAGATGGAGCATTACAGTCACCCATCTGCATTACAAGACTTTCATAAGTCCCGAAAATTGTGGAAAATGCAGACTTGTCTACATCTATATCTACAATACATATCTGTTCATACACTTCAGTTAGATCAATCTTTGATCTAACCTGAGACCTGGCCACATCATTATGAATCATGTCTTGGTCAGGGAAAGGGGTTACATCCTTTACTGTGTTTTCATTTTGCAGACACTTGTCAAACACAGTTCTCAGCTTGCCTGTCTTTTTAGGAAGACAGAGCATTGGTACAGCCTGTTGTGTTGACGTCTGTCTCCACCATCCGGCTGTAACAT
>KN837102.1:1033409-1045785 GCA_000827215.1 Sphaerobolus stellatus SS14 | reverse complement strand
CCCCCTGTTGACAACAACTGAGTTGTCAGACAGCTCTGGACAGTATTAATTCCAGATTTATGCTGGTTAGATGAACCAGCATTAGGGTTACTGCTCCTATTCTGAGTAGTCGTATGCTGAGCATGGCTGTGTTCAGCAGTAGCAGTTTTATGCAAATAAGCACTGCCATGGTTACTGTTGTAACCCAAAGTATAACACTTAGCATTGTCAAACATTACAGCTTGTTCCACAAGTTCATCAATCTTGCTGAACTCGGCAGTAAAACCTTTATTGAGAACTTATACTCTTATGTCAGGTTTTAGTGCATCCATAAATCTTCTCCTATATGAATATGCATCTGGCAACTCAACCATCTGTTTTGCCAGCTTAGTCAACTCCTGATGGAGTTGCTGCACGGTCATAGAACCCTGCATGATGCGGTCATAATTGACAGCAAGTTTGTTCAGTGACAATGTCAGCATGAACCACTTCTGGAGTCCCATCATAACGAATTCCAGGTCCCAGTGTTTGATCTCTCGATCAAACTGCTCTACCTGCCAGTAGAACCATTCTTGAGCTTCATCAGTTAAACACTGACCCAAGAATTGCAGTTGGACTTTACCTGCTCGAGGTTCGAGCAGGTTGTACATCGACATATATTGAAGTACACTTGCAACCCAGTTCTCGAATTTCTCAAGGTTGCCCTCACCGCTGTAAGTGGGAGGATTCCCTATCTTAACACCAGCTTTAGCCAGAAAAGACTTTTCTGGCTCCTCTTCATGTGAGGCATTTTGTATTGCCTGCCTCACCATCTGCTGAATACCACTGTATTCAGATGTCATATTGACTACTGCACCATCTAATTGTGCAGAGATAGACAAAGCAGGAGTACCTTGTCATCCAAATGGTGCATCTGCTTCAGGCCAAGGTATATGCACCTCATTTATGGGATTTACCCCATAATTCCTGGAGGGACTTGTTACATTCCTTCCAGTATCTGCACTGAACCTTACTTGTTGTTCAGGCATTAAACCAGCTTCACGAAGTCACTTGTTCTGGTCTAATTGGAAGTGTATAGTTCACGCTTCCCGAGCAGCCTCCAGAAGCGCTTCTTCAGGTGCTTCCTCATGTAAAAGGGTGATAACCTTTTCCTCAGCCAGCTTGAGTTGCAACTCAAGGGCTCTATGGCTACGCCTTGCGACCTTATTACTAAGGTTGCTCCAGTACTGGGCCTTGGTGTCCAGTGCTAGAATAGATTGAGAGACAGTGGTGACACTGTCTGCATCAGAATGCAACTTCTCTTTGATAGTTGCAGAGATCGTTTCCTTGATCTCTTCTCTCAAAGAATTCATATCAATGCTTTGTGGTTCTCTCATTGAACACTGGGAATGTTCAATAGATTCAGGCACCCCCTGAATCACTTGATCCGCTGACAGATTATATCTGTCACGAGTAGTAACACTCACCGGCTTGCGCTGAGTGTTAATGGGAGACATGTCGCATCTCCTACGCATGGACTCTTGTGAGCTCACGTGCGTACCTTCAGTCACACGTATGTCACGTGTATGACGCGTACGTGACTGAGTCGTCACATGTTCATCACGTGTGGCATGCACATACCCTGTATGCACATCACGGCTGTGCTGCGGCTGTGAGTCATCACTCCTCACTAGGAGCAGCACGGGGAATATTCTCACGAATATTCTTATGTCTGGGTGGCAGGGAATGCCTGTCACCATCACGGGGGACACGAGACTGAGTAAGTCTTGCTCAGTCATCAGTTCCTGATTCAGGAACTGGTTCCATAGTAGCGGTTTGCACTACTATTTGCTCAGCAGCTGCCTTGGCAGCTGCTTTGTCATGAGCCCAGTTATTTCCAGGTTCACGTGTCTTCCCTGACACCTTCTTAGAAGGAACTATAAATAGTTCCTTCATATGTGGGGACATCCTATTCATAGATGTCCTGATGCGATTGAACACTGTTCAACCACTCAGTAGCCTCCATGGCTTCTGATAGTACAATCTCGGCATTGTCCTTGAGATTGACAAAATCTGTATACTCCTGATGGAGTATACTTACTTCACTAGCTGGGATAGTGAAGTTCTCCTCTTCATCCGTATCTCCTGCATCAGGAGACACGTGATCAGGGTTGCTCAGGGCATCACCGAGGTTTTGCCACGACTCTGAGCTTTGATCCATTCCCCGAGGGGAATGTGGACCCTGAGTGGCTGTGCCTGAAGCAACGGCCACTCACCTTGGGGAATCACTGCCCCAGTGGGCTGTACCTGAAGCTCCAGCCAATCGGCTGGGGCTTAAACCCTGAGTGGCAGTGTTTGATGGACCGGCCACTCTAAGGGGTGACTGTACCCGGCTTGGTACAGTCTGTGCACCATATGCTTGCGCAGATGGTTTATCCGGGTGCTCCGGTGCGAGCACCTCAGGGCTCTGTTGGGGGTCAACAGAGGTTGAGGGGGGATCCGTCAGATCCCCCGCGGTAAGTCCTGGGGTGGCTCAACGTCTTCTACAGCTGGCGTGGACAGTTCATCTGCCTGTGTTCTTCTATTACCACGTTTGTGACTCATAGTGGTATATGTATATTATTTGTAGAACTACAAATAATAATGGTTTGACTTCAGTTCAAGCCCATGGTACTTCTGTGCCGTCTAGTGCATTGAATACCAGAATACTACCACACAATTATCTTGTGTGATGAATATTAGAACTTTTGGGGTTCTTTAGTTCTAACCCGTGGTACTTCCATGCACTTGTGCATGTTGAATACCAAGTACTACCATACAACAATTATGTTGTCCATTGAATACCAAACTTTCGGGAGAAAGTTAAAAAAGATATAACAAGTTTATATCTTATATGTTCACACACGACTAACTGAACTCAGGTTATTATTGAGTAGGTAGTACAAGGTGTGGTTAAAAAGATATATGCCGGCACCTAATGTGCCAGCATGCTAAATACATGCCGTTGTGGACACTTATGGTGTCCACACTAATTATATACTGCATATATGTAGCTAATAGACTACATACATATAATAATAATATATATAACAGACTATATCTGTTACACTAATTTCTGACTAGATAGCTAAGATACATGTACTTATATACTATAAGTCCATGAACGTAAGCGGAAGGAAATATTACAAACAAATAAGTCAAATGCAGAACAGAGCATGACATAAAGTGATAGAACAATGGGTATATGCGTATCGTTGAATAGTGAAGGTTCGGGGGAATATTTAAACGAATAATGTGAACGATCAAAAAGGTATGATGGACAAATATGCAATAAGAAATATAAGTGAACAGAGGATATGTCATGAGAATAATAAGCAAACAGAAATATTCCATAAGAAAAGATTAGCAAATGGAAACAATACAAATGAATTGGAAACGAATGTGACAAAGTGTCACCTGTCAGAATAGAAGAAGTATTGAGGACGAATTGTGCCAGGTCTGAGAAAGAGTAATAATAGTCTTATGGAATAGTGGAGTGGATAGTGTGATTGAATGAAGTAGGTGGGCAAAGGTGTTGCCCTCAGGATCAAGAAAGAAGTCGGGGTGTGGGTCAAGGGTTTGTTGTGCGAACATGAAGACGAGGTGAGACATGAAGTCGAACAAAGATGTGAAGTCGAACAAAGCTCTCTGAAGGTATGTGACCTTCTCCAAAGCTTCGTAGAGGTTAAATGAAGTCACATGTTGTGACACTTAAGCACAGGGCTTAATACATGTCTGCCATGTAAAAAAATGAAACTAAACGGAACACTAGAATTAAACCCAATCTAGCTACAGTAATTTTACCATTAGAGTGATGCAGTTGACAACAGTCATTAACTACAGAGCAGCTATTAGCATGAAAGAAAAGTTTGTAGTACGTGTAACCAACATAACATGAGCTGTTTTACCTCAGTTTTGTCTAGCGATGTTTGGGAGGTCACTCTCCAGTGGACTCCATAGTAATAATTGGGGGTTTTACACTGGGTTAGTGGATTGTGGGTTCTGATTGTTGCGCAAGTCCCCTATCCTGATGATGTTGAGCTACTTTTTGACTTGGATGCAACATATACTGAGTAAATATTTGGATTGGCTCTCAACTTGTGAATTCTACTTTAATGGGCACAAATTGGCTATCTACTCACCTTCTTACATCTGTAGAGTACTAAAACAATTGATTTGCTAGACAACTCAAGAATGTACAATCATGATGGATGAGTCTCTCTCTGTTTAGTAGGACAAGAGATAATTTTGAGACTGTTAACCACATGTGGTACATATATTTATTGGCATAGATATGCTTTTATTGAGGACTTTGACTTTGACTCCAGACAACTTCTCAAGCTGATTTATATTTTTGATTAACCTTAATATTAGCATGGCAGTGCACCTTTTCTCTTAAGTTTTGTTAAAGCTGATCTGGGTTCAGGTATGGCCACTCTCTTAGCCATGCTCTGGCTTGATCCATGACACCACACCAGGACATGTGACCTATAAAGGATGAAACTACAATCCTCTCTACAAGTAACTAAGTATTCTTCAGGGGGCTGAGTCTGTCTACAGTCTAAAGGGGAAATATGTTGTAGTTTTCCATGCACATCACTGCTGCTGCATCCGCATCCACATCCCTAAATCATTTTGATGACAATAATAGCATACTGCACGGTCAAGATCAGCACCACCAATCTATTAATGTGTACCAAACAACGCATGGGCGCTTGTAGTCATCCATGTCCGGGAGTTACCAAGGTTCAATTTTCTGGGTCTTTCTGCATTCTTTCTGCCTCTTGGAGTGTTCATCCATCTTGAAGCCAAGCAATGGTCAATGGTCAAGATTTGTGAGAGTGAAATATAATGGTTTAATGGAAGAGATTGACATGGGAATACCTGTTAAATTCGAATCTACCATGACAAAATAGGTATGTACTGCAGGAACCTTCGTATGTTTTCAGATCTCTGGCTTAGGTAAATAACTAACATGCTATAAGAAGCCGAAAGAGAGCTCCAACGATGCTAAATACACGGTCTAATTTATGACCACTGCCAAGCATACCAGCCACAAAGGCTTCGTGAATGGTGGCATTGCTGCCGAGTTTTTTGGCAAGCATCGGCATCAACAGCATCATCCTCATCAAGCAGGTCTCTGGCTTCAAACAGTTCATCGACAAGGCCAAGATCTTCGACACCTAGGTCTCCATCGTCCACACCTGCTGGACAACCCACGGTCTTCCCCACATTGTCAACTGCAATCCTCTCTGTTCTGACAAGAAGAACGAGTTCATCGTTATGCACAAGCATCAGGAAAGTTGGCACGGGCGCCTAAATACATCTCTAGCATCTTGACTTGCTATATACTACTCTGAGCCGCTAAGCTTGATAGAAGCAATATGAGTAAGTATGAGGCGCTACAGATGGGAAAGTAAGCTTTAGAATCAGCTCGATTATTTTTTAGGATCAATGGAAAACTGCAAAATTGATTTCCCTTGATTGAGTGATAGTGAATCTTTCATAAAAATAATTCTTCGTAAAATTAAGTTAAAACCCCATAAAAATGTGTTAGAATTCTTTGGAGAAATATGTTACTACTAAAATTTCTTATAAAAGCCAATAAAGTAATTTTTGTAAAAACAGGTCAATAAGTAATTCTTCGTAAATATAGGTCAATAGTTATTCATAAAAACAGATCAATAATTCTTCATAAAAACAAGTTAATGATCCTCTGAAAAGGAAGGCTAATAGCTCTTCATACAATAGGGTTAATAATTCGCTGTAAAAATAATTTAATAATTAGCCTTAAAAAGGTTAATAATCCTTTGAGAAAAAGCAGGCTAATGATTATTTGTAAAACAGATTGTTTTTTTTTTCTCATAAAAACAAGTTAATAATTCTTCGTAAAAATAAGTTAATGATTTGTTGTAGAAACCATTTAATAGTCTTTGGCAAAAACAAGTTAATAATTCTTTGCAAAAGCAAGTTAATGATTCTTCATAAAAACAAGGTATCAACCAATCTTATGGTTATGAACACTACTGATCACTTATTTTCAAAAGCCATTGATCACACTTTTGGAAAACCATTGTGTTTTATACAGGGATTAATTGATTGGGTGTTTTATGAATAACTACTTATCTGCAAAAGTGTCAAACAGGTATCACCAGAGAAAGTTTTAATTTTCAATTACGACAAGAATAAATAAAACACACACCTTCTGAAGGATGATATTAATATGCCGTGCTGCCTAAGAAGTCACTGTTTCGAAAAGGGATAAGAATGTTCTTGCTACGACAGGATCGAAGGAATGCCCAGGGGAGACCGAGAGGACAGATAATACGAACGTAATGAAGATGGTGATAACAAGCCACCTGAATTGAGGAGGAGATTTTTAAAAAAAAATCTGGGGGCACGACTAAAAGTAGGACACCCCACTATTTTACAAAGCTCTTTGCAATTAATTTTGCGTTTGTTATCAGAGGGTCACGATAACTCACATGATGTGTCACATTGCCTTCACACGATATCTCAGAACATCGATTTTCGACCATTTTAACCCCCTAGAACCCTCCCTACTCGCTATGCTCGATCGGAGTCAGGGATTTAGTACCTGGTTGCTATTAGCACTGGCCACGTCAGTCGCTCTCTTCTGTGCTGGCCACGTCCATCACTCACCCTCGTTCTCTCCTGCAGCTTGCTGTGACAGCATGGTGGGGACCAGGAGGACTCAGGCTGTTAGCAAGGATGCTGATCCACCACCTGCCACCCAAGCCAAGAAACGGGGCAGGCCAAGAAAAATACAACCTGAATTGACAGCCACAACAGGAGCAACGCCTAAGTCCTCATCTGTTCCATTGGTATGTATAGATATACCTTACCAACAGGTTCTTAACCAATCGTTTTGCAGCCCGGTACATTTACGCCACCAATAAGCATAGCAGGAATGATGTTCACGCCTCAAACTACCACAGCAAGATCCGGCATTCTAGTAGTGATTCTAATGTGAGTAATATTTCTTATTCGAAGATTATTGCTGACAGCTCGCATCCTAGGTTCTCGTGCATTTACGACCAATGTTTGGTCATCCATTTCTTTCCGAGGTCCTCAATCTGGCTGTCTTCAACCCTTCAATTCGAAATCCTCTCCCTGTGCGGTTCAAGGATAAGTTTGACCCCTTACCCTTACCGGTTGTCGCATATGCCTGCACTTTGGTGTGTCACCTGCTCTTCTTTCTCGATTTTTTCTAATGAATTTACATAGATTCATTGCACTTTGAAGAGTCTCCTCAAAGGTCGGTGTGACACCTTTACTTCCAACACATATTCGCCCATCTTTATCGGATACTTAGCACTGCTTATGGAGTTCCAAGAGGATAGTCCTGACGAATGCCAAGAGGTGTTGGAAAGTTTGTTGGCAGAAGGAAGGTGTGTTGCGGTGCTTTTATTTACATGCTATGCTAACTGGACATTATCATTGGCTAAGGAAAGTCTTGGAGAGACTCAAGAAGCCGTCTGTACCAATAAGAGGACTCGTGCTTCAGGCGGCCTCCTTCAAGACACTTTTGACAAGGAACTATCGATGCTACGCCCCATTCTTCCATCCGGCCCATCTGTGGTTACTTCAGGCATCACGACCGATGCAACACTTGGCCCAGGAGCATCTGCTTCATATGCGAATACGACGGTGGTGCAGAATCTCCCTCAGGGGACGCCTTACGGATATCCTACCCATGTACCATACATGAGGCCTCCACCTGGGTCAGTAACCATGCCGCCGACTTCTATAGCCGGAAGTATATCCTGCAGCAAATACACTTGTCACCGACAGTATATAAGTGAGTTCTCCAACATTTTCGATTTTCTCTTTTATTAAGGATTAGTTATAGTGCTTTATGACTCGGCCTCAAGTACGTTAATCCTGCAGCAAATCTATCTGTCACCTTGACTCGCCCTCAAGTACCTAAATCCTACAACAAATTCATTCGTCACCAACAGTATATAGGTGAGTTCTCCAACATTCTCGATTTTCGCTTTTATTAAGGATTAGTTATAGTGCTTTATGACTCGGCCTCAAGTACGTTAATCCTGCAGCAAATCTATCCGTCACCGACAATATATAGGTGAGTTCTCCAACAAAGTCAAATTTCGCTTTTATTAAAGATTAGTTATAGTGCTTTATGACTCAGCCTCAAGTACGTAAATCCTGGAGTAAATACATCCGTCACTGACAGTATATAGGTGAGTTCTCCAACATTCTCGGTTTTCATTTTCATTAATGATTAGTTATAGTGCTTTATGACTCCGCTTCAAGTACGTTTACAGTAGTGTGATTAGGAAAGGTCTATTGTCATGCTCTTTACGATTCTATTATAATATTATGGACTTCTAGCATTTATCACCTAGTATACAAATATATTCTCTATTAATTCAAATTATTGGAGCGAATGAATATGAGCTAATAGAGGTTGCTACGAAGTACTAGCTATGGCGATCTAGCCACTTCTTCCATGAAATAGGGCTGCTAACAACTGCTAGCTACCGTGCTCTAGTTGCTTTTTGCTAAGATGGGTCGGTCGGCAAAGCTAATATAGGGCGGTAGGGAGCGGTAGGCTATTGCGGATTCGCTAAATGGATAGAGGGCTATATAGCGTATCTATTGCCACATACATTTTGACAGCTTTCCTGATGAACGGAATCGTGACCAACTCGAATGCGATCAGGACGCTTTTGCAGAAGAGGGGGTATGTCTTTGAGAGTGAGATCGATATGGAGACGGTTGCTGTCCTGACGAAGCACATCTAGGACAAGTACCCCGAGAGACGCAGCTCCTTCACGGACCTCAAGACTGTGCTGAATGAGTCGAAGGGTCGTTCATGTTCGTCTTCAAATCGATTCACTTTCCGAATGAAGTCATCACCACCCGTCGTGGATCGCCCCTCCTCATCGGCCCCAATACAAACATCAAGCTCAAGGTTGACTTTGTCGACGTTGAGTACGCTACCGCTGAAGATTCCTCTAATGCCGCAACGGGATGAGATGGATCTGAATTGAGCCATCTCCACACTCTCAAGTCTAATTAGATTATTGGAGTTTCGCTCTAATTACTTATTATCACAGCATATACACATTCCAATATTGTCACGATGTATTACGCAGATGTGCGGATCCGCATTTCTTCTCTCGCAATAACTGAAATTAAACCGAACATCCTCTTTTCTCCTCAGGAAGCATAGCGTAGACACTTTGTCACGCCTCGGATGCACTGAGAACCGTTAACCAGCGCTGAATTTCAATGTTGAATAACCATTAATAACCTTATCTCCGAAAATCTAGTAGCACAGGTCTAGATATGGTTAATGAACCGGGTCTACCATGGTCTAAATCATACAACAATTCCGTTCAATAATCTCCCGAAAATTGCGCACATCAGGACAAGAAAAATCCAAATCATTTCCGTTTCGAACATTTTCATGGAGGCTTCCACTTTTGAACGTTACATAACAGTGAATTATAGCACCTTGACCTAACAATACAATAAGATTACATCGTAATACAATTAACTATACACTGCCAGCAGTTTCTTCATTACGCCACTTCCTAACCGCTGCTGGTTCTTTAAATCTAAACCTCAAAAACAACGAATTAATGACCACCGAAATGCTAGACAACGCCATGGAGGCACTAGCCCACACAGGAGGCAACGTTATCCTCTTGTCGCCGATTTGGTAGAAGGCGCCAGCAGCCAAAGGTACAAGACACACGTTATAAACACATGCCCACATGAAATTAGTCAGAATCTTCCGTCGAGTAATGTGAGCGATATGATGGATAGTGAGGAAGGACAATAAAGGAGTGGTGCGTGAGAGTAGAGTGAAAGAAGCCGTGGAAAGCGCAATAGATGATCCACTGCCCATAGCCAAGGAAACGTCCGCTTGGGCAAGGGCGGGAGCATCGTTAATTCCATCACCGATGAACGCGACAAGTTTCCGCTTTAAATCGGTGGGAGCTTGGGTCTTCTCCGAGACACTGGTCGAAGCATCGAGTTCACCAGCTTGAACGCGCTTCACCCAATTTTGCTTATCTTCGGGTAATGCACTGGCTATGACAAAACGACTTTCGATCCCGACGCTTTGCGCCACACTGCGCGCGGTTGTTTCATTGTCTCCTGTCAGCATCCACGGCTGAATACCAAGCTTTCTCAATTCGGCAATGAAAGTGGCTGCCTCTGCCCTGGGAGGATCATGGGCGCCGAGTTGTGCGACGATCAAATGTTTATCTTTGAGGAGGATGGTCGATAACGAGGTACCAGTTCCCGTCAATGATGAAGATAATTTAGCCGAAATGAGGACAACGCTCTTTCCGGCCATCTGCCATGTCTTTAGAGTCGCCTGAGCATCCTTTGTATCTATTTCCGTCGGATATTCAGCATTAACGTCGTCCATTAATTTCTCATTTCCTACGGTGAGTTCGATCTTGACAGTTGAGATAGAATTTGAGGCATCCCTGGGATCAAGAACGAGTGTTTCTTCACCTCCGAGGCCTTTAAGTGTATTATTAAAAGCAATGGTCTTCACCAAAAGCGTAGCCACCAATCCTCGTCCGGGAATTTCTTCCGAGGAAAGAAGCTCGATAGAAGGAATAAAATGTCCTGGAAGTCTTCCGAGTTGCGTATCGCACCATTCCCTGACGCCCACGGCAACTGGATGAGTCGAAGCATTTTCCGCTGAGCGTAGCATAGACACAATATCTGCTTGTGTTTTTCCGCCATCTTGAGATTTGAGGAATAGTTTCACGTCCTCAGCCCCAACACAGACTTTGCCTTCGGTGATGGTTCCTGTCTTGTCCATAACAACGGCGTCCACACCACTCGAGAGGGCATAGAAAGCTTCGCCTCCACCGTTAGAAAGGACACCATGTTGCGCAGCGAGCCCAATTCCGACCATTTGGGCTGTTGGTCCGGCAAGTCCAATACCTGAATAAATTTCAAATGTCAAATTATGTTCTTGGCTGAATTAAGATTAAAATAACTCACCACAAGGGCAAGCAACGACAAGGACGGCAACACCAAATTGAACGGCAAATAATGTCCAGCTACCACCTCTATGGATGTCCAGGAATTCCGTTGGCAAATCACCGAGATAGCCTCGAAGAGCCCATACTCCAAATGTGATGCCAGCAACGCCGACGAAGAAGGGAACGAACCAGCCAGTTAAAACATCGGCAAGTTTTTCAACTCCTGCTTTCCGACCCATTGCATCTCTGACGATGCCAACGATGCCGTCTAACATTGTATGACCTGGTAGGGACGTAATCATGACAACTGCGGCGTTTGGTCCTGCATTAATTGTTCCAGCAAATACTGTGTCTCCAGATTTTTTGGGTACAGGTGCAGCTTCTCCAGTAAGTGATGCTTCAGTAAAAGAGGCCAATGGAGACTTTGCCGCAAGAATACCATCAAGAGGAGGAGAAGAGCCTACTGGGACGAGTACGGCGTCTCCAATTTCCAAAAGAATTACTGAGATTTCTTCTGGCCTTCCATCTTCCGTTGAAACTAACAATCCTGTAGACGGAAGAGTTGAGGATAATGCAGAGATTGCAGAACTTGTCCTGTGTTTGGTCAAGCACTCGATGTAGCGCCCGCTGAGAATGAAAAACTACCGGCCGGGGGATGAGTATAAGCGGCTAAACATCAACAAACAAGCGCCACTTACCATTAAGAACACGGTGCTGTCAAACCACCCCATGTCTCCACCCATCATCCCCGCTATGGGAGCTGTGCGAATATCGAGGATCATCAATGCTAAGCTGGCGAAATAACCAACAGATGTGCCCAGCACGACAAGACTGTCCATACTTCCCCAACGAAACAGTCTCTCTATCCACGCCTTGCCCATATTCTCATCTCCTCGTCGAGTTCTCCACACTGATTTTACCCCTTTCAGAGCTCTTTTGTAAAAGAACGATCCGACACCAAATTGAACCGGTGTTGCTAGAGCAAATAGAATGACAGTCCCCAAGGTCGCATTTCCCCAGACAGGAGTATCGAGTTGCATTTGGAATCCGTTGGATCCTTTCAAAAGAGACATGCCCACAACCGCAACAATAAACGTTGGTATAGCAAAGATGAACGATATTATGACGAGAAGAAGGATATAGCGTTCTTCCCGGATGCGAGCTACAGCGGCGCGATCTTCTAAAGAGGTCGGGGCCTGTGCTGAGGCCGTAAATCCGTGCGAAGTAATAGCATTGATTATGGTTCGAATTGTCAAAGAAGACGGGTGTGGTGTA
Source organism: Sphaerobolus stellatus SS14 (assembly GCA_000827215.1). NCBI lineage: Eukaryota > Fungi > Basidiomycota > Agaricomycetes > Geastrales > Sphaerobolaceae > Sphaerobolus > Sphaerobolus stellatus. The sequence goes on along the minus strand of KN837102.1, from coordinate 1,033,513 downwards.
TATGTCACAGTTGTTTGAGAAGTTGGGAGGATTATTGGGGTAAAGGTGAGCGAATGCTTCTCGGCGAGGTCTGTTAAAGTGTTTGTGACTTTATTAACCGCTTC
>KN837102.1:1002117-1013088 GCA_000827215.1 Sphaerobolus stellatus SS14 | reverse complement strand
ACTATGTTTTGAAGAAGAGTCTCCTTCGGTAAAGTCGCACTGAACTAGAGAGTTGATGTAAGCAAATATAATTGTATATCTCAATAAGCTGAACTCACGTTGGCCGCAACAAGCAACATCTCTCGTTGCTCTGGACTGAGGTTCGAAGTACGGGAGATCTCCTCGATGAAGAGCCCGATGGTTTGTTGACGGAGGTCCAGATGAGTTGGCTCCATCTCTGAGTTTGAATGAATCCCACTTGCGGACAACAGCGAAGGAGGGAATTGGGAAGGACGCTGCACAGGGGGCAGACTTTTGAAGGGGGACTTCTTCAGTGACAATCAAGCGCAGTGCTCGGATCCCAGGTATTTAACTGCTTTTCTAAAGAACTATACTCACTGCATCAGAATCAGATTGCCAGCCTCATGGTCAGAACTGCTCGAAAACAGTATTCGTCGCAATCTGCAGTAGCGTCTACAGCAAGAGAAAGTCACATACTGTAGTGATTGGACAGACTGTGCAGGGGCGAAAGTAGATACCTCTTTAGGTACTGCTTCTTTGACATACCTATGCTGCGTAGGTATGTCAAAGAAGCAGTACCTAAAGATACCTACGAAGCATAGGTATGTCAAAGAAGCAGTACCTAAAGAGGTATCTACTTTCGCCCCTGCACAGTCTGTCCAATCACTACAGTATGTGACTTTCTCTTGCTGTAGACGCTACTGCAGATTGCGACGAATACTGTTTTCGAGCAGTTCTGACCATGAGGCTGGCAATCTGATTCTGATGCAGTGAGTATAGTTCTTTAGAAAAGCAGTTAAATACCTGGGATCCGAGCACTGCGCTTGATTGTCACTGAAGAAGTCCCCCTTCAAAAGTCTGCCCCCTGTGCAGCGTCCTTCCCAATTCCCTCCTTCGCTGTTGTCCGCAAGTGGGATTCATTCAAACTCAGAGATGGAGCCAACTCATCTGGACCTCCGTCAACAAACCATCGGGCTCTTCATCGAGGAGATCTCCCGTACTTCGAACCTCAGTCCAGAGCAACGAGAGATGTTGCTTGTTGCGGCCAACGTGAGTTCAGCTTATTGAGATATACAATTATATTTGCTTACATCAACTCTCTAGTTCAGTGCGACTTTACCGAAGGAGACTCTTCTTCAAAACATAGTGTGCGTTCTAGCTACTACATTTAAGTTGGAAGCCAAGATCGCCAACTTGGAGCAGAAGTTGGATGCGATTCAGCAGCACTTCCAAGGCTCTAAAATCTCTGGGGTTACAGAGGATCAGCGCGTAAGTTCGCTTTTTCTTATCAATTTACGTAGGAAATAAAATCCTTCGTAGGACACCATGCAAGCTATCGTGAAAGCCTACCTGGTGCAACCCGATCGAATTCAATGGGACATTGCTCAGGATGTTATGATATGTTATCAGTTTTTTCGTCTATCTTAAAAGTATTAATTGACTCGACATGATCGTTTAGGACTTTCTCGATGCCAACCAAGTCCGCCTCGAACTTGAGCCAGTTTTTGGCAATGTCAAGTTGAAGAAAGACCTGGAGAGAGACATTAAGAAGCTCTCCACCACTCAACGCAATTATCTTCGTATTGCTGTGTGTTCTATGAGGATATCTTCACGTCTTTCTTTATTCATTTTTTATTCAGATCCGCGATTCACTTGGGTTGACCGTGGGAAAACCTGAATTGAAATCATGCCTTTCTAAGACTGTAGACGACATAGCACGCCGCTTCCTGGATATCACAGCTGCCCGTGTGCCTCCTGAATTTTTCATCTTCGTCGCTTTGTTGGTTAGTGGTCCTTTCTGTAGTGTCCTATTTCTACATTTACTACCCAATTGGAAAACAGCGCTATATCGCACGAGAAAATCCCCTCCTAATTAATCGTTCCAATGAACAAGCACGTCCTCAGAAAGGGAAGGATTGGTGGGCAGGTGTGGCTGGCTGGTTCCAGGAGAAGATTCAATTGTGGGACAATGATAGAAATATGGGAGAATGGTTCAAGTATGTATTGTTCAAGGTCTATTCCGAACATATTATTAAGCCTCTAGCAGTTTCTTTCAGGTAATCATTGCAGATGAACGCAAGTTTCATCCTGAAGATCTCATTGCTTGCCTTCCATCGCTGCCATCGATTTCTGTAAACCAAAGCGTCCTTCCATCTATTCCGGCCAGCAACGAATATACAGCAGAAAATACTCCCACTACCTTGGAATACTTAGATTATGTTCCTGGTATTTATTACGAGAACAGATCTTCGCCATTTCAACCCCAAGAGGCTGTTCAGGGTCAATCCACCGGGAGTTTTTCATTCCAGAATGGATATCAGAATCTTCATAGTGGATCATCTTACCCTTATCAAAATCTCTATTAGTATTATTGCTAGGGTTCGAACTCGTTCCTTGATATTGCTGTACTTCTTATTACTCGCTAGTAAATATATACGCTTCGAACCCTTAAGCTTGAGCTGTACGTCAACTTTGAACTTTGACCTATTTATTCGAAGTTCGTAATCGGATCTCCGCTGGTCAGGTCCAATGTTGTTCACTTAGCACCGTGATTAGGGTCTTCTTCTCAATCCCCCTGATTTTTTGAAGTGTAGTAAGCCAATAGGTCTATGACAGTCAGGCCAAGTATATGAGGCACCATCCGTGACCAAAGCTATTTTCGTTTTCCAAGTTTAGGGATTAATTCACGACTAACGCCCATGGCCAATCGCACCCAATGTCTGCCATGTCTGCCATGTAAAAAAATGAAACTAAACGGAACACTAGAGTTAAACCCAATCTAGCTACATCAATTTTACTTTTTTTTTTTTTTTTTATGGAGCAATAACAAATTTGTAACAAGTAGCATAGCCACTCTTATAAATTCTGCTTTTAAGGACTGGTATTCGCCAGCGAGTTAAGGGAAGGGGGAGCATATAATAAGAGGCATAGAAAGCATATGAGCATAGGTTCCAATCCGGGAAAATGCAAGTTACGCACTGGGCCGAAGTAAGCGACCTTGTGTGGGGCTCAAAGGAGGCTGCCATACTTTCATACCCACTAAAAACCCGGTAATGTCCTGTGGACACAGACCACGAATGCTTTCTGACTTGAGCAGGTTACCCCATGTCTGTTTTACGGAAGAAGGTGATAATGCCTTCTTCTTGTATTTTGAAATGTTAGTACAGAGGATATCCGTGTGTATGCGCTGGCTCATTGTTTTAATCCAACGGTTTTTTATTTCGTGATCTGTTATTCGGAGGTCAGGGTTTTCTTCTCATTGGATTTTCCAGTCACATCTTATCTTCCATATGAGGTATGTGGATTCAGAAACCAGAATCTTGAAGAGTCTCCTTTTGGCGGAGTCCAGCTTTCCTTTATCATTTTTGTATTGAGCTAGCCCGCAGCCCAGTATAGTCCCTATCTTAATTTCGGGCCAAGGGCGGCCTGTAAGAGCCCAGAGTGATTTTGCTAGGGGCCAGATAATTCTTTAGCTGGATGTAGAACAATCCAGGAGAATGTGCTCCATAGAGTCCACACTTTCACAGTCTCGGCATTCTGCATGTCGCTGGTGGTTTCTGATTTTTAGCCACCACTCACCGACTTGATGGCCATTATGAAGGCACTTCCAGAGGAAGTTGCGTATGTTACGGCTAATGTCTTTATGTTCTATGGAGGTCCATATTGTGGTGGTTGTTGGGCAGTCGCCGTTCCATTCTTTGACTAGTATTTTCACCCGTTCAATCATTAGGTCGGTGGTGCACCTAGTATCTTTTTTCTTATTCTCCAGTATGGCTTTGTATAGTAAAGATTGTGTTGCATTTGATAGTTGGATGCCAGCGGTTTGCAGATGAGTGGGTATCGAAAGGTTAACTAAACTGACAAATTCCCTGTGCGCACCCCGGTTTGCTTCCCTATCAGCTCCCTCATTTCCGGCAATCCCGGAGTAGCCTTTGACCTTCCTAAAGGTTGTCTTGGCTGAGTGTCGTCATAGCCACGCAGCGGTGGCTCGCAGGAGGTCTTTGTTGGATAGGCCAACCCATCCTTTCGACTCGAATTTCTTTAGGTTTATAGTGAGGGCATTAATGGTGTATTGTGAGTTGGAGTATATTATCAGTTCAGTATCAAGGGGAGTTTTCTGAGCGACCAGGAGGATAGTAACTATTTCACCAGCATTATTTGTATTATGTTTGGAGGAGAATCAATAGGCCATATTTCTACTATTGCCCTCACCGTACCATACACCGCTACCAGCGACTGCATCCGCACTCCCATTGCGGATACAAGAGCTGTCTGTATAGACTTCAATTTTTTCGGGGTTTATCGGTTCCTCCCCACGGTGGGATGGATGGGGGGATGGGACGAAGTTGTGTGTCAGGGCTTGGAAGCCGTCTTTTAAGGTTTCCAAGGGGGAACCGGGATTGAAAGCGTGGTCTACAGTTTCTTTATTTTCGTTCAGTTTTGCTGCCCATTGGTTTAGGGTTGTGGAGTTTCCATGTAGTCTCGGATCCCTCTTAGGTGGCAGGAGGTTCAGGAGTGAGGTGGCAGACCTGATACAATCCATTGGTCTGCTGCATCCTCGAGTTTTGACAGACTTACATACGGCACATTTACAGTGTATGCGTCCAGTGTGGCTCTTAGGGTAATTTCTTTGAGTGTAATGGAGTAGCTCACCAACTGTGGAAATGTGATGTTTGGACTTTAGGCAGTTCTTCCACTTCGAGTTCCACATGTGTTTGGAGGTGATAGCCTTGTGGTACCAAATTGACATGGAGAGTTTAATCTCCAGCGATATTTCTGTGGAGTCAAGGATGAGTCCAACTTTTTGGGCTATGTTGTACATACACTTAATGCTCTGGGGGAGAGTTGAAGCTTTTCCGGTTATGATTGGCCAGTTTTGGGTGAAGGGATCCACAATTACCTGCTTTTTAATTATGATAGGTGAGTCGTTAACGTTTATCCTAAAGAGGTCGTCCGCTAACAGGCACCATCTAGCATGTAGGTCTCCGTGGTTTAGGTACTCTTTGAGCTTCATAATGTCGATGGCCTCATTCCTAGACTCAATATCAAGCAGTTTTCTGCCCCCATCCTTGAAGGGTCCGCTCAGATATGAGGACGCTACTGGAGTCGCAGTAGGGTGGTCCCAAAATAAGTTGGTTATGGTTTTTCTCAGTGAGTTTTCAACCTGTTGTGGCATCCCCTGGACTTTTGAGAGGTACTGGGTTTGAGCACCTACTTCTACGTTTATTATGTGTCTGTGCCCTTCCAGGGAGGGGTGTCCTTTATTCCAACGTCTTAGGTTTGCGTCGATCTTTTCTAGAGTGGGCACCCAGATGTTAAATTGGTCTATCTTGTTCCCTACCCAGGTTCCTAGGACACATACAGGAGTAGTATCATCTGCTATGAGAATATTAGCGGGGATGTTGTCATGATGGGCTGAGATGCTTCGCAGCATCCACACGGATTCACAGTATGTGGGAGTTCCTATAGGAATAATGGCTGTTTTATTTACGTTGAAGACGGCTCCGGAGGCTACACACAGTTCTCAAGTAGGGTCTGAAGTTCGGTCCAGCTGTCATATTGGGAGAGATAGACAGTGGTGTTGTCAGCGAACAGGGTAGCTATCAGCTGTTCGTGGTCGCCTGGGATGACATAGCCTTCAAGGTGGATTGGCGGAGAGTCTCGGCAAGGGATTCAATAGCAAGGTTAAAAAGCAGGCAGGATAGAGGATCACCCTGACAGACACCTCTGACAACCAGGTAGGGGGAGCTTACCTCCCCATTCAGGATAACGACTGTTTTTCCATTATTATATAGATGCTTAACAGTGTTGATAAAGTGCTCTGGTAGGCCTACTCGTGTGAGGGAGCTCCATAAGAAGTCATGGCGGATCTTATTGTACACTTTCTCCTGGTCAAGGCAAACTATGGCACTGTTTGACTCTGTCGCCTCTGCATGGTTTATGATCATGTGGACAAGTTCAGTCTGGTTGGTAATATGCCTGCCCGACATGAACCCTGCCTGGTCTCTATGGATCACAGCTGGGGCTAAGGCGGCTAGGCACTGGGCTAGTATTCTGGAGAGAATACGGTAGTCGCAGTTCAGTATTGTGATTGGTCAGTAGTTGCTAATTTCGGTGCGATCGCCTTTTTTGTAGAGGGGGCACATCCAGCCCGTGTTAAAATCCGTTCCCGGTTCTATTCCTCGTAGTTCAACATCATTGAAAACTTTGGTGAGCAATTTGACAATGTCGAATGCTGGACATTCTTTTTTAGTATCAATTTTGTGTCATCTTACCAGTGTTTTCCAGACCTCGTATGGGATTCCGTTCAGGCCCGCTGCCGTGCCGTTCAGGAGTGTGTGTATGGAGTCCATAACTTCGTCTTGGGAGACTGTATAGCAGGAGGCAGGGTGTGTTTCTAGAGGCACTAGGCTTGTGAGTATGTCAGTTGCTCGCTTTACACAGTGCTCTCGGACTGGAATAGGCTCATTGACCTTGATCCCTTTATCTTGTAGAGCATTGTGGTAGTTTCTGGCTATTTCAGCCATGTTTCTTGAGTTTCGGACCAAGGGGGTGGCGGGGGGTAGAGAGGGGTCCTTGAGGGCCATAATTGGGTCCCTGGGAGACTTATCTTTGTTCAGTTCGAACCAATATTTGCTAATAGTTTCTCCCTCAAGAATGTTCCGTGTTCGAACATTGATTCTTGTGGATTCCTGTAGTCTTCGTTCCAGTGTGCGTATATCCTCGTGGAGGATTGCCATTAGGAGACCTTTTTCGTTGTCTGTTGTGCGTGAGTCGGCTGCGACTTTTTCAAGGCTCTTCATTTTCTGTTGTATAATGGTGCCAGTTGCACACACTTTTTTTGTGGCCTGGTTACGTGCAATCGTAAGTATTTCTTTTTTAAAGGTCATGTAGGCTTGTTGGACATTTAACGCTGGGGAATCCTGGAGGTCATTTTGCAGTTTTATTCCGAGTTCAATTACAACATTTATAAATCTAGGGGCCTCTGCTATGAAAGGCGGGATCGCCCACTGTCCCTTACCTTGGAACAGTGTTGTGGGGAATAGAAGGGTCATGGTTATTATGTCATGGTCGGCATTTTGAATAGGCATGGCATTTATGGATCAGTCGCATGTAAATTGATATATTGCTCCAGAAGTATAGATACGGTCTATACGTGAGTGGGAGGTGCCTTGGAGGTAGGTGTATGCAATGGTATCCGGGTATGTCTGCCGCCAGCCATCATGAATGTTGAAGAAGTTTTTGAGGTCTCGTAGGCTCTCTGTGGCAGCTTCATTGTTGTAGTGCGGGGGGTTCCTATCCGCAGAGTCCTCTACTAAGTTGAAGTCTCCTATCATTATGTCGGGTTTTTTCAGTTTTTTTCCTGCACCAGATAGTTCGAATCTTCTCCCAGAAGTTTGCGTTATTCTGCAGTTGGTTTGGAGCATATACATTTAGGACATGCAGGGAGCTGGCATCTTCGGAGCTTTTCCAGGGAATGGATAGCAGTAGTGCCCTTCCGGGGATGATTTCTTGGGTGGACGCTTCTTGCCACTTTAGTAGTCTTTTATTTAGTACAAAGGCAATGCCACTAGACACAGAGTTGGATTTGTCATTAGAGTTTATTATTAGTAGTTGGTTATCAAACAATCTGGAGATGCTTTCGATGTGTCTGTGATCTATATGGGTCTCCTGTAAGGCTAGTATTCCTATTTTCCGGTCGCACATGAGTTGGTTGATTTGGATCCACTTATCATGCAAGGCTAATGACTGGCCGCCTCGCATATTCTGGGATGCAATTTTAAGTTCGCCTCCTCATTTTTTCTTGTATTGAGAAGTTCTGGCTATTTGGCGTTGTGGGCTCGGGGCACTCGGCCAGGGAGGGTCAGGTTCAGAGCCTGGTTCACTGTAAAGGGTTTGTCCCGTTTGGGAGTCTGTGGTAGAGACACTGTCATCTAGGGTTTGTGTCATGGTGTTATCATTTCCAGTTGGGAGGGGTAATGTCTATTGGGTGATTGCACATTGTGTGGGGTAGTATTACTACCAGAATGTTCCTCTCCGGACAGCCCTGCAACTCGTGCAGGAGGAGACCCAGGGGCATCTCCGTGTGTCAGGAAGGCATACACCGAACTGCTTGTCGTTGCCCTGTCAAGGTCATCGGAGATACCGACAGCAGTCAACCCTGTATCTCCTCAATTGACAGAGAAGCCGAGAGCTGAGACCATAAGACTGCGAGGTGGGCTATTGGATAGCCTGAGAGTGTGTTGATGTTGATTCAGGGTAAATATGATGCAGTGATGAGAGCTACCAACCCCCATTCACATCCGGTAGCAAGCTACTGGGATTAGCTGCAAGAGACTAATGTCTCTCTTGGATTGTGGTCAGCTATAGCCGCATGCCCATGAGGATAGGCTAGGATGTGCACAGTCGGCTGTGCCGAAAGGTTTTCATATACATGGGATGCTGAGTATACATATCAGTGTATTAGTGAGTAGAATAGCGGGTCATTATTTTTAGGGGGAGGCCTCCCTTACAGGGCTCGGAGGCGAAGATCCTGACTTGTAATGCATTACCATATAGTCTGGGGAGGCACTCAGTAGATATAGGTTTGTATAATGCGGTAAACAAAGAATAGTATTTAGGTGCGGGTATATGCGAACAGTATAACTATCGACGCTCGTGAGGGAGGGGCAGGGAGGTGGCCTAGTTAAAAGGGGATACATATGGAGAGCTACCATTGGGTAGGTTGATAGGTAAGGGAAAGGTGAGGGAGGGCAGAGGCTATCAGTCGAGCGCAAGTGTCCGAGATGATCCAGTGATGATTCAAGCCTAGCCTGGGTTCCCATGGCTGCCTCGTCCTCGCCCGAAGTTTCCGCCACGCCCTCTGCCTCGCACGTAGGCCCCTCCATTTGTTTGAGCAGGGATTATTTGACCAGAGGGGGGCGTGACAGGCCAGCCCATGATGGCTGCGTAGGTGCAGGTATCTTCGCTATGAGCGACTGACTTACACACATTGCAGAGTTCTGCAGTAGTCAGCTTCCCAGTACCCTTCCTGGTGTCGAAGTTGAGACTGTGAAGGAGGGAGATCCAAAGCTTGTATGTGGCAGGTTCAGTAGTGGGGGGGTGGATGAAGATGTTGTGGATCGGGATGGGGCCTGTATTGCGATGTTTAGCCAAGGAGCTGGTGACACGGAGAGTGCTTAAGGTCCACTGAACGAAATTGTGAGGGTTAGGTACTTCGTTGAAGGAAATATTATTGTTGTGTTGGGCAATGAAGTGGGTGACTTCAGTTGCACTGGAGAGGAACGGGACCAGTTCAGCAGCTGCACAAGTGTCGTTCTGAATGCTAGGGGTGAGAGCGAGGCCCTCAAGGGAGACGGCATAGTCGGTAATGGGAAGGATGGTGTCGTAGGGATAGAAAAAGGTGGCAATAGTCTCGTTCGTGAGGACAAACTCATTCCTAAGGATCCGAGTCTCTTCATTGGTCAGACCCTGGATGAGGAATGGGTATGCACTGTTCGGGTGGACGTGTTCTTGGATCATGTCTCCAAGGATGATGTCAATTTCGACATTGCCTGGAAAGGCTGCCGCGAGGAGCTGTTCAAGAGCTGACATGGCTGCCACACGGTTGGCAACATTGCGGGTGACTTTGAAGCGGCTGATAACAGCTAGGAATTTGTTGCCTTCTAAGGTCTTCCAATCACGTTGGTGAGCCGGTGTGATTGGGTGCAGGATGCACTCCAGAGTTTGGCCATATATAGTAGTCCAGATTCCGCCGGTGGGCGCAATGAAGCGGGACCTGACACTGGATGGTAGATGGTCTTGCAGGGGTGGGTGTGGGGGAGGGGTCGAGCTTTGGGGGTGTTGACTGCCTGCCCCTTCGTTTACTTCTTGTGGAAGGGGGGTTACATCACCTTCTGGCGCAGGAGCACTTTGGGAGCCGGCGCTTTGGGACATGGAGGGGTTAGAAAGGAGGGTTGCGGTATTGGGCTTGGGTATAGGTCCAAGTCTAGGCTTCCTTGATATGTTGGATAGGATGTTCGCTCCAAGGAGTATTTTGCCCTTTGTCTTGGAACGGGTGGGGGAGGGAGGGAGGTCTATGTCCTCATTTAGGTAATTGTCGAGGTCTAGGGTTTTGAGCTTTTTCCCAGGATTCTTTCATCCAGATTCGACGCTGCTCCGAGAGCTTGCAGACATAGCGAACTCTTAGGTTGGGCTGGAGGTTGAGCGGGACGCTCACCCTGGTACGCGGAGTGATAGTGAGCCGCCCGGGTGGGCGGGAAAAACTTCACTCGGCGATTTGTTTGCTATGTCTTCTTGCTTTACGGAACTGCGATGGAATTATTAGGCTGAATTAGCCTGAGACTCAGCGGTGTGGACCTGTGAGCTCAAGTATAATGGTAGTCACTGAGTATCTGAAATTCTGTGTACTAATTTCGACTGCTTTGCATTTCATCAGCTGTTTAAACCGATAATTTGACATTTATGTTCTGTGAATGGTAAAGGTTCAGTATAGGCATAAATTATAAGCAGCCAGCCATTCTCATCATAAAAGTAGTAATCTTGACGGCATGAAGCTTGAGACGGTGTGCCGAGCCCATATGTAAACGCCCTCTCCGTATTGTGGTCCTAGGTCCCCCAGTAATACACTGTCCGCTGTAGAAGTCACCTATGTGATCAATGTCATCCATCGTGTTACTCCCCGTTCTTTATCATGGTGTGCGTCGGACCAATCATACACGCCCCGTTGCCAAGAGGAGCGATCCGATGAATCTCACCCATCGGCATCACACTTCCGGTGACCTCCAGTAGCCGTTAGGTATTGGTTGGGGACACTGCTCGGTCAATGTTACTCTTGTGTGAGGACCGACGGCCAATGATTATGAATGAAACTTTATTTATTTATTTATTTTTAAATTTTACGTTTGTGCAGTGGATAAAACATATTTATATCCACGGCCAATTTGCCTGTTAAGCAGCGCCGTAGTATTA